>OU696578.1:266297-341297 GCA_916048095.2 Sacculina carcini
TGTGCCCTAAGTGTTACCTAAGTGTTACCTAAGTGTTACCTAAGTGTTACCTAAGTGTTACCTAAGTGTTACCTAAGTTTACCTAAGTGTTACCCACGTGTGCCCTAAGTGTTACCTAAGTGTGCCCTAAGTGTTACCTAAGTGTGCCCTAAGTGTTACCTAAGTGTGCCCTAAGTGTTACCTAAGTGTGCCCTAAGTGTTACCTAAGTGTGCCCTAAGTGTTACCTAAGTGTTACCTAAGTGTGCCCTAAGTGTGCCCTAAGTGTGCCCTAAGTGTTACCTAAGTGTGCCCTAAGTGTTACCTAAGTGTGCCCTAAGTGTTTCCTAAGTGTGCCCTAAGTGTTACCTAAGTGTACCCTAAGTGTTACCTAAGTGTTACCTAAGTGTTACCTAAGTGTTACCCAAGTGTTACCTAAGTGTTACCCACGTGTTACCTAAGTGTGCCCTAAGTGTTACCTAAGTGTGCCCTAAGTGTTACCTAAGTGTGCCCTAAGTGTTACCTAAGTGTGCCCTAAGTGTTACCTAAGTGTTACCTAATTGTTACCTAAGTGTTACCTAAGTGTGCCCTAAGTGTTACCTAAGTGTGCCCTAAGTGTTACCTAAGTGTGCCCTAAGTGTTACCTAAGTGTGCCCTAAGTGTTACCTAAGTGTGATCTAAGTGTTACCTAAGTGTGCCCTAACTGTTACCTAAGTGTGCCCTAAGTGTTACCTAAGTGTGCCCTAAGTGTTACCTAAGTGTTACCTAAGTGTTACCTAAGTGTTACCTAAGTGTGCCCTAAGTGTTACCTAAGTGTTACCTAAGTATGCCCTAAGTGTTACCTAAGTGTTACCTAAGTGTGCCCTAAGTGTTACCTAAGTGTGCCCTAAGTGTTACCTAAGTGTGCCCTAAGTGTTACCTAAGTGTTACCTAAGTGTTACCTAAGTGTTACCTAAGTGTTACCTAAGTGTTACCTAAGTGTTACCTAAGTTTACCTAAGTGTTACCCAAGTGTGCCCTAAGTGTTACCTAAGTGTGCCCTAAGTGTTACCTAAGTGTGCCCTAAGTGTTACCTAAGTGTGCCCTAAGTGTTACCTAAGTGTGCCCTAAGTGTTACCTAAGTGTTACCTAAGTGTTACCTAAGTGTTACCTAAGTGTTACCCAAGTGTTACTTAAGTGTTACCCACGTGTTACCTAAGTGTGCCCTAAGTGTTACCTAAGTGTGCCCTAAGTGTTACCTAAGTGTGCCCTAAGTGTTACCTAAGTGTTACCTAAGTTTTACCTAAGTGTTACCTAAGTGTGCCCTAAGTGTTACCTAAGTGTGCCCTAAGTGTTAACTAAGTGTGCCCTAAGTGTTACCTAAGTGTGCCCTAAGTGTTACCTAAGTGTTACCTAAGTGTTACCTAAGTGTTACCTAAGTGTTACCTAAGTGTTACCTAAGTGTGCCCTAAGTGTTACCCAAGTGTGCCCTAAGTGTTACCTAAGTGTGCCCTAAGTGTTACCTAAGTGTTACCTAAGTGTGCCCTAAGTGTGCCCTAAGTTTGCCCTAAGTGTTACCTAAGTGTGCCCTAAGTGTTACCTAAGTGTGCCCTAAGTGTTTCCTAAGTGTGCCCTAAGTGTTACCTAAGTGTACCCTAAGTGTTACCTAAGTGTTACCTAAGTGTTACCTAAGTGTTACCTAAGTGTTACCCAAGTGTTACCTAAGTGTTACCCACGTGTTACCTAAGTGTGCCCTAAATGTTACCTAAGTGTTACCTAAGTGTTACCTAAGTGTTACCTAAGTGTGCCCTAAGTGTTACCTAAGTATGCCCTAAGTGTTACCTAAGTGTGCCCTAAGTGTTACCTAAGTGTGCCCTAAATGTTACCTAAGTGTGCCCTAAGTGTTACCTAAGTGTGTCCTAAGTGTTTCCCAAGTGTGCCCTAAGTGTTACCTAAGTGTACCCTAAGTGTTACCTAAGTGTTACCTAAGTGTTACCTAAGTGTTACCTAAGTGTACCCTAAGTGTTACCTAAGTGTGCCCTAAGTGTTACCTAAGTGTTACCTAAGTGTTACCTAAGTGTGCCCTAAGTGTTACCTAAGTGTGCCCTAAGTGTTACCTAAGTGTGCCCTAAGTGTTACCTAAGTGTGCCCTAAGTGTTACCTAAGTGTTACCTAAGTGTTACCTAAGTGTTACCTAAGTGTTACCTAAGTGTTACCTAAGTTTACCTAAGTGTTACCCACGTGTGCCCTAAGTGTTACCTAAGTGTGCCCTAAGTGTTACCTAAGTGTGCCCTAAGTGTTACCTAAGTGTGCCCTAAGTGTTACCTAAGTGTGCCCTAAGTGTTACCTAAGTGTGCCCTAAGTGTTACCTAAGTGTTACCTAAGTGTGCCCTAAGTGTGCCCTAAGTGTGCCCTAAGTGTTACCTAAGTGTGCCCTAAGTGTTACCTAAGTGTGCCCTAAGTGTTTCCTAAGTGTGCCCTAAGTGTTACCTGAGTGTACCCTAAGTGTTACCTAAGTGTTACCTAAGTGTTACCTAAGTGTTACCCAAGTGTTACCTAAGTGTTACCCACGTGTTACCTAAGTGTGCCCTAAGTGTTACCTAAGTGTGCCCTAAGTGTTACCTAAGTGTGCCCTAAGTGTTACCTAAGTGTGCCCTAAGTGTTACCTAAGTGTTACCTAATTGTTACCTAAGTGTTACCTAAGTGTGCCCTAAGTGTTACCTAAGTGTGCCCTAAGTGTTACCTAAGTGTGCCCTAAGTGTTACCTAAGTGTGCCCTAAGTGTTACCTAAGTGTGATCTAAGTGTTACCTAAGTGTGCCCTAACTGTTACCTAAGTGTGCCCTAAGTGTTACCTAAGTGTGCCCTAAGTGTTACCTAAGTGTTACCTAAGTGTTACCTAAGTGTTACCTAAGTGTGCCCTAAGTGTTACCTAAGTGTTACCTAAGTATGCCCTAAGTGTTACCTAAGTGTTACCTAAGTGTGCCCTAAGTGTTACCTAAGTGTGCCCTAAGTGTTACCTAAGTGTGCCCTAAGTGTTACCTAAGTGTTACCTAAGTGTTACCTAAGTGTTACCTAAGTGTTACCTAAGTGTTACCTAAGTGTTACCTAAGTTTACCTAAGTGTTACCCAAGTGTGCCCTAAGTGTTACCTAAGTGTGCCCTAAGTGTTACCTAAGTGTGCCCTAAGTGTTACCTAAGTGTGCCCTAAGTGTTACCTAAGTGTGCCCTAAGTGTTACCTAAGTGTTACCTAAGTGTTACCTAAGTGTTACCTAAGTGTTACCCAAGTGTTACTTAAGTGTTACCCACGTGTTACCTAAGTGTGCCCTAAGTGTTACCTAAGTGTGCCCTAAGTGTTACCTAAGTGTGCCCTAAGTGTTACCTAAGTGTGCCCTAAGTGTTACCTAAGTGTGCCCTAAGTGTTACCCAAGTGTGCCCTAAGTGTTACCTAAGTGTGCCCTAAGTGTTACCTAAGTGTTACCTAAGTGTGCCCTAAGTGTGCCCTAAGTTTGCCCTAAGTGTTACCTAAGTGTGCCCTAAGTGTTACCTAAGTGTGCCCTAAGTGTTTCCTAAGTGTGCCCTAAGTGTTACCTAAGTGTACCCTAAGTGTTACCTAAGTGTTACCTAAGTGTTACCTAAGTGTTACCTAAGTGTTACCCAAGTGTTACCTAAGTGTTACCCACGTGTTACCTAAGTGTGCCCTAAATGTTACCTAAGTGTTACCTAAGTGTTACCTAAGTGTTACCTAAGTGTGCCCTAAGTGTTACCTAAGTATGCCCTAAGTGTTACCTAAGTGTGCCCTAAGTGTTACCTAAGTGTGCCCTAAATGTTACCTAAGTGTGCCCTAAGTGTTACCTAAGTGTGTCCTAAGTGTTTCCCAAGTGTGCCCTAAGTGTTACCTAAGTGTACCCTAAGTGTTACCTAAGTGTTACCTAAGTGTTACCTAAGTGTTACCTAAGTGTACCCTAAGTGTTACCTAAGTGTGCCCTAAGTGTTACCTAAGTGTTACCTAAGTGTTACCTAAGTGTGCCCTAAGTGTTACCTAAGTGTGCCCTAAGTGTTACCTAAGTGTGCCCTAAGTGTTACCTAAGTGTGCCCTAAGTGTTACCTAAGTGTTACCTAAGTGTTACCTAAGTGTTACCTAAGTGTTACCTAAGTGTTACCTAAGTTTACCTAAGTGTTACCCACGTGTGCCCTAAGTGTTACCTAAGTGTGCCCTAAGTGTTACCTAAGTGTGCCCTAAGTGTTACCTAAGTGTGCCCTAAGTGTTACCTAAGTGTGCCCTAAGTGTTACCTAAGTGTGCCCTAAGTGTTACCTAAGTGTTACCTAAGTGTGCCCTAAGTGTGCCCTAAGTGTGCCCTAAGTGTTACCTAAGTGTGCCCTAAGTGTTACCTAAGTGTGCCCTAAGTGTTTCCTAAGTGTGCCCTAAGTGTTACCTGAGTGTACCCTAAGTGTTACCTAAGTGTTACCTAAGTGTTACCTAAGTGTTACCCAAGTGTTACCTAAGTGTTACCCACGTGTTACCTAAGTGTGCCCTAAGTGTTACCTAAGTGTGCCCTAAGTGTTACCTAAGTGTGCCCTAAGTGTTACCTAAGTGTGCCCTAAGTGTTACCTAAGTGTTACCTAATTGTTACCTAAGTGTTACCTAAGTGTGCCCTAAGTGTTACCTAAGTGTGCCCTAAGTGTTACCTAAGTGTGCCCTAAGTGTTACCTAAGTGTGCCCTAAGTGTTACCTAAGTGTGATCTAAGTGTTACCTAAGTGTGCCCTAACTGTTACCTAAGTGTGCCCTAAGTGTTACCTAAGTGTGCCCTAAGTGTTACCTAAGTGTTACCTAAGTGTTACCTAAGTGTTACCTAAGTGTGCCCTAAGTGTTACCTAAGTGTTACCTAAGTATGCCCTAAGTGTTACCTAAGTGTTACCTAAGTGTGCCCTAAGTGTTACCTAAGTGTGCCCTAAGTGTTACCTAAGTGTGCCCTAAGTGTTACCTAAGTGTTACCTAAGTGTTACCTAAGTGTTACCTAAGTGTTACCTAAGTGTTACCTAAGTGTTACCTAAGTTTACCTAAGTGTTACCCAAGTGTGCCCTAAGTGTTACCTAAGTGTGCCCTAAGTGTTACCTAAGTGTGCCCTAAGTGTTACCTAAGTGTGCCCTAAGTGTTACCTAAGTGTGCCCTAAGTGTTACCTAAGTGTTACCTAAGTGTTACCTAAGTGTTACCTAAGTGTTACCCAAGTGTTACTTAAGTGTTACCCACGTGTTACCTAAGTGTGCCCTAAGTGTTACCTAAGTGTGCCCTAAGTGTTACCTAAGTGTGCCCTAAGTGTTACCTAAGTGTTACCTAAGTTTTACCTAAGTGTTACCTAAGTGTGCCCTAAGTGTTACCTAAGTGTGCCCTAAGTGTTAACTAAGTGTGCCCTAAGTGTTACCTAAGTGTGCCCTAAGTGTTACCTAAGTGTTACCTAAGTGTTACCTAAGTGTTACCTAAGTGTTACCTAAGTGTTACCTAAGTGTGCCCGAAGTGTTACCTAAGTGTTACCTAAGTGTTACCTAAGTATGCCCTAAGTGTTACCTAAGTGTTACCTAAGTGTGCCCTAAGTGTTACCTAAGTGTGCCCTAAGTGTTACCTAAGTGTGCCCTAAGTGTTACCTAAGTGTTACCTAAGTGTTACCTAAGTGTTACCTAAGTGTTACCTAAGTGTTACCTAAGTGTTACCTAAGTTTACCTAAGTGTTACCCAAGTGTGCCCTAAGTGTTACCTAAGTGTGCCCTAAGTGTTACCTAAGTGTGCCCTAAGTGTTACCTAAGTGTGCCCTAAGTGTTACCTAAGTGTTACCTAAGTGTTACCTAAGTGTTACCTAAGTGTGCCCTAAGTGTTACCTAAGTGTTACCTAAGTATGCCCTAAGTGTTACCTAAGTGTTACCTAAGTGTGCCCTAAGTGTTACCTAAGTGTGCCCTAAGTGTTACCTAAGTGTGCCCTAAGTGTTACCTAAGTGTGCCCTAAGTGTTACCTAAGTGTGCCCTAAGTGTTACCCAAGTGTGCCCTAAGTGTTACCTAAGTGTGCCCTAAGTGTTACCTAAGTGTTACCTAAGTGTGCCCTAAGTGTGCCCTAAGTTTGCCCTAAGTGTTACCTAAGTGTGCCCTAAGTGTTACCTAAGTGTGCCCTAAGTGTTTCCTAAGTGTGCCCTAAGTGTTACCTAAGTGTACCCTAAGTGTTACCTAAGTGTTACCTAAGTGTTACCTAAGTGTTACCTAAGTGTTACCCAAGTGTTACCTAAGTGTTACCCACGTGTTACCTAAGTGTGCCCTAAATGTTACCTAAGTGTTACCTAAGTGTTACCTAAGTGTTACCTAAGTGTGCCCTAAGTGTTACCTAAGTGTTACCTAAGTGTTACCTAAGTGTTACCTAAGTGTTACCTAAGTGTTACCTAAGTGTTACCTAAGTTTACCTAAGTGTTACCCAAGTGTGCCCTAAGTGTTACCTAAGTGTGCCCTAAGTGTTACCTAAGTGTGCCCTAAGTGTTACCTAAGTGTGCCCTAAGTGTTACCTAAGTGTGCCCTAAGTGTTACCTAAGTGTTACCTAAGTGTTACCTAAGTGTTACCTAAGTGTTACCCAAGTGTTACTTAAGTGTTACCCACGTGTTACCTAAGTGTGCCCTAAGTGTTACCTAAGTGTGCCCTAAGTGTTACCTAAGTGTGCCCTAAGTGTTACCTAAGTGTGCCCTAAGTGTTACCTAAGTGTGCCCTAAGTGTTACCCAAGTGTGCCCTAAGTGTTACCTAAGTGTGCCCTAAGTGTTACCTAAGTGTTACCTAAGTGTGCCCTAAGTGTGCCCTAAGTTTGCCCTAAGTGTTACCTAAGTGTGCCCTAAGTGTTACCTAAGTGTGCCCTAAGTGTTTCCTAAGTGTGCCCTAAGTGTTACCTAAGTGTACCCTAAGTGTTACCTAAGTGTTACCTAAGTGTTACCTAAGTGTTACCTAAGTGTTACCCAAGTGTTACCTAAGTGTTACCCACGTGTTACCTAAGTGTGCCCTAAATGTTACCTAAGTGTTACCTAAGTGTTACCTAAGTGTTACCTAAGTGTGCCCTAAGTGTTACCTAAGTATGCCCTAAGTGTTACCTAAGTGTGCCCTAAGTGTTACCTAAGTGTGCCCTAAATGTTACCTAAGTGTGCCCTAAGTGTTACCTAAGTGTGTCCTAAGTGTTTCCCAAGTGTGCCCTAAGTGTTACCTAAGTGTACCCTAAGTGTTACCTAAGTGTTACCTAAGTGTTACCTAAGTGTTACCTAAGTGTACCCTAAGTGTTACCTAAGTGTGCCCTAAGTGTTACCTAAGTGTTACCTAAGTGTTACCTAAGTGTGCCCTAAGTGTTACCTAAGTGTGCCCTAAGTGTTACCTAAGTGTGCCCTAAGTGTTACCTAAGTGTGCCCTAAGTGTTACCTAAGTGTTACCTAAGTGTTACCTAAGTGTTACCTAAGTGTTACCTAAGTGTTACCTAAGTTTACCTAAGTGTTACCCACGTGTGCCCTAAGTGTTACCTAAGTGTGCCCTAAGTGTTACCTAAGTGTGCCCTAAGTGTTACCTAAGTGTGCCCTAAGTGTTACCTAAGTGTGCCCTAAGTGTTACCTAAGTGTGCCCTAAGTGTTACCTAAGTGTTACCTAAGTGTGCCCTAAGTGTGCCCTAAGTGTGCCCTAAGTGTTACCTAAGTGTGCCCTAAGTGTTACCTAAGTGTGCCCTAAGTGTTTCCTAAGTGTGCCCTAAGTGTTACCTGAGTGTACCCTAAGTGTTACCTAAGTGTTACCTAAGTGTTACCTAAGTGTTACCCAAGTGTTACCTAAGTGTTACCCACGTGTTACCTAAGTGTGCCCTAAGTGTTACCTAAGTGTGCCCTAAGTGTTACCTAAGTGTGCCCTAAGTGTTACCTAAGTGTGCCCTAAGTGTTACCTAAGTGTTACCTAATTGTTACCTAAGTGTTACCTAAGTGTGCCCTAAGTGTTACCTAAGTGTGCCCTAAGTGTTACCTAAGTGTGCCCTAAGTGTTACCTAAGTGTGCCCTAAGTGTTACCTAAGTGTGATCTAAGTGTTACCTAAGTGTGCCCTAACTGTTACCTAAGTGTGCCCTAAGTGTTACCTAAGTGTGCCCTAAGTGTTACCTAAGTGTTACCTAAGTGTTACCTAAGTGTTACCTAAGTGTGCCCTAAGTGTTACCTAAGTGTTACCTAAGTATGCCCTAAGTGTTACCTAAGTGTTACCTAAGTGTGCCCTAAGTGTTACCTAAGTGTGCCCTAAGTGTTACCTAAGTGTGCCCTAAGTGTTACCTAAGTGTTACCTAAGTGTTACCTAAGTGTTACCTAAGTGTTACCTAAGTGTTACCTAAGTGTTACCTAAGTTTACCTAAGTGTTACCCAAGTGTGCCCTAAGTGTTACCTAAGTGTGCCCTAAGTGTTACCTAAGTGTGCCCTAAGTGTTACCTAAGTGTGCCCTAAGTGTTACCTAAGTGTGCCCTAAGTGTTACCTAAGTGTTACCTAAGTGTTACCTAAGTGTTACCTAAGTGTTACCCAAGTGTTACTTAAGTGTTACCCACGTGTTACCTAAGTGTGCCCTAAGTGTTACCTAAGTGTGCCCTAAGTGTTACCTAAGTGTGCCCTAAGTGTTACCTAAGTGTTACCTAAGTTTTACCTAAGTGTTACCTAAGTGTGCCCTAAGTGTTACCTAAGTGTGCCCTAAGTGTTAACTAAGTGTGCCCTAAGTGTTACCTAAGTGTGCCCTAAGTGTTACCTAAGTGTTACCTAAGTGTTACCTAAGTGTTACCTAAGTGTTACCTAAGTGTTACCTAAGTGTGCCCGAAGTGTTACCTAAGTGTTACCTAAGTGTTACCTAAGTATGCCCTAAGTGTTACCTAAGTGTTACCTAAGTGTGCCCTAAGTGTTACCTAAGTGTGCCCTAAGTGTTACCTAAGTGTGCCCTAAGTGTTACCTAAGTGTTACCTAAGTGTTACCTAAGTGTTACCTAAGTGTTACCTAAGTGTTACCTAAGTGTTACCTAAGTTTACCTAAGTGTTACCCAAGTGTGCCCTAAGTGTTACCTAAGTGTGCCCTAAGTGTTACCTAAGTGTGCCCTAAGTGTTACCTAAGTGTGCCCTAAGTGTTACCTAAGTGTTACCTAAGTGTTACCTAAGTGTTACCTAAGTGTGCCCTAAGTGTTACCTAAGTGTTACCTAAGTATGCCCTAAGTGTTACCTAAGTGTTACCTAAGTGTGCCCTAAGTGTTACCTAAGTGTGCCCTAAGTGTTACCTAAGTGTGCCCTAAGTGTTACCTAAGTGTGCCCTAAGTGTTACCTAAGTGTGCCCTAAGTGTTACCCAAGTGTGCCCTAAGTGTTACCTAAGTGTGCCCTAAGTGTTACCTAAGTGTTACCTAAGTGTGCCCTAAGTGTGCCCTAAGTTTGCCCTAAGTGTTACCTAAGTGTGCCCTAAGTGTTACCTAAGTGTGCCCTAAGTGTTTCCTAAGTGTGCCCTAAGTGTTACCTAAGTGTACCCTAAGTGTTACCTAAGTGTTACCTAAGTGTTACCTAAGTGTTACCTAAGTGTTACCCAAGTGTTACCTAAGTGTTACCCACGTGTTACCTAAGTGTGCCCTAAATGTTACCTAAGTGTTACCTAAGTGTTACCTAAGTGTTACCTAAGTGTGCCCTAAGTGTTACCTAAGTATGCCCTAAGTGTTACCTAAGTGTGCCCTAAGTGTTACCTAAGTGTGCCCTAAGTGTTACCTAAGTGTGCCCTAAGTGTTACCTAAGTGTGTCCTAAGTGTTTCCCAAGTGTGCCCTAAGTGTTACCTAAGTGTACCCTAAGTGTTACCTAAGTGTTACCTAAGTGTTACCTAAGTGTTACCTAAGTGTACCCTAAGTGTTACCTAAGTGTGCCCTAAGTGTTACCTAAGTGTTACCTAAGTGTTACCTAAGTGTGCCCTAAGTGTTACCTAAGTGTGCCCTAAGTGTTACCTAAGTGTGCCCTAAGTGTTACCTAAGTGTGCCCTAAGTGTTACCTAAGTGTTACCTAAGTGTTACCTAAGTGTTACCTAAGTGTTACCTAAGTGTTACCTAAGTTTACCTAAGTGTTACCCACGTGTGCCCTAAGTGTTACCTAAGTGTGCCCTAAGTGTTACCTAAGTGTGCCCTAAGTGTTACCTAAGTGTGCCCTAAGTGTTACCTAAGTGTGCCCTAAGTGTTACCTAAGTGTGCCCTAAGTGTTACCTAAGTGTTACCTAAGTGTGCCCTAAGTGTGCCCTAAGTGTGCCCTAAGTGTTACCTAAGTGTGCCCTAAGTGTTACCTAAGTGTGCCCTAAGTGTTTCCTAAGTGTGCCCTAAGTGTTACCTAAGTGTACCCTAAGTGTTACCTAAGTGTTACCTAAGTGTTACCTAAGTGTTACCCAAGTGTTACCTAAGTGTTACCCACGTGTTACCTAAGTGTGCCCTAAGTGTTACCTAAGTGTGCCCTAAGTGTTACCTAAGTGTGCCCTAAGTGTTACCTAAGTGTGCCCTAAGTGTTACCTAAGTGTTACCTAATTGTTACCTAAGTGTTACCTAAGTGTGCCCTAAGTGTTACCTAAGTGTGCCCTAAGTGTTACCTAAGTGTGCCCTAAGTGTTACCTAAGTGTGCCCTAAGTGTTACCTAAGTGTGATCTAAGTGTTACCTAAGTGTGCCCTAACTGTTACCTAAGTGTGCCCTAAGTGTTACCTAAGTGTGCCCTAAGTGTTACCTAAGTGTTACCTAAGTGTTACCTAAGTGTTACCTAAGTGTGCCCTAAGTGTTACCTAAGTGTTACCTAAGTATGCCCTAAGTGTTACCTAAGTGTTACCTAAGTGTGCCCTAAGTGTTACCTAAGTGTGCCCTAAGTGTTACCTAAGTGTGCCCTAAGTGTTACCTAAGTGTTACCTAAGTGTTACCTAAGTGTTACCTAAGTGTTACCTAAGTGTTACCTAAGTGTTACCTAAGTTTACCTAAGTGTTACCCAAGTGTGCCCTAAGTGTTACCTAAGTGTGCCCTAAGTGTTACCTAAGTGTGCCCTAAGTGTTACCTAAGTGTGCCCTAAGTGTTACCTAAGTGTGCCCTAAGTGTTACCTAAGTGTTACCTAAGTGTTACCTAAGTGTTACCTAAGTGTTACCCAAGTGTTACTTAAGTGTTACCCACGTGTTACCTAAGTGTGCCCTAAGTGTTACCTAAGTGTGCCCTAAGTGTTACCTAAGTGTGCCCTAAGTGTTACCTAAGTGTTACCTAAGTTTTACCTAAGTGTTACCTAAGTGTGCCCTAAGTGTTACCTAAGTGTGCCCTAAGTGTTAACTAAGTGTGCCCTAAGTGTTACCTAAGTGTGCCCTAAGTGTTACCTAAGTGTTACCTAAGTGTTACCTAAGTGTTACCTAAGTGTGCCCTAAGTGTTACCTAAGTGTGCCCTAAGTGTTACCTAAGTGTTACCTAAGTGTTACCTAAGTGTTACCTAAGTGTTACCTAAGTGTTACCTAACTGTTACCTAAGTGTTGCCTAAGTGTGCCCTAAGTGTTACCTAAGTGTTACCTAAGTATGCCCTAAGTGTTACCTAAGTGTTACCTAAGTGTGCCCTAAGTGTTACCTAAGTGTGCCCTAAGTGTGCCCTAAGTGTGCCCTAAGTGTGCCCTAAGTGTTACCTAAGTGTGCCCTAAGTGTTACCTAAGTGTGCCCTAAGTGTTACCTAAGTGTGCCCTAAGTGTTACCTAAGTGTGCCCTAAGTGTTACCTAAGTGTTACCTAAGTGTTACCTAAGTGTGCCCTAACTGTTACCTAAGTGTGCCCTAAGTGTTACCTAAGTGTGCCCTAAGTGTTACCTAAGTGTTACCTAAGTGTTACCTAAGTGTTACCTAAGTGTTACCTAAGTGTGCCCTAAGTGTTACCTAAGTGTTACCTAAGTATGCCCTAAGTGTTACCTAAGTGTTACCTAAGTGTGCCCTAAGTGTTACCTAAGTGTGCCCTAAGTGTTACCTAAGTGTGCCCTAAGTGTTACCTAAGTGTGCCCTAAGTGTTACCTAAGTGTGCCCTAAGTGTTACCCAAGTGTGCCCTAAGTGTTACCTAAGTGTGCCCTAAGTGTTACCTAAGTGTTACCTAAGTGTGCCCTAAGTGTGCCCTAAGTTTGCCCTAAGTGTTACCTAAGTGTGCCCTAAGTGTTACCTAAGTGTGCCCTAAGTGTTTCCTAAGTGAGCCCTAAGTGTTACCTAAGTATGCCCTAAGTGTTACCTAAGTGTGCCCTAAGTGTTACCTAAGTGTGCCCTAAGTGTTACCTAAGTGTGCCCTAAGTGTTACCTAAGTGTGTCCTAAGTGTTTCCCAAGTGTGCCCTAAGTGTTACCTAAGTGTACCCTAAGTGTTACCTAAGTGTTACCTAAGTGTTACCTAAGTGTTACCTAAGTGTACCCTAAGTGTTACCTAAGTGTGCCCTAAGTGTTACCTAAGTGTTACCTAAGTGTTACCTAAGTGTGCCCTAAGTGTTACCTAAGTGTGCCCTAAGTGTTACCTAAGTGTGCCCTAAGTGTTACCTAAGTGTGCCCTAAGTGTTACCTAAGTGTTACCTAAGTGTTACCTAAGTGTTACCTAAGTGTTACCTAAGTTTACCTAAGTTTACCTAAGTGTTACCCACGTGTGCCCTAAGTGTTACCTAAGTGTGCCCTAAGTGTTACCTAAGTGTGCCCTAAGTGTTACCTAAGTGTGCCCTAAGTGTTACCTAAGTGTGCCCTAAGTGTTACCTAAGTGTTACCTAAGTGTGCCCTAAGTGTTACCTAAGTGTGCCCTAAGTGTTACCTAAGTGTGCCCTAAGTGTTACCTAAGTGTGCCCTAAGTGTTACCTAAGTGTTACCTAAGTGTTACCTAAGTGTTACCTAAGTGTGCCCGAAGTGTTACCTAAGTGTTACCTAAGTGTTACCTAAGTGTTACCTAAGTGTTACCTAAGTGTTACTTAAGTGTGCCCTAAGTGTTACCTAAGTGTGCCCTAAGTGTTACCTAAGTGTGCCCTAAGTGTTACCTAAGTGTGATCTAAGTGTTACCTAAGTGTGCCCTAACTGTTACCTAAGTGTGCCCTAAGTGTTACCTAAGTGTGCCCTAAGTGTTACCTAAGTGTTACCTAAGTGTTACCTAAGTGTTACCTAAGTGTGCCCTAAGTGTTACCTAAGTGTTACCTAAGTATGCCCTAAGTGTTACCTAAGTGTTACCTAAGTGTGCCCTAAGTGTTACCTAAGTGTGCCCTAAGTGTTACCTAAGTGTGCCCTAAGTGTTACCTAAGTGTGCCCTAAGTGTTACCTAAGTGTGCCCTAAGTGTTACCCAAGTGTGCCCTAAGTGTTACCTAAGTGTGCCCTAAGTGTTACCTAAGTGTTACCTAAGTGTGCCCTAAGTGTGCCCTAAGTTTGCCCTAAGTGTTACCTAAGTGTGCCCTAAGTGTTACCTAAGTGTGCCCTAAGTGTTTCCTAAGTGTGCCCTAAGTGTTACCTAAGTGTACCCTAAGTGTTACCTAAGTGTTACCTAAGTGTTACCTAAGTGTTACCTAAGTGTTACCCAAGTGTTACCTAAGTGTTACCCACGTGTTACCTAAGTGTGCCCTAAATGTTACCTAAGTGTTACCTAAGTGTTACCTAAGTGTTACCTAAGTGTGCCCTAAGTGTTACCTAAGTATGCCCTAAGTGTTACCTAAGTGTGCCCTAAGTGTTACCTAAGTGTGCCCTAAATGTTACCTAAGTGTGCCCTAAGTGTTACCTAAGTGTGTCCTAAGTGTTTCCCAAGTGTGCCCTAAGTGTTACCTAAGTGTACCCTAAGTGTTACCTAAGTGTTACCTAAGTGTTACCTAAGTGTTACCTAAGTGTACCCTAAGTGTTACCTAAGTGTGCCCTAAGTGTTACCTAAGTGTTACCTAAGTGTTACCTAAGTGTGCCCTAAGTGTTACCTAAGTGTGCCCTAAGTGTTACCTAAGTGTGCCCTAAGTGTTACCTAAGTGTGCCCTAAGTGTTACCTAAGTGTTACCTAAGTGTTACCTAAGTGTTACCTAAGTGTTACCTAAGTGTTACCTAAGTTTACCTAAGTGTTACCCACGTGTGCCCTAAGTGTTACCTAAGTGTGCCCTAAGTGTTACCTAAGTGTGCCCTAAGTGTTACCTAAGTGTGCCCTAAGTGTTACCTAAGTGTGCCCTAAGTGTTACCTAAGTGTGCCCTAAGTGTTACCTAAGTGTTACCTAAGTGTGCCCTAAGTGTGCCCTAAGTGTGCCCTAAGTGTTACCTAAGTGTGCCCTAAGTGTTACCTAAGTGTGCCCTAAGTGTTTCCTAAGTGTGCCCTAAGTGTTACCTGAGTGTACCCTAAGTGTTACCTAAGTGTTACCTAAGTGTTACCTAAGTGTTACCCAAGTGTTACCTAAGTGTTACCCACGTGTTACCTAAGTGTGCCCTAAGTGTTACCTAAGTGTGCCCTAAGTGTTACCTAAGTGTGCCCTAAGTGTTACCTAAGTGTGCCCTAAGTGTTACCTAAGTGTTACCTAATTGTTACCTAAGTGTTACCTAAGTGTGCCCTAAGTGTTACCTAAGTGTGCCCTAAGTGTTACCTAAGTGTGCCCTAAGTGTTACCTAAGTGTGCCCTAAGTGTTACCTAAGTGTGATCTAAGTGTTACCTAAGTGTGCCCTAACTGTTACCTAAGTGTGCCCTAAGTGTTACCTAAGTGTGCCCTAAGTGTTACCTAAGTGTTACCTAAGTGTTACCTAAGTGTTACCTAAGTGTGCCCTAAGTGTTACCTAAGTGTTACCTAAGTATGCCCTAAGTGTTACCTAAGTGTTACCTAAGTGTGCCCTAAGTGTTACCTAAGTGTGCCCTAAGTGTTACCTAAGTGTGCCCTAAGTGTTACCTAAGTGTTACCTAAGTGTTACCTAAGTGTTACCTAAGTGTTACCTAAGTGTTACCTAAGTGTTACCTAAGTTTACCTAAGTGTTACCCAAGTGTGCCCTAAGTGTTACCTAAGTGTGCCCTAAGTGTTACCTAAGTGTGCCCTAAGTGTTACCTAAGTGTGCCCTAAGTGTTACCTAAGTGTGCCCTAAGTGTTACCTAAGTGTTACCTAAGTGTTACCTAAGTGTTACCTAAGTGTTACCCAAGTGTTACTTAAGTGTTACCCACGTGTTACCTAAGTGTGCCCTAAGTGTTACCTAAGTGTGCCCTAAGTGTTACCTAAGTGTGCCCTAAGTGTTACCTAAGTGTGCCCTAAGTGTTACCTAAGTGTGCCCTAAGTGTTACCCAAGTGTGCCCTAAGTGTTACCTAAGTGTGCCCTAAGTGTTACCTAAGTGTTACCTAAGTGTGCCCTAAGTGTGCCCTAAGTTTGCCCTAAGTGTTACCTAAGTGTGCCCTAAGTGTTACCTAAGTGTGCCCTAAGTGTTTCCTAAGTGTGCCCTAAGTGTTACCTAAGTGTTACCTAAGTGTACCCTAAGTGTTACCTAAGTGTTACCTAAGTGTTACCTAAGTGTTACCTAAGTGTTACCCAAGTGTTACCTAAGTGTTACCCACGTGTTACCTAAGTGTGCCCTAAATGTTACCTAAGTGTTACCTAAGTGTTACCTAAGTGTTACCTAAGTGTGCCCTAAGTGTTACCTAAGTATGCCCTAAGTGTTACCTAAGTGTGCCCTAAGTGTTACCTAAGTGTGCCCTAAATGTTACCTAAGTGTGCCCTAAGTGTTACCTAAGTGTGTCCTAAGTGTTTCCCAAGTGTGCCCTAAGTGTTACCTAAGTGTACCCTAAGTGTTACCTAAGTGTTACCTAAGTGTTACCTAAGTGTTACCTAAGTGTACCCTAAGTGTTACCTAAGTGTGCCCTAAGTGTTACCTAAGTGTTACCTAAGTGTTACCTAAGTGTGCCCTAAGTGTTACCTAAGTGTGCCCTAAGTGTTACCTAAGTGTGCCCTAAGTGTTACCTAAGTGTGCCCTAAGTGTTACCTAAGTGTTACCTAAGTGTTACCTAAGTGTTACCTAAGTGTTACCTAAGTGTTACCTAAGTTTACCTAAGTGTTACCCACGTGTGCCCTAAGTGTTACCTAAGTGTGCCCTAAGTGTTACCTAAGTGTGCCCTAAGTGTTACCTAAGTGTGCCCTAAGTGTTACCTAAGTGTGCCCTAAGTGTTACCTAAGTGTGCCCTAAGTGTTACCTAAGTGTTACCTAAGTGTGCCCTAAGTGTGCCCTAAGTGTGCCCTAAGTGTTACCTAAGTGTGCCCTAAGTGTTACCTAAGTGTGCCCTAAGTGTTTCCTAAGTGTGCCCTAAGTGTTACCTGAGTGTACCCTAAGTGTTACCTAAGTGTTACCTAAGTGTTACCTAAGTGTTACCCAAGTGTTACCTAAGTGTTACCCACGTGTTACCTAAGTGTGCCCTAAGTGTTACCTAAGTGTGCCCTAAGTGTTACCTAAGTGTGCCCTAAGTGTTACCTAAGTGTGCCCTAAGTGTTACCTAAGTGTTACCTAATTGTTACCTAAGTGTTACCTAAGTGTGCCCTAAGTGTTACCTAAGTGTGCCCTAAGTGTTACCTAAGTGTGCCCTAAGTGTTACCTAAGTGTGCCCTAAGTGTTACCTAAGTGTGATCTAAGTGTTACCTAAGTGTGCCCTAACTGTTACCTAAGTGTGCCCTAAGTGTTACCTAAGTGTGCCCTAAGTGTTACCTAAGTGTTACCTAAGTGTTACCTAAGTGTTACCTAAGTGTGCCCTAAGTGTTACCTAAGTGTTACCTAAGTATGCCCTAAGTGTTACCTAAGTGTTACCTAAGTGTGCCCTAAGTGTTACCTAAGTGTGCCCTAAGTGTTACCTAAGTGTGCCCTAAGTGTTACCTAAGTGTTACCTAAGTGTTACCTAAGTGTTACCTAAGTGTTACCTAAGTGTTACCTAAGTGTTACCTAAGTTTACCTAAGTGTTACCCAAGTGTGCCCTAAGTGTTACCTAAGTGTGCCCTAAGTGTTACCTAAGTGTGCCCTAAGTGTTACCTAAGTGTGCCCTAAGTGTTACCTAAGTGTGCCCTAAGTGTTACCTAAGTGTTACCTAAGTGTTACCTAAGTGTTACCTAAGTGTTACCCAAGTGTTACTTAAGTGTTACCCACGTGTTACCTAAGTGTGCCCTAAGTGTTACCTAAGTGTGCCCTAAGTGTTACCTAAGTGTGCCCTAAGTGTTACCTAAGTGTTACCTAAGTTTTACCTAAGTGTTACCTAAGTGTGCCCTAAGTGTTACCTAAGTGTGCCCTAAGTGTTAACTAAGTGTGCCCTAAGTGTTACCTAAGTGTGCCCTAAGTGTTACCTAAGTGTTACCTAAGTGTTACCTAAGTGTTACCTAAGTGTTACCTAAGTGTTACCTAAGTGTGCCCGAAGTGTTACCTAAGTGTTACCTAAGTGTTACCTAAGTATGCCCTAAGTGTTACCTAAGTGTTACCTAAGTGTGCCCTAAGTGTTACCTAAGTGTGCCCTAAGTGTTACCTAAGTGTGCCCTAAGTGTTACCTAAGTGTTACCTAAGTGTTACCTAAGTGTTACCTAAGTGTTACCTAAGTGTTACCTAAGTGTTACCTAAGTTTACCTAAGTGTTACCCAAGTGTGCCCTAAGTGTTACCTAAGTGTGCCCTAAGTGTTACCTAAGTGTGCCCTAAGTGTTACCTAAGTGTGCCCTAAGTGTTACCTAAGTGTTACCTAAGTGTTACCTAAGTGTTACCTAAGTGTGCCCTAAGTGTTACCTAAGTGTTACCTAAGTATGCCCTAAGTGTTACCTAAGTGTTACCTAAGTGTGCCCTAAGTGTTACCTAAGTGTGCCCTAAGTGTTACCTAAGTGTGCCCTAAGTGTTACCTAAGTGTGCCCTAAGTGTTACCTAAGTGTGCCCTAAGTGTTACCCAAGTGTGCCCTAAGTGTTACCTAAGTGTGCCCTAAGTGTTACCTAAGTGTTACCTAAGTGTGCCCTAAGTGTGCCCTAAGTTTGCCCTAAGTGTTACCTAAGTGTGCCCTAAGTGTTACCTAAGTGTGCCCTAAGTGTTTCCTAAGTGTGCCCTAAGTGTTACCTAAGTGTACCCTAAGTGTTACCTAAGTGTTACCTAAGTGTTACCTAAGTGTTACCTAAGTGTTACCCAAGTGTTACCTAAGTGTTACCCACGTGTTACCTAAGTGTGCCCTAAATGTTACCTAAGTGTGCCCTAAGTGTTACCTAAGTGTTACCTAAGTGTGCCCTAAGTGTGCCCTAAGTTTGCCCTAAGTGTTACCTAAGTGTGCCCTAAGTGTTACCTAAGTGTGCCCTAAGTGTTTCCTAAGTGTGCCCTAAGTGTTACCTAAGTGTACCCTAAGTGTTACCTAAGTGTTACCTAAGTGTTACCTAAGTGTTACCTAAGTGTTACCCAAGTGTTACCTAAGTGTTACCCACGTGTTACCTAAGTGTGCCCTAAATGTTACCTAAGTGTTACCTAAGTGTTACCTAAGTGTTACCTAAGTGTGCCCTAAGTGTTACCTAAGTATGCCCTAAGTGTTACCTAAGTGTGCCCTAAGTGTTACCTAAGTGTGCCCTAAATGTTACCTAAGTGTGCCCTAAGTGTTACCTAAGTGTGTCCTAAGTGTTTCCCAAGTGTGCCCTAAGTGTTACCTAAGTGTACCCTAAGTGTTACCTAAGTGTTACCTAAGTGTTACCTAAGTGTTACCTAAGTGTACCCTAAGTGTTACCTAAGTGTGCCCTAAGTGTTACCTAAGTGTTACCTAAGTGTTACCTAAGTGTGCCCTAAGTGTTACCTAAGTGTGCCCTAAGTGTTACCTAAGTGTGCCCTAAGTGTTACCTAAGTGTGCCCTAAGTGTTACCTAAGTGTTACCTAAGTGTTACCTAAGTGTTACCTAAGTGTTACCTAAGTGTTACCTAAGTTTACCTAAGTGTTACCCACGTGTGCCCTAAGTGTTACCTAAGTGTGCCCTAAGTGTTACCTAAGTGTGCCCTAAGTGTTACCTAAGTGTGCCCTAAGTGTTACCTAAGTGTGCCCTAAGTGTTACCTAAGTGTTACCTAAGTGTGCCCTAAGTGTGCCCTAAGTGTGCCCTAAGTGTTACCTAAGTGTGCCCTAAGTGTTACCTAAGTGTGCCCTAAGTGTTTCCTAAGTGTGCCCTAAGTGTTACCTGAGTGTACCCTAAGTGTTACCTAAGTGTTACCTAAGTGTTACCTAAGTGTTACCCAAGTGTTACCTAAGTGTTACCCACGTGTTACCTAAGTGTGCCCTAAGTGTTACCTAAGTGTGCCCTAAGTGTTACCTAAGTGTGCCCTAAGTGTTACCTAAGTGTGCCCTAAGTGTTACCTAAGTGTTACCTAATTGTTACCTAAGTGTTACCTAAGTGTGCCCTAAGTGTTACCTAAGTGTGCCCTAAGTGTTACCTAAGTGTGCCCTAAGTGTTACCTAAGTGTGCCCTAAGTGTTACCTAAGTGTGATCTAAGTGTTACCTAAGTGTGCCCTAACTGTTACCTAAGTGTGCCCTAAGTGTTACCTAAGTGTGCCCTAAGTGTTACCTAAGTGTTACCTAAGTGTTACCTAAGTGTTACCTAAGTGTGCCCTAAGTGTTACCTAAGTGTTACCTAAGTATGCCCTAAGTGTTACCTAAGTGTTACCTAAGTGTGCCCTAAGTGTTACCTAAGTGTGCCCTAAGTGTTACCTAAGTGTGCCCTAAGTGTTACCTAAGTGTTACCTAAGTGTTACCTAAGTGTTACCTAAGTGTTACCTAAGTGTTACCTAAGTGTTACCTAAGTTTACCTAAGTGTTACCCAAGTGTGCCCTAAGTGTTACCTAAGTGTGCCCTAAGTGTTACCTAAGTGTGCCCTAAGTGTTACCTAAGTGTGCCCTAAGTGTTACCTAAGTGTGCCCTAAGTGTTACCTAAGTGTTACCTAAGTGTTACCTAAGTGTTACCTAAGTGTTACCCAAGTGTTACTTAAGTGTTACCCACGTGTTACCTAAGTGTGCCCTAAGTGTTACCTAAGTGTGCCCTAAGTGTTACCTAAGTGTGCCCTAAGTGTTACCTAAGTGTGCCCTAAGTGTTACCTAAGTGTGCCCTAAGTGTTACCCAAGTGTGCCCTAAGTGTTACCTAAGTGTGCCCTAAGTGTTACCTAAGTGTTACCTAAGTGTGCCCTAAGTGTGCCCTAAGTTTGCCCTAAGTGTTACCTAAGTGTGCCCTAAGTGTTACCTAAGTGTGCCCTAAGTGTTTCCTAAGTGTGCCCTAAGTGTTACCTAAGTGTACCCTAAGTGTTACCTAAGTGTTACCTAAGTGTTACCTAAGTGTTACCTAAGTGTTACCCAAGTGTTACCTAAGTGTTACCCACGTGTTACCTAAGTGTGCCCTAAATGTTACCTAAGTGTTACCTAAGTGTTACCTAAGTGTTACCTAAGTGTGCCCTAAGTGTTACCTAAGTATGCCCTAAGTGTTACCTAAGTGTGCCCTAAGTGTTACCTAAGTGTGCCCTAAATGTTACCTAAGTGTGCCCTAAGTGTTACCTAAGTGTGTCCTAAGTGTTTCCCAAGTGTGCCCTAAGTGTTACCTAAGTGTACCCTAAGTGTTACCTAAGTGTTACCTAAGTGTTACCTAAGTGTTACCTAAGTGTACCCTAAGTGTTACCTAAGTGTGCCCTAAGTGTTACCTAAGTGTTACCTAAGTGTTACCTAAGTGTGCCCTAAGTGTTACCTAAGTGTGCCCTAAGTGTTACCTAAGTGTGCCCTAAGTGTTACCTAAGTGTGCCCTAAGTGTTACCTAAGTGTTACCTAAGTGTTACCTAAGTGTTACCTAAGTGTTACCTAAGTGTTACCTAAGTTTACCTAAGTGTTACCCACGTGTGCCCTAAGTGTTACCTAAGTGTGCCCTAAGTGTTACCTAAGTGTGCCCTAAGTGTTACCTAAGTGTGCCCTAAGTGTTACCTAAGTGTGCCCTAAGTGTTACCTAAGTGTGCCCTAAGTGTTACCTAAGTGTTACCTAAGTGTGCCCTAAGTGTGCCCTAAGTGTGCCCTAAGTGTTACCTAAGTGTGCCCTAAGTGTTACCTAAGTGTGCCCTAAGTGTTTCCTAAGTGTGCCCTAAGTGTTACCTGAGTGTACCCTAAGTGTTACCTAAGTGTTACCTAAGTGTTACCTAAGTGTTACCCAAGTGTTACCTAAGTGTTACCCACGTGTTACCTAAGTGTGCCCTAAGTGTTACCTAAGTGTGCCCTAAGTGTTACCTAAGTGTGCCCTAAGTGTTACCTAAGTGTGCCCTAAGTGTTACCTAAGTGTTACCTAATTGTTACCTAAGTGTTACCTAAGTGTGCCCTAAGTGTTACCTAAGTGTGCCCTAAGTGTTACCTAAGTGTGCCCTAAGTGTTACCTAAGTGTGCCCTAAGTGTTACCTAAGTGTGATCTAAGTGTTACCTAAGTGTGCCCTAACTGTTACCTAAGTGTGCCCTAAGTGTTACCTAAGTGTGCCCTAAGTGTTACCTAAGTGTTACCTAAGTGTTACCTAAGTGTTACCTAAGTGTGCCCTAAGTGTTACCTAAGTGTTACCTAAGTATGCCCTAAGTGTTACCTAAGTGTTACCTAAGTGTGCCCTAAGTGTTACCTAAGTGTGCCCTAAGTGTTACCTAAGTGTGCCCTAAGTGTTACCTAAGTGTTACCTAAGTGTTACCTAAGTGTTACCTAAGTGTTACCTAAGTGTTACCTAAGTGTTACCTAAGTTTACCTAAGTGTTACCCAAGTGTGCCCTAAGTGTTACCTAAGTGTGCCCTAAGTGTTACCTAAGTGTGCCCTAAGTGTTACCTAAGTGTGCCCTAAGTGTTACCTAAGTGTGCCCTAAGTGTTACCTAAGTGTTACCTAAGTGTTACCTAAGTGTTACCTAAGTGTTACCCAAGTGTTACTTAAGTGTTACCCACGTGTTACCTAAGTGTGCCCTAAGTGTTACCTAAGTGTGCCCTAAGTGTTACCTAAGTGTGCCCTAAGTGTTACCTAAGTGTTACCTAAGTTTTACCTAAGTGTTACCTAAGTGTGCCCTAAGTGTTACCTAAGTGTGCCCTAAGTGTTAACTAAGTGTGCCCTAAGTGTTACCTAAGTGTGCCCTAAGTGTTACCTAAGTGTTACCTAAGTGTTACCTAAGTGTTACATAAGTGTTACCTAAGTGTTACCTAAGTGTGCCCGAAGTGTTACCTAAGTGTTACCTAAGTGTTACCTAAGTATGCCCTAAGTGTTACCTAAGTGTTACCTAAGTGTGCCCTAAGTGTTACCTAAGTGTGCCCTAAGTGTTACCTAAGTGTGCCCTAAGTGTTACCTAAGTGTTACCTAAGTGTTACCTAAGTGTTACCTAAGTGTTACCTAAGTGTTACCTAAGTGTTACCTAAGTTTACCTAAGTGTTACCCAAGTGTGCCCTAAGTGTTACCTAAGTGTGCCCTAAGTGTTACCTAAGTGTGCCCTAAGTGTTACCTAAGTGTGCCCTAAGTGTTACCTAAGTGTTACCTAAGTGTTACCTAAGTGTTACCTAAGTGTGCCCTAAGTGTTACCTAAGTGTTACCTAAGTATGCCCTAAGTGTTACCTAAGTGTTACCTAAGTGTGCCCTAAGTGTTACCTAAGTGTGCCCTAAGTGTTACCTAAGTGTGCCCTAAGTGTTACCTAAGTGTGCCCTAAGTGTTACCTAAGTGTGCCCTAAGTGTTACCCAAGTGTGCCCTAAGTGTTACCTAAGTGTGCCCTAAGTGTTACCTAAGTGTTACCTAAGTGTGCCCTAAGTGTGCCCTAAGTTTGCCCTAAGTGTTACCTAAGTGTGCCCTAAGTGTTACCTAAGTGTGCCCTAAGTGTTTCCTAAGTGTGCCCTAAGTGTTACCTAAGTGTACCCTAAGTGTTACCTAAGTGTTACCTAACTGTTACCTAAGTGTGCCCTAAGTGTTACCTAAGTGTGCCCTAAGTGTTACCTAAGTGTTACCTAAGTGTTACCTAAGTGTTACCTAAGTGTGCCCTAAGTGTTACCTAAGTGTTACCTAAGTATGCCCTAAGTGTTACCTAAGTGTTACCTAAGTGTGCCCTAAGTGTTACCTAAGTGTGCCCTAAGTGTTACCTAAGTGTGCCCTAAGTGTTACCTAAGTGTTACCTAAGTGTTACCTAAGTGTTACCTAAGTGTTACCTAAGTGTTACCTAAGTGTTACCTAAGTTTACCTAAGTGTTACCCAAGTGTGCCCTAAGTGTTACCTAAGTGTGCCCTAAGTGTTACCTAAGTGTGCCCTAAGTGTTACCTAAGTGTGCCCTAAGTGTTACCTAAGTGTGCCCTAAGTGTTACCTAAGTGTTACCTAAGTGTTACCTAAGTGTTACCTAAGTGTTACCCAAGTGTTACTTAAGTGTTACCCACGTGTTACCTAAGTGTGCCCTAAGTGTTACCTAAGTGTGCCCTAAGTGTTACCTAAGTGTGCCCTAAGTGTTACCTAAGTGTGCCCTAAGTGTTACCTAAGTGTGCCCTAAGTGTTACCCAAGTGTGCCCTAAGTGTTACCTAAGTGTGCCCTAAGTGTTACCTAAGTGTTACCTAAGTGTGCCCTAAGTGTGCCCTAAGTTTGCCCTAAGTGTTACCTAAGTGTGCCCTAAGTGTTACCTAAGTGTGCCCTAAGTGTTTCCTAAGTGTGCCCTAAGTGTTACCTAAGTGTACCCTAAGTGTTACCTAAGTGTTACCTAAGTGTTACCTAAGTGTTACCTAAGTGTTACCCAAGTGTTACCTAAGTGTTACCCACGTGTTACCTAAGTGTGCCCTAAATGTTACCTAAGTGTTACCTAAGTGTTACCTAAGTGTTACCTAAGTGTGCCCTAAGTGTTACCTAAGTATGCCCTAAGTGTTACCTAAGTGTGCCCTAAGTGTTACCTAAGTGTGCCCTAAATGTTACCTAAGTGTGCCCTAAGTGTTACCTAAGTGTGTCCTAAGTGTTTCCCAAGTGTGCCCTAAGTGTTACCTAAGTGTACCCTAAGTGTTACCTAAGTGTTACCTAAGTGTTACCTAAGTGTTACCTAAGTGTACCCTAAGTGTTACCTAAGTGTGCCCTAAGTGTTACCTAAGTGTTACCTAAGTGTTACCTAAGTGTGCCCTAAGTGTTACCTAAGTGTGCCCTAAGTGTTACCTAAGTGTGCCCTAAGTGTTACCTAAGTGTGCCCTAAGTGTTACCTAAGTGTTACCTAAGTGTTACCTAAGTGTTACCTAAGTGTTACCTAAGTGTTACCTAAGTTTACCTAAGTGTTACCCACGTGTGCCCTAAGTGTTACCTAAGTGTGCCCTAAGTGTTACCTAAGTGTGCCCTAAGTGTTACCTAAGTGTGCCCTAAGTGTTACCTAAGTGTGCCCTAAGTGTTACCTAAGTGTGCCCTAAGTGTTACCTAAGTGTTACCTAAGTGTGCCCTAAGTGTGCCCTAAGTGTGCCCTAAGTGTTACCTAAGTGTGCCCTAAGTGTTACCTAAGTGTGCCCTAAGTGTTTCCTAAGTGTGCCCTAAGTGTTACCTGAGTGTACCCTAAGTGTTACCTAAGTGTTACCTAAGTGTTACCTAAGTGTTACCCAAGTGTTACCTAAGTGTTACCCACGTGTTACCTAAGTGTGCCCTAAGTGTTACCTAAGTGTGCCCTAAGTGTTACCTAAGTGTGCCCTAAGTGTTACCTAAGTGTGCCCTAAGTGTTACCTAAGTGTTACCTAATTGTTACCTAAGTGTTACCTAAGTGTGCCCTAAGTGTTACCTAAGTGTGCCCTAAGTGTTACCTAAGTGTGCCCTAAGTGTTACCTAAGTGTGCCCTAAGTGTTACCTAAGTGTGATCTAAGTGTTACCTAAGTGTGCCCTAACTGTTACCTAAGTGTGCCCTAAGTGTTACCTAAGTGTGCCCTAAGTGTTACCTAAGTGTTACCTAAGTGTTACCTAAGTGTTACCTAAGTGTGCCCTAAGTGTTACCTAAGTGTTACCTAAGTATGCCCTAAGTGTTACCTAAGTGTTACCTAAGTGTGCCCTAAGTGTTACCTAAGTGTGCCCTAAGTGTTACCTAAGTGTGCCCTAAGTGTTACCTAAGTGTTACCTAAGTGTTACCTAAGTGTTACCTAAGTGTTACCTAAGTGTTACCTAAGTGTTACCTAAGTTTACCTAAGTGTTACCCAAGTGTGCCCTAAGTGTTACCTAAGTGTGCCCTAAGTGTTACCTAAGTGTGCCCTAAGTGTTACCTAAGTGTGCCCTAAGTGTTACCTAAGTGTGCCCTAAGTGTTACCTAAGTGTTACCTAAGTGTTACCTAAGTGTTACCTAAGTGTTACCCAAGTGTTACTTAAGTGTTACCCACGTGTTACCTAAGTGTGCCCTAAGTGTTACCTAAGTGTGCCCTAAGTGTTACCTAAGTGTGCCCTAAGTGTTACCTAAGTGTTACCTAAGTTTTACCTAAGTGTTACCTAAGTGTGCCCTAAGTGTTACCTAAGTGTGCCCTAAGTGTTAACTAAGTGTGCCCTAAGTGTTACCTAAGTGTGCCCTAAGTGTTACCTAAGTGTTACCTAAGTGTTACCTAAGTGTTACCTAAGTGTTACCTAAGTGTTACCTAAGTGTGCCCGAAGTGTTACCTAAGTGTTACCTAAGTGTTACCTAAGTATGCCCTAAGTGTTACCTAAGTGTTACCTAAGTGTGCCCTAAGTGTTACCTAAGTGTGCCCTAAGTGTTACCTAAGTGTGCCCTAAGTGTTACCTAAGTGTTACCTAAGTGTTACCTAAGTGTTACCTAAGTGTTACCTAAGTGTTACCTAAGTGTTACCTAAGTTTACCTAAGTGTTACCCAAGTGTGCCCTAAGTGTTACCTAAGTGTGCCCTAAGTGTTACCTAAGTGTGCCCTAAGTGTTACCTAAGTGTGCCCTAAGTGTTACCTAAGTGTTACCTAAGTGTTACCTAAGTGTTACCTAAGTGTGCCCTAAGTGTTACCTAAGTGTTACCTAAGTATGCCCTAAGTGTTACCTAAGTGTTACCTAAGTGTGCCCTAAGTGTTACCTAAGTGTGCCCTAAGTGTTACCTAAGTGTGCCCTAAGTGTTACCTAAGTGTGCCCTAAGTGTTACCTAAGTGTGCCCTAAGTGTTACCCAAGTGTGCCCTAAGTGTTACCTAAGTGTGCCCTAAGTGTTACCTAAGTGTTACCTAAGTGTGCCCTAAGTGTGCCCTAAGTTTGCCCTAAGTGTTACCTAAGTGTGCCCTAAGTGTTACCTAAGTGTGCCCTAAGTGTTTCCTAAGTGTGCCCTAAGTGTTACCTAAGTGTACCCTAAGTGTTACCTAAGTGTTACCTAAGTGTTACCTAAGTGTTACCTAAGTGTTACCCAAGTGTTACCTAAGTGTTACCCACGTGTTACCTAAGTGTGCCCTAAATGTTACCTAAGTGTTACCTAAGTGTTACCTAAGTGTTACCTAAGTGTGCCCTAAGTGTTACCTAAGTATGCCCTAAGTGTTACCTAAGTGTGCCCTAAGTGTTACCTAAGTGTGCCCTAAGTGTTACCTAAGTGTGCCCTAAGTGTTACCTAAGTGTGTCCTAAGTGTTTCCCAAGTGTGCCCTAAGTGTTACCTAAGTGTACCCTAAGTGTTACCTAAGTGTTACCTAAGTGTTACCTAAGTGTTACCTAAGTGTACCCTAAGTGTTACCTAAGTGTGCCCTAAGTGTTACCTAAGTGTTACCTAAGTGTTACCTAAGTGTGCCCTAAGTGTTACCTAAGTGTGCCCTAAGTGTTACCTAAGTGTGCCCTAAGTGTTACCTAAGTGTGCCCTAAGTGTTACCTAAGTGTTACCTAAGTGTTACCTAAGTGTTACCTAAGTGTTACCTAAGTGTTACCTAAGTTTACCTAAGTGTTACCCACGTGTGCCCTAAGTGTTACCTAAGTGTGCCCTAAGTGTTACCTAAGTGTGCCCTAAGTGTTACCTAAGTGTGCCCTAAGTGTTACCTAAGTGTGCCCTAAGTGTTACCTAAGTGTGCCCTAAGTGTTACCTAAGTGTTACCTAAGTGTGCCCTAAGTGTGCCCTAAGTGTGCCCTAAGTGTTACCTAAGTGTGCCCTAAGTGTTACCTAAGTGTGCCCTAAGTGTTTCCTAAGTGTGCCCTAAGTGTTACCTAAGTGTACCCTAAGTGTTACCTAAGTGTTACCTAAGTGTTACCTAAGTGTTACCCAAGTGTTACCTAAGTGTTACCCACGTGTTACCTAAGTGTGCCCTAAGTGTTACCTAAGTGTGCCCTAAGTGTTACCTAAGTGTGCCCTAAGTGTTACCTAAGTGTGCCCTAAGTGTTACCTAAGTGTTACCTAATTGTTACCTAAGTGTTACCTAAGTGTGCCCTAAGTGTTACCTAAGTGTGCCCTAAGTGTTACCTAAGTGTGCCCTAAGTGTTACCTAAGTGTGCCCTAAGTGTTACCTAAGTGTGATCTAAGTGTTACCTAAGTGTGCCCTAACTGTTACCTAAGTGTGCCCTAAGTGTTACCTAAGTGTGCCCTAAGTGTTACCTAAGTGTTACCTAAGTGTTACCTAAGTGTTACCTAAGTGTGCCCTAAGTGTTACCTAAGTGTTACCTAAGTATGCCCTAAGTGTTACCTAAGTGTTACCTAAGTGTGCCCTAAGTGTTACCTAAGTGTGCCCTAAGTGTTACCTAAGTGTGCCCTAAGTGTTACCTAAGTGTTACCTAAGTGTTACCTAAGTGTTACCTAAGTGTTACCTAAGTGTTACCTAAGTGTTACCTAAGTTTACCTAAGTGTTACCCAAGTGTGCCCTAAGTGTTACCTAAGTGTGCCCTAAGTGTTACCTAAGTGTGCCCTAAGTGTTACCTAAGTGTGCCCTAAGTGTTACCTAAGTGTGCCCTAAGTGTTACCTAAGTGTTACCTAAGTGTTACCTAAGTGTTACCTAAGTGTTACCCAAGTGTTACTTAAGTGTTACCCACGTGTTACCTAAGTGTGCCCTAAGTGTTACCTAAGTGTGCCCTAAGTGTTACCTAAGTGTGCCCTAAGTGTTACCTAAGTGTTACCTAAGTTTTACCTAAGTGTTACCTAAGTGTGCCCTAAGTGTTACCTAAGTGTGCCCTAAGTGTTAACTAAGTGTGCCCTAAGTGTTACCTAAGTGTGCCCTAAGTGTTACCTAAGTGTTACCTAAGTGTTACCTAAGTGTTACCTAAGTGTTACCTAAGTGTTACCTAAGTGTGCCCTAAGTGTTACCCAAGTGTGCCCTAAGTGTTACCTAAGTGTGCCCTAAGTGTTACCTAAGTGTTACCTAAGTGTGCCCTAAGTGTGCCCTAAGTTTGCCCTAAGTGTTACCTAAGTGTGCCCTAAGTGTTACCTAAGTGTGCCCTAAGTGTTTCCTAAGTGTGCCCTAAGTGTTACCTAAGTGTACCCTAAGTGTTACCTAAGTGTTACCTAAGTGTTACCTAAGTGTTACCTAAGTGTTACCCAAGTGTTACCTAAGTGTTACCCACGTGTTACCTAAGTGTGCCCTAAATGTTACCTAAGTGTTACCTAAGTGTTACCTAAGTGTTACCTAAGTGTGCCCTAAGTGTTACCTAAGTATGCCCTAAGTGTTACCTAAGTGTGCCCTAAGTGTTACCTAAGTGTGCCCTAAATGTTACCTAAGTGTGCCCTAAGTGTTACCTAAGTGTGTCCTAAGTGTTTCCCAAGTGTGCCCTAAGTGTTACCTAAGTGTACCCTAAGTGTTACCTAAGTGTTACCTAAGTGTTACCTAAGTGTTACCTAAGTGTACCCTAAGTGTTACCTAAGTGTGCCCTAAGTGTTACCTAAGTGTTACCTAAGTGTTACCTAAGTGTGCCCTAAGTGTTACCTAAGTGTGCCCTAAGTGTTACCTAAGTGTGCCCTAAGTGTTACCTAAGTGTGCCCTAAGTGTTACCTAAGTGTTACCTAAGTGTTACCTAAGTGTTACCTAAGTGTTACCTAAGTTTACCTAAGTGTTACCCACGTGTGCCCTAAGTGTTACCTAAGTGTGCCCTAAGTGTTACCTAAGTGTGCCCTAAGTGTTACCTAAGTGTGCCCTAAGTGTTACCTAAGTGTGCCCTAAGTGTTACCTAAGTGTGCCCTAAGTGTTACCTAAGTGTTACCTAAGTGTGCCCTAAGTGTGCCCTAAGTGTGCCCTAAGTGTTACCTAAGTGTGCCCTAAGTGTTACCTAAGTGTGCCCTAAGTGTTTCCTAAGTGTGCCCTAAGTGTTACCTGAGTGTACCCTAAGTGTTACCTAAGTGTTACCTAAGTGTTACCTAAGTGTTACCCAAGTGTTACCTAAGTGTTACCCACGTGTTACCTAAGTGTGCCCTAAGTGTTACCTAAGTGTGCCCTAAGTGTTACCTAAGTGTGCCCTAAGTGTTACCTAAGTGTGCCCTAAGTGTTACCTAAGTGTTACCTAATTGTTACCTAAGTGTTACCTAAGTGTGCCCTAAGTGTTACCTAAGTGTGCCCTAAGTGTTACCTAAGTGTGCCCTAAGTGTTACCTAAGTGTGCCCTAAGTGTTACCTAAGTGTGATCTAAGTGTTACCTAAGTGTGCCCTAACTGTTACCTAAGTGTGCCCTAAGTGTTACCTAAGTGTGCCCTAAGTGTTACCTAAGTGTTACCTAAGTGTTACCTAAGTGTTACCTAAGTGTGCCCTAAGTGTTACCTAAGTGTTACCTAAGTATGCCCTAAGTGTTACCTAAGTGTTACCTAAGTGTGCCCTAAGTGTTACCTAAGTGTGCCCTAAGTGTTACCTAAGTGTGCCCTAAGTGTTACCTAAGTGTTACCTAAGTGTTACCTAAGTGTTACCTAAGTGTTACCTAAGTGTTACCTAAGTGTTACCTAAGTTTACCTAAGTGTTACCCAAGTGTGCCCTAAGTGTTACCTAAGTGTGCCCTAAGTGTTACCTAAGTGTGCCCTAAGTGTTACCTAAGTGTGCCCTAAGTGTTACCTAAGTGTGCCCTAAGTGTTACCTAAGTGTTACCTAAGTGTTACCTAAGTGTTACCTAAGTGTTACCCAAGTGTTACTTAAGTGTTACCCACGTGTTACCTAAGTGTGCCCTAAGTGTTACCTAAGTGTGCCCTAAGTGTTACCTAAGTGTGCCCTAAGTGTTACCTAAGTGTGCCCTAAGTGTTACCTAAGTGTGCCCTAAGTGTTACCCAAGTGTGCCCTAAGTGTTACCTAAGTGTGCCCTAAGTGTTACCTAAGTGTTACCTAAGTGTGCCCTAAGTGTGCCCTAAGTTTGCCCTAAGTGTTACCTAAGTGTGCCCTAAGTGTTACCTAAGTGTGCCCTAAGTGTTTCCTAAGTGTGCCCTAAGTGTTACCTAAGTGTACCCTAAGTGTTACCTAAGTGTTACCTAAGTGTTACCTAAGTGTTACCTAAGTGTTACCCAAGTGTTACCTAAGTGTTACCCACGTGTTACCTAAGTGTGCCCTAAATGTTACCTAAGTGTTACCTAAGTGTTACCTAAGTGTTACCTAAGTGTGCCCTAAGTGTTACCTAAGTATGCCCTAAGTGTTACCTAAGTGTGCCCTAAGTGTTACCTAAGTGTGCCCTAAATGTTACCTAAGTGTGCCCTAAGTGTTACCTAAGTGTGTCCTAAGTGTTTCCCAAGTGTGCCCTAAGTGTTACCTAAGTGTACCCTAAGTGTTACCTAAGTGTTACCTAAGTGTTACCTAAGTGTTACCTAAGTGTACCCTAAGTGTTACCTAAGTGTGCCCTAAGTGTTACCTAAGTGTTACCTAAGTGTTACCTAAGTGTGCCCTAAGTGTTACCTAAGTGTGCCCTAAGTGTTACCTAAGTGTGCCCTAAGTGTTACCTAAGTGTGCCCTAAGTGTTACCTAAGTGTTACCTAAGTGTTACCTAAGTGTTACCTAAGTGTTACCTAAGTGTTACCTAAGTTTACCTAAGTGTTACCCACGTGTGCCCTAAGTGTTACCTAAGTGTGCCCTAAGTGTTACCCAAGTGTTACTTAAGTGTTACCCACGTGTTACCTAAGTGTGCCCTAAGTGTTACCTAAGTGTGCCCTAAGTGTTACCTAAGTGTGCCCTAAGTGTTACCTAAGTGTTACCTAAGTTTTACCTAAGTGTTACCTAAGTGTGCCCTAAGTGTTACCTAAGTGTGCCCTAAGTGTTAACTAAGTGTGCCCTAAGTGTTACCTAAGTGTGCCCTAAGTGTTACCTAAGTGTTACCTAAGTGTTACCTAAGTGTTACCTAAGTGTTACCTAAGTGTTACCTAAGTGTGCCCTAAGTGTTACCCAAGTGTGCCCTAAGTGTTACCTAAGTGTGCCCTAAGTGTTACCTAAGTGTTACCTAAGTGTGCCCTAAGTGTGCCCTAAGTTTGCCCTAAGTGTTACCTAAGTGTGCCCTAAGTGTTACCTAAGTGTGCCCTAAGTGTTTCCTAAGTGTGCCCTAAGTGTTACCTAAGTGTACCCTAAGTGTTACCTAAGTGTTACCTAAGTGTTACCTAAGTGTTACCTAAGTGTTACCCAAGTGTTACCTAAGTGTTACCCACGTGTTACCTAAGTGTGCCCTAAATGTTACCTAAGTGTTACCTAAGTGTTACCTAAGTGTTACCTAAGTGTGCCCTAAGTGTTACCTAAGTATGCCCTAAGTGTTACCTAAGTGTGCCCTAAGTGTTACCTAAGTGTGCCCTAAATGTTACCTAAGTGTGCCCTAAGTGTTACCTAAGTGTGTCCTAAGTGTTTCCCAAGTGTGCCCTAAGTGTTACCTAAGTGTACCCTAAGTGTTACCTAAGTGTTACCTAAGTGTTACCTAAGTGTTACCTAAGTGTACCCTAAGTGTTACCTAAGTGTGCCCTAAGTGTTACCTAAGTGTTACCTAAGTGTTACCTAAGTGTGCCCTAAGTGTTACCTAAGTGTGCCCTAAGTGTTACCTAAGTGTGCCCTAAGTGTTACCTAAGTGTGCCCTAAGTGTTACCTAAGTGTTACCTAAGTGTTACCTAAGTGTTACCTAAGTGTTACCTAAGTGTTACCTAAGTTTACCTAAGTGTTACCCACGTGTGCCCTAAGTGTTACCTAAGTGTGCCCTAAGTGTTACCTAAGTGTGCCCTAAGTGTTACCTAAGTGTGCCCTAAGTGTTACCTAAGTGTGCCCTAAGTGTTACCTAAGTGTGCCCTAAGTGTTACCTAAGTGTTACCTAAGTGTGCCCTAAGTGTGCCCTAAGTGTGCCCTAAGTGTTACCTAAGTGTGCCCTAAGTGTTACCTAAGTGTGCCCTAAGTGTTTCCTAAGTGTGCCCTAAGTGTTACCTGAGTGTACCCTAAGTGTTACCTAAGTGTTACCTAAGTGTTACCTAAGTGTTACCCAAGTGTTACCTAAGTGTTACCCACGTGTTACCTAAGTGTGCCCTAAGTGTTACCTAAGTGTGCCCTAAGTGTTACCTAAGTGTGCCCTAAGTGTTACCTAAGTGTGCCCTAAGTGTTACCTAAGTGTTACCTAATTGTTACCTAAGTGTTACCTAAGTGTGCCCTAAGTGTTACCTAAGTGTGCCCTAAGTGTTACCTAAGTGTGCCCTAAGTGTTACCTAAGTGTGCCCTAAGTGTTACCTAAGTGTGATCTAAGTGTTACCTAAGTGTGCCCTAACTGTTACCTAAGTGTGCCCTAAGTGTTACCTAAGTGTGCCCTAAGTGTTACCTAAGTGTTACCTAAGTGTTACCTAAGTGTTACCTAAGTGTGCCCTAAGTGTTACCTAAGTGTTACCTAAGTATGCCCTAAGTGTTACCTAAGTGTTACCTAAGTGTGCCCTAAGTGTTACCTAAGTGTGCCCTAAGTGTTACCTAAGTGTGCCCTAAGTGTTACCTAAGTGTTACCTAAGTGTTACCTAAGTGTTACCTAAGTGTTACCTAAGTGTTACCTAAGTGTTACCTAAGTTTACCTAAGTGTTACCCAAGTGTGCCCTAAGTGTTACCTAAGTGTGCCCTAAGTGTTACCTAAGTGTGCCCTAAGTGTTACCTAAGTGTGCCCTAAGTGTTACCTAAGTGTGCCCTAAGTGTTACCTAAGTGTTACCTAAGTGTTACCTAAGTGTTACCTAAGTGTTACCCAAGTGTTACTTAAGTGTTACCCACGTGTTACCTAAGTGTGCCCTAAGTGTTACCTAAGTGTGCCCTAAGTGTTACCTAAGTGTGCCCTAAGTGTTACCTAAGTGTGCCCTAAGTGTTACCTAAGTGTGCCCTAAGTGTTACCCAAGTGTGCCCTAAGTGTTACCTAAGTGTGCCCTAAGTGTTACCTAAGTGTTACCTAAGTGTGCCCTAAGTGTGCCCTAAGTTTGCCCTAAGTGTTACCTAAGTGTGCCCTAAGTGTTACCTAAGTGTGCCCTAAGTGTTTCCTAAGTGTGCCCTAAGTGTTACCTAAGTGTACCCTAAGTGTTACCTAAGTGTTACCTAAGTGTTACCTAAGTGTTACCTAAGTGTTACCCAAGTGTTACCTAAGTGTTACCCACGTGTTACCTAAGTGTGCCCTAAATGTTACCTAAGTGTTACCTAAGTGTTACCTAAGTGTTACCTAAGTGTGCCCTAAGTGTTACCTAAGTATGCCCTAAGTGTTACCTAAGTGTGCCCTAAGTGTTACCTAAGTGTGCCCTAAATGTTACCTAAGTGTGCCCTAAGTGTTACCTAAGTGTGTCCTAAGTGTTTCCCAAGTGTGCCCTAAGTGTTACCTAAGTGTACCCTAAGTGTTACCTAAGTGTTACCTAAGTGTTACCTAAGTGTTACCTAAGTGTACCCTAAGTGTTACCTAAGTGTGCCCTAAGTGTTACCTAAGTGTTACCTAAGTGTTACCTAAGTGTGCCCTAAGTGTTACCTAAGTGTGCCCTAAGTGTTACCTAAGTGTGCCCTAAGTGTTACCTAAGTGTGCCCTAAGTGTTACCTAAGTGTTACCTAAGTGTTACCTAAGTGTTACCTAAGTGTTACCTAAGTGTTACCTAAGTTTACCTAAGTGTTACCCACGTGTGCCCTAAGTGTTACCTAAGTGTGCCCTAAGTGTTACCTAAGTGTGCCCTAAGTGTTACCTAAGTGTGCCCTAAGTGTTACCTAAGTGTGCCCTAAGTGTTACCTAAGTGTGCCCTAAGTGTTACCTAAGTGTTACCTAAGTGTGCCCTAAGTGTGCCCTAAGTGTGCCCTAAGTGTTACCTAAGTGTGCCCTAAGTGTTACCTAAGTGTGCCCTAAGTGTTTCCTAAGTGTGCCCTAAGTGTTACCTGAGTGTACCCTAAGTGTTACCTAAGTGTTACCTAAGTGTTACCTAAGTGTTACCCAAGTGTTACCTAAGTGTTACCCACGTGTTACCTAAGTGTGCCCTAAGTGTTACCTAAGTGTGCCCTAAGTGTTACCTAAGTGTGCCCTAAGTGTTACCTAAGTGTGCCCTAAGTGTTACCTAAGTGTTACCTAATTGTTACCTAAGTGTTACCTAAGTGTGCCCTAAGTGTTACCTAAGTGTGCCCTAAGTGTTACCTAAGTGTGCCCTAAGTGTTACCTAAGTGTGCCCTAAGTGTTACCTAAGTGTGATCTAAGTGTTACCTAAGTGTGCCCTAACTGTTACCTAAGTGTGCCCTAAGTGTTACCTAAGTGTGCCCTAAGTGTTACCTAAGTGTTACCTAAGTGTTACCTAAGTGTTACCTAAGTGTGCCCTAAGTGTTACCTAAGTGTTACCTAAGTATGCCCTAAGTGTTACCTAAGTGTTACCTAAGTGTGCCCTAAGTGTTACCTAAGTGTGCCCTAAGTGTTACCTAAGTGTGCCCTAAGTGTTACCTAAGTGTTACCTAAGTGTTACCTAAGTGTTACCTAAGTGTTACCTAAGTGTTACCTAAGTGTTACCTAAGTTTACCTAAGTGTTACCCAAGTGTGCCCTAAGTGTTACCTAAGTGTGCCCTAAGTGTTACCTAAGTGTGCCCTAAGTGTTACCTAAGTGTGCCCTAAGTGTTACCTAAGTGTGCCCTAAGTGTTACCTAAGTGTTACCTAAGTGTTACCTAAGTGTTACCTAAGTGTTACCCAAGTGTTACTTAAGTGTTACCCACGTGTTACCTAAGTGTGCCCTAAGTGTTACCTAAGTGTGCCCTAAGTGTTACCTAAGTGTGCCCTAAGTGTTACCTAAGTGTTACCTAAGTTTTACCTAAGTGTTACCTAAGTGTGCCCTAAGTGTTACCTAAGTGTGCCCTAAGTGTTAACTAAGTGTGCCCTAAGTGTTACCTAAGTGTGCCCTAAGTGTTACCTAAGTGTTACCTAAGTGTTACCTAAGTGTTACCTAAGTGTTACCTAAGTGTTACCTAAGTGTGCCCGAAGTGTTACCTAAGTGTTACCTAAGTGTTACCTAAGTATGCCCTAAGTGTTACCTAAGTGTTACCTAAGTGTGCCCTAAGTGTTACCTAAGTGTGCCCTAAGTGTTACCTAAGTGTGCCCTAAGTGTTACCTAAGTGTTACCTAAGTGTTACCTAAGTGTTACCTAAGTGTTACCTAAGTGTTACCTAAGTGTTACCTAAGTTTACCTAAGTGTTACCCAAGTGTGCCCTAAGTGTTACCTAAGTGTGCCCTAAGTGTTACCTAAGTGTGCCCTAAGTGTTACCTAAGTGTGCCCTAAGTGTTACCTAAGTGTTACCTAAGTGTTACCTAAGTGTTACCTAAGTGTGCCCTAAGTGTTACCTAAGTGTTACCTAAGTATGCCCTAAGTGTTACCTAAGTGTTACCTAAGTGTGCCCTAAGTGTTACCTAAGTGTGCCCTAAGTGTTACCTAAGTGTGCCCTAAGTGTTACCTAAGTGTGCCCTAAGTGTTACCTAAGTGTGCCCTAAGTGTTACCCAAGTGTGCCCTAAGTGTTACCTAAGTGTGCCCTAAGTGTTACCTAAGTGTTACCTAAGTGTGCCCTAAGTGTGCCCTAAGTTTGCCCTAAGTGTTACCTAAGTGTGCCCTAAGTGTTACCTAAGTGTGCCCTAAGTGTTTCCTAAGTGTGCCCTAAGTGTTACCTAAGTGTACCCTAAGTGTTACCTAAGTGTTACCTAAGTGTTACCTAAGTGTTACCTAAGTGTTACCCAAGTGTTACCTAAGTGTTACCCACGTGTTACCTAAGTGTGCCCTAAATGTTACCTAAGTGTTACCTAAGTGTTACCTAAGTGTTACCTAAGTGTGCCCTAAGTGTTACCTAAGTATGCCCTAAGTGTTACCTAAGTGTGCCCTAAGTGTTACCTAAGTGTGCCCTAAGTGTTACCTAAGTGTGCCCTAAGTGTTACCTAAGTGTGTCCTAAGTGTTTCCCAAGTGTGCCCTAAGTGTTACCTAAGTGTACCCTAAGTGTTACCTAAGTGTTACCTAAGTGTTACCTAAGTGTTACCTAAGTGTACCCTAAGTGTTACCTAAGTGTGCCCTAAGTGTTACCTAAGTGTTACCTAAGTGTTACCTAAGTGTGCCCTAAGTGTTACCTAAGTGTGCCCTAAGTGTTACCTAAGTGTGCCCTAAGTGTTACCTAAGTGTGCCCTAAGTGTTACCTAAGTGTTACCTAAGTGTTACCTAAGTGTTACCTAAGTGTTACCTAAGTGTTACCTAAGTTTACCTAAGTGTTACCCACGTGTGCCCTAAGTGTTACCTAAGTGTGCCCTAAGTGTTACCTAAGTGTGCCCTAAGTGTTACCTAAGTGTGCCCTAAGTGTTACCTAAGTGTGCCCTAAGTGTTACCTAAGTGTGCCCTAAGTGTTACCTAAGTGTTACCTAAGTGTGCCCTAAGTGTGCCCTAAGTGTGCCCTAAGTGTTACCTAAGTGTGCCCTAAGTGTTACCTAAGTGTGCCCTAAGTGTTTCCTAAGTGTGCCCTAAGTGTTACCTAAGTGTACCCTAAGTGTTACCTAAGTGTTACCTAAGTGTTACCTAAGTGTTACCCAAGTGTTACCTAAGTGTTACCCACGTGTTACCTAAGTGTGCCCTAAGTGTTACCTAAGTGTGCCCTAAGTGTTACCTAAGTGTGCCCTAAGTGTTACCTAAGTGTGCCCTAAGTGTTACCTAAGTGTTACCTAATTGTTACCTAAGTGTTACCTAAGTGTGCCCTAAGTGTTACCTAAGTGTGCCCTAAGTGTTACCTAAGTGTGCCCTAAGTGTTACCTAAGTGTGCCCTAAGTGTTACCTAAGTGTGATCTAAGTGTTACCTAAGTGTGCCCTAACTGTTACCTAAGTGTGCCCTAAGTGTTACCTAAGTGTGCCCTAAGTGTTACCTAAGTGTTACCTAAGTGTTACCTAAGTGTTACCTAAGTGTTACCTAAGTGTGCCCTAAGTGTTACCTAAGTGTTACCTAAGTATGCCCTAAGTGTTACCTAAGTGTTACCTAAGTGTGCCCTAAGTGTTACCTAAGTGTGCCCTAAGTGTTACCTAAGTGTGCCCTAAGTGTTACCTAAGTGTTACCTAAGTGTTACCTAAGTGTTACCTAAGTGTTACCTAAGTGTTACCTAAGTGTTACCTAAGTTTACCTAAGTGTTACCCAAGTGTGCCCTAAGTGTTACCTAAGTGTGCCCTAAGTGTTACCTAAGTGTGCCCTAAGTGTTACCTAAGTGTGCCCTAAGTGTTACCTAAGTGTGCCCTAAGTGTTACCTAAGTGTTACCTAAGTGTTACCTAAGTGTTACCTAAGTGTTACCCAAGTGTTACTTAAGTGTTACCCACGTGTTACCTAAGTGTGCCCTAAGTGTTACCTAAGTGTGCCCTAAGTGTTACCTAAGTGTGCCCTAAGTGTTACCTAAGTGTTACCTAAGTTTTACCTAAGTGTTACCTAAGTGTGCCCTAAGTGTTACCTAAGTGTGCCCTAAGTGTTAACTAAGTGTGCCCTAAGTGTTACCTAAGTGTGCCCTAAGTGTTACCTAAGTGTTACCTAAGTGTTACCTAAGTGTTACCTAAGTGTTACCTAAGTGTTACCTAAGTGTGCCCGAAGTGTTACCTAAGTGTTACCTAAGTGTTACCTAAGTGTTACCTAAGTGTTACCTAAGTGTTACTTAAGTGTGCCCTAAGTGTTACCTAAGTGTGCCCTAAGTGTTACCTAAGTGTGTCCTAAGTGTTTCCCAAGTGTGCCCTAAGTGTTACCTAAGTGTACCCTAAGTGTTACCTAAGTGTTACCTAAGTGTTACCTAAGTGTTACCTAAGTGTACCCTAAGTGTTACCTAAGTGTGCCCTAAGTGTTACCTAAGTGTTACCTAAGTGTTACCTAAGTGTGCCCTAAGTGTTACCTAAGTGTGCCCTAAGTGTTACCTAAGTGTGCCCTAAGTGTTACCTAAGTGTGCCCTAAGTGTTACCTAAGTGTTACCTAAGTGTTACCTAAGTGTTACCTAAGTGTTACCTAAGTGTTACCTAAGTTTACCTAAGTGTTACCCACGTGTGCCCTAAGTGTTACCTAAGTGTGCCCTAAGTGTTACCTAAGTGTGCCCTAAGTGTTACCTAAGTGTGCCCTAAGTGTTACCTAAGTGTGCCCTAAGTGTTACCTAAGTGTGCCCTAAGTGTTACCTAAGTGTTACCTAAGTGTGCCCTAAGTGTGCCCTAAGTGTGCCCTAAGTGTTACCTAAGTGTGCCCTAAGTGTTACCTAAGTGTGCCCTAAGTGTTTCCTAAGTGTGCCCTAAGTGTTACCTGAGTGTACCCTAAGTGTTACCTAAGTGTTACCTAAGTGTTACCTAAGTGTTACCCAAGTGTTACCTAAGTGTTACCCACGTGTTACCTAAGTGTGCCCTAAGTGTTACCTAAGTGTGCCCTAAGTGTTACCTAAGTGTGCCCTAAGTGTTACCTAAGTGTGCCCTAAGTGTTACCTAAGTGTTACCTAATTGTTACCTAAGTGTTACCTAAGTGTGCCCTAAGTGTTACCTAAGTGTGCCCTAAGTGTTACCTAAGTGTGCCCTAAGTGTTACCTAAGTGTGCCCTAAGTGTTACCTAAGTGTGATCTAAGTGTTACCTAAGTGTGCCCTAACTGTTACCTAAGTGTGCCCTAAGTGTTACCTAAGTGTGCCCTAAGTGTTACCTAAGTGTTACCTAAGTGTTACCTAAGTGTTACCTAAGTGTGCCCTAAGTGTTACCTAAGTGTTACTTAAGTATGCCCTAAGTGTTACCTAAGTGTTACCTAAGTGTGCCCTAAGTGTTACCTAAGTGTGCCCTAAGTGTTACCTAAGTGTGCCCTAAGTGTTACCTAAGTGTTACCTAAGTGTTACCTAAGTGTTACCTAAGTGTTACCTAAGTGTTACCTAAGTTTACCTAAGTGTTACCCAAGTGTGCCCTAAGTGTTACCTAAGTGTGCCCTAAGTGTTACCTAAGTGTGCCCTAAGTGTTACCTAAGTGTGCCCTAAGTGTTACCTAAGTGTGCCCTAAGTGTTACCTAAGTGTTACCTAAGTGTTACCTAAGTGTTACCTAAGTGTTACCCAAGTGTTACCTAAGTGTTACCCACGTGTTACCTAAGTGTGCCCTAAATGTTACCTAAGTGTTACCTAAGTGTTACCTAAGTGTTACCTAAGTGTGCCCTAAGTGTTACCTAAGTATGCCCTAAGTGTTACCTAAGTGTGCCCTAAGTGTTACCTAAGTGTGCCCTAAATGTTACCTAAGTGTGCCCTAAGTGTTACCTAAGTGTGTCCTAAGTGTTTCCCAAGTGTGCCCTAAGTGTTACCTAAGTGTACCCTAAGTGTTACCTAAGTGTTACCTAAGTGTTACCTAAGTGTTACCTAAGTGTACCCTAAGTGTTACCTAAGTGTGCCCTAAGTGTTACCTAAGTGTTACCTAAGTGTTACCTAAGTGTGCCCTAAGTGTTACCTAAGTGTGCCCTAAGTGTTACCTAAGTGTGCCCTAAGTGTTACCTAAGTGTGCCCTAAGTGTTACCTAAGTGTTACCTAAGTGTTACCTAAGTGTGCCCTAACTGTTACCTAAGTGTGCCCTAAGTGTTACCTAAGTGTGCCCTAAGTGTTACCTAAGTGTTACCTAAGTGTTACCTAAGTGTTACCTAAGTGTGCCCTAAGTGTTACCTAAGTGTTACCTAAGTATGCCCTAAGTGTTACCTAAGTGTTACCTAAGTATGCCCTAAGTGTTACCTAAGTGTTACCTAAGTGTGCCCTAAGTGTTACCTAAGTGTGCCCTAAGTGTTACCTAAGTGTGCCCTAAGTGTTACCTAAGTGTGCCCTAAGTGTTACCTAAGTGTTACCTAAGTGTTACCTAAGTGTTACCTAAGTGTTACCTAAGTGTTACCTAAGTTTACCTAAGTGTTACCCACGTGTGCCCTAAGTGTTACCTAAGTGTGCCCTAAGTGTTACCTAAGTGTGCCCTAAGTGTTACCTAAGTGTGCCCTAAGTGTTACCTAAGTGTGCCCTAAGTGTTACCTAAGTGTGCCCTAAGTGTTACCTAAGTGTTACCTAAGTGTGCCCTAAGTGTGCCCTAAGTGTGCCCTAAGTGTTACCTAAGTGTGCCCTAAGTGTTACCTAAGTGTGCCCTAAGTGTTTCCTAAGTGTGCCCTAAGTGTTACCTAAGTGTACCCTAAGTGTTACCTAAGTGTTACCTAAGTGTTACCTAAGTGTTACCCAAGTGTTACCTAAGTGTTACCCACGTGTTACCTAAGTGTGCCCTAAGTGTTACCTAAGTGTGCCCTAAGTGTTACCTAAGTGTGCCCTAAGTGTTACCTAAGTGTGCCCTAAGTGTTACCTAAGTGTTACCTAATTGTTACCTAAGTGTTACCTAAGTGTGCCCTAAGTGTTACCTAAGTGTGCCCTAAGTGTTACCTAAGTGTGCCCTAAGTGTTACCTAAGTGTGCCCTAAGTGTTACCTAAGTGTGATCTAAGTGTTACCTAAGTGTGCCCTAACTGTTACCTAAGTGTGCCCTAAGTGTTACCTAAGTGTGCCCTAAGTGTTACCTAAGTGTTACCTAAGTGTTACCTAAGTGTTACCTAAGTGTGCCCTAAGTGTTACCTAAGTGTTACCTAAGTATGCCCTAAGTGTTACCTAAGTGTTACCTAAGTGTGCCCTAAGTGTTACCTAAGTGTGCCCTAAGTGTTACCTAAGTGTGCCCTAAGTGTTACCTAAGTGTTACCTAAGTGTTACCTAAGTGTTACCTAAGTGTTACCTAAGTGTTACCTAAGTGTTACCTAAGTTTACCTAAGTGTTACCCAAGTGTGCCCTAAGTGTTACCTAAGTGTGCCCTAAGTGTTACCTAAGTGTGCCCTAAGTGTTACCTAAGTGTGCCCTAAGTGTTACCTAAGTGTGCCCTAAGTGTTACCTAAGTGTTACCTAAGTGTTACCTAAGTGTTACCTAAGTGTTACCCAAGTGTTACTTAAGTGTTACCCACGTGTTACCTAAGTGTGCCCTAAGTGTTACCTAAGTGTGCCCTAAGTGTTACCTAAGTGTGCCCTAAGTGTTACCTAAGTGTTACCTAAGTTTTACCTAAGTGTTACCTAAGTGTGCCCTAAGTGTTACCTAAGTGTGCCCTAAGTGTTAACTAAGTGTGCCCTAAGTGTTACCTAAGTGTGCCCTAAGTGTTACCTAAGTGTTACCTAAGTGTTACCTAAGTGTTACCTAAGTGTTACCTAAGTGTTACCTAAGTGTGCCCGAAGTGTTACCTAAGTGTTACCTAAGTGTTACCTAAGTGTTACCTAAGTGTTACCTAAGTGTTACTTAAGTGTGCCCTAAGTGTTACCTAAGTGTGCCCTAAGTGTTACCTAAGTGTGTCCTAAGTGTTTCCCAAGTGTGCCCTAAGTGTTACCTAAGTGTACCCTAAGTGTTACCTAAGTGTTACCTAAGTGTTACCTAAGTGTTACCTAAGTGTACCCTAAGTGTTACCTAAGTGTGCCCTAAGTGTTACCTAAGTGTTACCTAAGTGTTACCTAAGTGTGCCCTAAGTGTTACCTAAGTGTGCCCTAAGTGTTACCTAAGTGTGCCCTAAGTGTTACCTAAGTGTGCCCTAAGTGTTACCTAAGTGTTACCTAAGTGTTACCTAAGTGTTACCTAAGTGTTACCTAAGTGTTACCTAAGTTTACCTAAGTGTTACCCACGTGTGCCCTAAGTGTTACCTAAGTGTGCCCTAAGTGTTACCTAAGTGTGCCCTAAGTGTTACCTAAGTGTGCCCTAAGTGTTACCTAAGTGTGCCCTAAGTGTTACCTAAGTGTGCCCTAAGTGTTACCTAAGTGTTACCTAAGTGTGCCCTAAGTGTGCCCTAAGTGTGCCCTAAGTGTTACCTAAGTGTGCCCTAAGTGTTACCTAAGTGTGCCCTAAGTGTTTCCTAAGTGTGCCCTAAGTGTTACCTAAGTGTACCCTAAGTGTTACCTAAGTGTTACCTAAGTGTTACCTAAGTGTTACCTAAGTGTTACCTAAGTGTTACCCAAGTGTTACCTAAGTGTTACCCACGTGTTACCTAAGTGTGCCCTAAATGTTACCTAAGTGTTACCTAAGTGTTACCTAAGTGTTACCTAAGTGTGCCCTAAGTGTTACCTAAGTATGCCCTAAGTGTTACCTAAGTGTGCCCTAAGTGTTACCTAAGTGTGCCCTAAATGTTACCTAAGTGTGCCCTAAGTGTTACCTAAGTGTGTCCTAAGTGTTTCCCAAGTGTGCCCTAAGTGTTACCTAAGTGTACCCTAAGTGTTACCTAAGTGTTACCTAAGTGTTACCTAAGTGTTACCTAAGTGTACCCTAAGTGTTACCTAAGTGTGCCCTAAGTGTTACCTAAGTGTTACCTAAGTGTTACCTAAGTGTGCCCTAAGTGTTACCTAAGTGTGCCCTAAGTGTTACCTAAGTGTGCCCTAAGTGTTACCTAAGTGTGCCCTAAGTGTTACCTAAGTGTTACCTAAGTGTTACCTAAGTGTGCCCTAACTGTTACCTAAGTGTGCCCTAAGTGTTACCTAAGTGTGCCCTAAGTGTTACCTAAGTGTTACCTAAGTGTTACCTAAGTGTTACCTAAGTGTGCCCTAAGTGTTACCTAAGTGTTACCTAAGTATGCCCTAAGTGTTACCTAAGTGTTACCTAAGTATGCCCTAAGTGTTACCTAAGTGTTACCTAAGTGTGCCCTAAGTGTTACCTAAGTGTGCCCTAAGTGTTACCTAAGTGTGCCCTAAGTGTTACCTAAGTGTGCCCTAAGTGTTACCTAAGTGTTACCTAAGTGTTACCTAAGTGTTACCTAAGTGTTACCTAAGTGTTACCTAAGTTTACCTAAATGTTACCCACGTGTGCCCTAAGTGTTACCTAAGTGTGCCCTAAGTGTTACCTAAGTGTGCCCTAAGTGTTACCTAAGTGTGCCCTAAGTGTTACCTAAGTGTGCCCTAAGTGTTACCTAAGTGTGCCCTAAGTGTTACCTAAGTGTTACCTAAGTGTGCCCTAAGTGTGCCCTAAGTGTGCCCTAAGTGTTACCTAAGTGTGCCCTAAGTGTTACCTAAGTGTGCCCTAAGTGTTTCCTAAGTGTGCCCTAAGTGTTACCTAAGTGTACCCTAAGTGTTACCTAAGTGTTACCTAAGTGTTACCTAAGTGTTACCCAAGTGTTACCTAAGTGTTACCCACGTGTTACCTAAGTGTGCCCTAAGTGTTACCTAAGTGTGCCCTAAGTGTTACCTAAGTGTGCCCTAAGTGTTACCTAAGTGTGCCCTAAGTGTTACCTAAGTGTTACCTAATTGTTACCTAAGTGTTACCTAAGTGTGCCCTAAGTGTTACCTAAGTGTGCCCTAAGTGTTACCTAAGTGTGCCCTAAGTGTTACCTAAGTGTGCCCTAAGTGTTACCTAAGTGTGATCTAAGTGTTACCTAAGTGTGCCCTAACTGTTACCTAAGTGTGCCCTAAGTGTTACCTAAGTGTGCCCTAAGTGTTACCTAAGTGTTACCTAAGTGTTACCTAAGTGTTACCTAAGTGTGCCCTAAGTGTTACCTAAGTGTTACCTAAGTATGCCCTAAGTGTTACCTAAGTGTTACCTAAGTGTGCCCTAAGTGTTACCTAAGTGTGCCCTAAGTGTTACCTAAGTGTGCCCTAAGTGTTACCTAAGTGTTACCTAAGTGTTACCTAAGTGTTACCTAAGTGTTACCTAAGTGTTACCTAAGTGTTACCTAAGTTTACCTAAGTGTTACCCAAGTGTGCCCTAAGTGTTACCTAAGTGTGCCCTAAGTGTTACCTAAGTGTGCCCTAAGTGTTACCTAAGTGTGCCCTAAGTGTTACCTAAGTGTGCCCTAAGTGTTACCTAAGTGTTACCTAAGTGTTACCTAAGTGTTACCTAAGTGTTACCCAAGTGTTACTTAAGTGTTACCCACGTGTTACCTAAGTGTGCCCTAAGTGTTACCTAAGTGTGCCCTAAGTGTTACCTAAGTGTGCCCTAAGTGTTACCTAAGTGTTACCTAAGTTTTACCTAAGTGTTACCTAAGTGTGCCCTAAGTGTTACCTAAGTGTGCCCTAAGTGTTAACTAAGTGTGCCCTAAGTGTTACCTAAGTGTGCCCTAAGTGTTACCTAAGTGTTACCTAAGTGTTACCTAAGTGTTACCTAAGTGTTACCTAAGTGTTACCTAAGTGTGCCCGAAGTGTTACCTAAGTGTTACCTAAGTGTTACCTAAGTGTTACCTAAGTGTTACCTAAGTGTTACTTAAGTGTGCCCTAAGTGTTACCTAAGTGTGCCCTAAGTGTTACCTAAGTGTGTCCTAAGTGTTTCCCAAGTGTGCCCTAAGTGTTACCTAAGTGTACCCTAAGTGTTACCTAAGTGTTACCTAAGTGTTACCTAAGTGTTACCTAAGTGTACCCTAAGTGTTACCTAAGTGTGCCCTAAGTGTTACCTAAGTGTTACCTAAGTGTTACCTAAGTGTGCCCTAAGTGTTACCTAAGTGTGCCCTAAGTGTTACCTAAGTGTGCCCTAAGTGTTACCTAAGTGTGCCCTAAGTGTTACCTAAGTGTTACCTAAGTGTTACCTAAGTGTTACCTAAGTGTTACCTAAGTGTTACCTAAGTTTACCTAAGTGTTACCCACGTGTGCCCTAAGTGTTACCTAAGTGTGCCCTAAGTGTTACCTAAGTGTGCCCTAAGTGTTACCTAAGTGTGCCCTAAGTGTTACCTAAGTGTGCCCTAAGTGTTACCTAAGTGTGCCCTAAGTGTTACCTAAGTGTTACCTAAGTGTGCCCTAAGTGTGCCCTAAGTGTGCCCTAAGTGTTACCTAAGTGTGCCCTAAGTGTTACCTAAGTGTGCCCTAAGTGTTTCCTAAGTGTGCCCTAAGTGTTACCTGAGTGTACCCTAAGTGTTACCTAAGTGTTACCTAAGTGTTACCTAAGTGTTACCCAAGTGTTACCTAAGTGTTACCCACGTGTTACCTAAGTGTGCCCTAAGTGTTACCTAAGTGTGCCCTAAGTGTTACCTAAGTGTGCCCTAAGTGTTACCTAAGTGTGCCCTAAGTGTTACCTAAGTGTTACCTAATTGTTACCTAAGTGTTACCTAAGTGTGCCCTAAGTGTTACCTAAGTGTGCCCTAAGTGTTACCTAAGTGTGCCCTAAGTGTTACCTAAGTGTGCCCTAAGTGTTACCTAAGTGTGATCTAAGTGTTACCTAAGTGTGCCCTAACTGTTACCTAAGTGTGCCCTAAGTGTTACCTAAGTGTGCCCTAAGTGTTACCTAAGTGTTACCTAAGTGTTACCTAAGTGTTACCTAAGTGTGCCCTAAGTGTTACCTAAGTGTTACTTAAGTATGCCCTAAGTGTTACCTAAGTGTTACCTAAGTGTGCCCTAAGTGTTACCTAAGTGTGCCCTAAGTGTTACCTAAGTGTGCCCTAAGTGTTACCTAAGTGTTACCTAAGTGTTACCTAAGTGTTACCTAAGTGTTACCTAAGTGTTACCTAAGTTTACCTAAGTGTTACCCAAGTGTGCCCTAAGTGTTACCTAAGTGTGCCCTAAGTGTTACCTAAGTGTGCCCTAAGTGTTACCTAAGTGTGCCCTAAGTGTTACCTAAGTGTGCCCTAAGTGTTACCTAAGTGTTACCTAAGTGTTACCTAAGTGTTACCTAAGTGTTACCCAAGTGTTACTTAAGTGTTACCCACGTGTTACCTAAGTGTGCCCTAAGTGTTACCTAAGTGTGCCCTAAGTGTTACCTAAGTGTGCCCTAAGTGTTACCTAAGTGTTACCTAAGTTTTACCTAAGTGTTACCTAAGTGTGCCCTAAGTGTTACCTAAGTGTGCCCTAAGTGTTAACTAAGTGTGCCCTAAGTGTTACCTAAGTGTGCCCTAAGTGTTACCTAAGTGTTACCTAAGTGTTACCTAAGTGTTACCCAAGTGTTACCTAAGTGTTACCTAAGTGTGCCCGAAGTGTTACCTAAGTGTTACCTAAGTGTTACCTAAGTATGCCCTAAGTGTTACCTAAGTGTTACCTAAGTGTGCCCTAAGTGTTACCTAAGTGTGCCCTAAGTGTTACCTAAGTGTGCCCTAAGTGTTACCTAAGTGTTACCTAAGTGTTACCTAAGTGTTACCTAAGTGTTACCTAAGTGTTACCTAAGTGTTACCTAAGTTTACCTAAGTGTTACCCAAGTGTGCCCTAAGTGTTACCTAAGTGTGCCCTAAGTGTTACCTAAGTGTGCCCTAAGTGTTACCTAAGTGTGCCCTAAGTGTTACCTAAGTGTTACCTAAGTGTTACCTAAGTGTTACCTAAGTGTGCCCTAAGTGTTACCTAAGTGTTACCTAAGTATGCCCTAAGTGTTACCTAAGTGTTACCTAAGTGTGCCCTAAGTGTTACCTAAGTGTGCCCTAAGTGTTACCTAAGTGTGCCCTAAGTGTTACCTAAGTGTGCCCTAAGTGTTACCTAAGTGTGCCCTAAGTGTTACCCAAGTGTGCCCTAAGTGTTACCTAAGTGTGCCCTAAGTGTTACCTAAGTGTTACCTAAGTGTGCCCTAAGTGTGCCCTAAGTTTGCCCTAAGTGTTACCTAAGTGTGCCCTAAGTGTTACCTAAGTGTGCCCTAAGTGTTTCCTAAGTGTGCCCTAAGTGTTACCTAAGTGTACCCTAAGTGTTACCTAAGTGTTACCTAAGTGTTACCTAAGTGTTACCTAAGTGTTACCCAAGTGTTACCTAAGTGTTACCCACGTGTTACCTAAGTGTGCCCTAAATGTTACCTAAGTGTTACCTAAGTGTTACCTAAGTGTTACCTAAGTGTGCCCTAAGTGTTACCTAAGTATGCCCTAAGTGTTACCTAAGTGTGCCCTAAGTGTTACCTAAGTGTGCCCTAAGTGTTACCTAAGTGTGCCCTAAGTGTTACCTAAGTGTGTCCTAAGTGTTTCCCAAGTGTGCCCTAAGTGTTACCTAAGTGTACCCTAAGTGTTACCTAAGTGTTACCTAAGTGTTACCTAAGTGTTACCTAAGTGTACCCTAAGTGTTACCTAAGTGTGCCCTAAGTGTTACCTAAGTGTTACCTAAGTGTACCCTAAGTGTTACCTAAGTGTTACCTAAGTGTTACCTAAGTGTTACCTAAGTGTACCCTAAGTGTTACCTAAGTGTGCCCTAAGTGTTACCTAAGTGTTACCTAAGTGTTACCTAAGTGTGCCCTAAGTGTTACCTAAGTGTGCCCTAAGTGTTACCTAAGTGTGCCCTAAGTGTTACCTAAGTGTGCCCTAAGTGTTACCTAAGTGTTACCTAAGTGTTACCTAAGTGTTACCTAAGTGTTACCTAAGTGTTACCTAAGTTTACCTAAGTGTTACCCACGTGTGCCCTAAGTGTTACCTAAGTGTGCCCTAAGTGTTACCTAAGTGTGCCCTAAGTGTTACCTAAGTGTGCCCTAAGTGTTACCTAAGTGTGCCCTAAGTGTTACCTAAGTGTGCCCTAAGTGTTACCTAAGTGTTACCTAAGTGTGCCCTAAGTGTGCCCTAAGTGTGCCCTAAGTGTTACCTAAGTGTGCCCTAAGTGTTACCTAAGTGTGCCCTAAGTGTTTCCTAAGTGTGCCCTAAGTGTTACCTAAGTGTACCCTAAGTGTTACCTAAGTGTTACCTAAGTGTTACCTAAGTGTTACCCAAGTGTTACCTAAGTGTTACCCACGTGTTACCTAAGTGTGCCCTAAGTGTTACCTAAGTGTGCCCTAAGTGTTACCTAAGTGTGCCCTAAGTGTTACCTAAGTGTGCCCTAAGTGTTACCTAAGTGTTACCTAATTGTTACCTAAGTGTTACCTAAGTGTGCCCTAAGTGTTACCTAAGTGTGCCCTAAGTGTTACCTAAGTGTGCCCTAAGTGTTACCTAAGTGTGCCCTAAGTGTTACCTAAGTGTGATCTAAGTGTTACCTAAGTGTGCCCTAACTGTTACCTAAGTGTGCCCTAAGTGTTACCTAAGTGTTACCTAAGTGTTACCTAAGTGTTACCTAAGTGTGCCCTAAGTGTTACCTAAGTGTTACCTAAGTATGCCCTAAGTGTTACCTAAGTGTTACCTAAGTGTGCCCTAAGTGTTACCTAAGTGTGCCCTAAGTGTTACCTAAGTGTGCCCTAAGTGTTACCTAAGTGTTACCTAAGTGTTACCTAAGTGTTACCTAAGTGTTACCTAAGTGTTACCTAAGTGTTACCTAAGTTTACCTAAGTGTTACCCAAGTGTGCCCTAAGTGTTACCTAAGTGTGCCCTAAGTGTTACCTAAGTGTGCCCTAAGTGTTACCTAAGTGTGCCCTAAGTGTTACCTAAGTGTGCCCTAAGTGTTACCTAAGTGTTACCTAAGTGTTACCTAAGTGTTACCTAAGTGTTACCCAAGTGTTACTTAAGTGTTACCCACGTGTTACCTAAGTGTGCCCTAAGTGTTACCTAAGTGTGCCCTAAGTGTTACCTAAGTGTGCCCTAAGTGTTACCTAAGTGTTACCTAAGTTTTACCTAAGTGTTACCTAAGTGTGCCCTAAGTGTTACCTAAGTGTGCCCTAAGTGTTAACTAAGTGTGCCCTAAGTGTTACCTAAGTGTGCCCTAAGTGTTACCTAAGTGTTACCTAAGTGTTACCTAAGTGTTACCTAAGTGTTACCTAAGTGTTACCTAAGTGTGCCCGAAGTGTTACCTAAGTGTTACCTAAGTGTTACCTAAGTGTTACCTAAGTGTTACCTAAGTGTTACTTAAGTGTGCCCTAAGTGTTACCTAAGTGTGCCCTAAGTGTTACCTAAGTGTGTCCTAAGTGTTTCCCAAGTGTGCCCTAAGTGTTACCTAAGTGTACCCTAAGTGTTACCTAAGTGTTACCTAAGTGTTACCTAAGTGTTACCTAAGTGTACCCTAAGTGTTACCTAAGTGTGCCCTAAGTGTTACCTAAGTGTTACCTAAGTGTTACCTAAGTGTGCCCTAAGTGTTACCTAAGTGTGCCCTAAGTGTTACCTAAGTGTGCCCTAAGTGTTACTTAAGTGTGCCCTAAGTGTTACCTAAGTGTTACCTAAGTGTTACCTAAGTGTTACCTAAGTGTTACCTAAGTTTACCTAAGTTTACCTAAGTGTTACCCACGTGTGCCCTAAGTGTTACCTAAGTGTGCCCTAAGTGTTACCTAAGTGTGCCCTAAGTGTTACCTAAGTGTGCCCTAAGTGTTACCTAAGTGTGCCCTAAGTGTTACCTAAGTGTGCCCTAAGTGTTACCTAAGTGTTACCTAAGTGTGCCCTAAGTGTGCCCTAAGTGTGCCCTAAGTGTTACCTAAGTGTGCCCTAAGTGTTACCTAAGTGTGCCCTAAGTGTTTCCTAAGTGTGCCCTAAGTGTTACCTGAGTGTACCCTAAGTGTTACCTAAGTGTTACCTAAGTGTTACCTAAGTGTTACCCAAGTGTTACCTAAGTGTTACCCACGTGTTACCTAAGTGTGCCCTAAGTGTTACCTAAGTGTGCCCTAAGTGTTACCTAAGTGTGCCCTAAGTGTTACCTAAGTGTGCCCTAAGTGTTACCTAAGTGTTACCTAATTGTTACCTAAGTGTTACCTAAGTGTGCCCTAAGTGTTACCTAAGTGTGCCCTAAGTGTTACCTAAGTGTGCCCTAAGTGTTACCTAAGTGTGCCCTAAGTGTTACCTAAGTGTGATCTAAGTGTTACCTAAGTGTGCCCTAACTGTTACCTAAGTGTGCCCTAAGTGTTACCTAAGTGTGCCCTAAGTGTTACCTAAGTGTTACCTAAGTGTTACCTAAGTGTTACCTAAGTGTTACCCAAGTGTTACCTAAGTGTTACCCACGTGTTACCTAAGTGTGCCCTAAATGTTACCTAAGTGTTACCTAAGTGTTACCTAAGTGTTACCTAAGTGTGCCCTAAGTGTTACCTAAGTATGCCCTAAGTGTTACCTAAGTGTGCCCTAAGTGTTACCTAAGTGTGCCCTAAGTGTTACCTAAGTGTGCCCTAAGTGTTACCAAAGTGTGTCCTAAGTGTTTCCCAAGTGTGCCCTAAGTGTTACCTAAGTGTACCCTAAGTGTTACCTAAGTGTTACCTAAGTGTTACCTAAGTGTTACCTAAGTGTACCCTAAGTGTTACCTAAGTGTGCCCTAAGTGTTACCTAAGTGTTACCTAAGTGTTACCTAAGTGTGCCCTAAGTGTTACCTAAGTGTGCCCTAAGTGTTACCTAAGTGTGCCCTAAGTGTTACCTAAGTGTGCCCTAAGTGTTACCTAAGTGTTACCTAAGTGTTACCTAAGTGTTACCTAAGTGTTACCTAAGTGTTACCTAAGTTTACCTAAGTGTTACCCACGTGTGCCCTAAGTGTTACCTAAGTGTGCCCTAAGTGTTACCTAAGTGTGCCCTAAGTGTTACCTAAGTGTGCCCTAAGTGTTACCTAAGTGTGCCCTAAGTGTTACCTAAGTGTGCCCTAAGTGTTACCTAAGTGTTACCTAAGTGTGCCCTAAGTGTGCCCTAAGTGTGCCCTAAGTGTTACCTAAGTGTGCCCTAAGTGTTACCTAAGTGTGCCCTAAGTGTTTCCTAAGTGTGCCCTAAGTGTTACCTAAGTGTACCCTAAGTGTTACCTAAGTGTTACCTAAGTGTTACCTAAGTGTTACCCAAGTGTTACCTAAGTGTTACCCACGTGTTACCTAAGTGTGCCCTAAGTGTTACCTAAGTGTGCCCTAAGTGTTACCTAAGTGTGCCCTAAGTGTTACCTAAGTGTGCCCTAAGTGTTACCTAAGTGTTACCTAATTGTTACCTAAGTGTTACCTAAGTGTGCCCTAAGTGTTACCTAAGTGTGCCCTAAGTGTTACCTAAGTGTGCCCTAAGTGTTACCTAAGTGTGCCCTAAGTGTTACCTAAGTGTGATCTAAGTGTTACCTAAGTGTGCCCTAACTGTTACCTAAGTGTGCCCTAAGTGTTACCTAAGTGTGCCCTAAGTGTTACCTAAGTGTTACCTAAGTGTTACCTAAGTGTTACCTAAGTGTGCCCTAAGTGTTACCTAAGTGTTACCTAAGTATGCCCTAAGTGTTACCTAAGTGTTACCTAAGTGTGCCCTAAGTGTTACCTAAGTGTGCCCTAAGTGTTACCTAAGTGTGCCCTAAGTGTTACCTAAGTGTTACCTAAGTGTTACCTAAGTGTTACCTAAGTGTTACCTAAGTGTTACCTAAGTGTTACCTAAGTTTACCTAAGTGTTACCCAAGTGTGCCCTAAGTGTTACCTAAGTGTGCCCTAAGTGTTACCTAAGTGTGCCCTAAGTGTTACCTAAGTGTGCCCTAAGTGTTACCTAAGTGTGCCCTAAGTGTTACCTAAGTGTTACCTAAGTGTTACCTAAGTGTTACCTAAGTGTTACCCAAGTGTTACTTAAGTGTTACCCACGTGTTACCTAAGTGTGCCCTAAGTGTTACCTAAGTGTGCCCTAAGTGTTACCTAAGTGTGCCCTAAGTGTTACCTAAGTGATACCTAAGTTTTACCTAAGTGTTACCTAAGTGTGCCCTAAGTGTTACCTAAGTGTGCCCTAAGTGTTAACTAAGTGTGCCCTAAGTGTTACCTAAGTGTGCCCTAAGTGTTACCTAAGTGTTACCTAAGTGTTACCTAAGTGTTACCTAAGTGTTACCTAAGTGTTACCTAAGTGTGCCCGAAGTGTTACCTAAGTGTTACCTAAGTGTTACCTAAGTGTTACCTAAGTGTTACCTAAGTGTTACTTAAGTGTGCCCTAAGTGTTACCTAAGTGTGCCCTAAGTGTTACCTAAGTGTGTCCTAAGTGTTTCCCAAGTGTGCCCTAAGTGTTACCTAAGTGTACCCTAAGTGTTACCTAAGTGTTACCTAAGTGTTACCTAAGTGTTACCTAAGTGTACCCTAAGTGTTACCTAAGTGTGCCCTAAGTGTTACCTAAGTGTTACCTAAGTGTTACCTAAGTGTGCCCTAAGTGTTACCTAAGTGTGCCCTAAGTGTTACCTAAGTGTGCCCTAAGTGTTACTTAAGTGTGCCCTAAGTGTTACCTAAGTGTTACCTAAGTGTTACCTAAGTGTTACCTAAGTGTTACCTAAGTTTACCTAAGTTTACCTAAGTGTTACCCACGTGTGCCCTAAGTGTTACCTAAGTGTGCCCTAAGTGTTACCTAAGTGTGCCCTAAGTGTTACCTAAGTGTGCCCTAAGTGTTACCTAAGTGTGCCCTAAGTGTTACCTAAGTGTGCCCTAAGTGTTACCTAAGTGTTACCTAAGTGTGCCCTAAGTGTGCCCTAAGTGTGCCCTAAGTGTTACCTAAGTGTGCCCTAAGTGTTACCTAAGTGTGCCCTAAGTGTTTCCTAAGTGTGCCCTAAGTGTTACCTGAGTGTACCCTAAGTGTTACCTAAGTGTTACCTAAGTGTTACCTAAGTGTTACCCAAGTGTTACCTAAGTGTTACCCACGTGTTACCTAAGTGTGCCCTAAGTGTTACCTAAGTGTGCCCTAAGTGTTACCTAAGTGTGCCCTAAGTGTTACCTAAGTGTGCCCTAAGTGTTACCTAAGTGTTACCTAATTGTTACCTAAGTGTTACCTAAGTGTGCCCTAAGTGTTACCTAAGTGTGCCCTAAGTGTTACCTAAGTGTGCCCTAAGTGTTACCTAAGTGTGCCCTAAGTGTTACCTAAGTGTGATCTAAGTGTTACCTAAGTGTGCCCTAACTGTTACCTAAGTGTGCCCTAAGTGTTACCTAAGTGTGCCCTAAGTGTTACCTAAGTGTTACCTAAGTGTTACCTAAGTGTTACCTAAGTGTGCCCTAAGTGTTACCTAAGTGTTACCTAAGTATGCCCTAAGTGTTACCTAAGTGTTACCTAAGTGTGCCCTAAGTGTTACCTAAGTGTGCCCTAAGTGTTACCTAAGTGTGCCCTAAGTGTTACCTAAGTGTTACCTAAGTGTTACCTAAGTGTTACCTAAGTGTTACCTAAGTGTTACCTAAGTGTTACCTAAGTTTACCTAAGTGTTACCCAAGTGTGCCCTAAGTGTTACCTAAGTGTGCCCTAAGTGTTACCTAAGTGTGCCCTAAGTGTTACCTAAGTGTGCCCTAAGTGTTACCTAAGTGTGCCCTAAGTGTTACCTAAGTGTTACCTAAGTGTTACCTAAGTGTTACCTAAGTGTTACCCAAGTGTTACTTAAGTGTTACCCACGTGTTACCTAAGTGTGCCCTAAGTGTTACCTAAGTGTGCCCTAAGTGTTACCTAAGTGTGCCCTAAGTGTTACCTAAGTGTTACCTAAGTGTTACCTAAGTGTTACCTAAGTGTGCCCTAAGTGTTACCTAAGTGTGCCCTAAGTGTTACCTAAGTGTGCCCTAAGTGTTACCTAAGTGTGCCCTAAGTGTTACCTAAGTGTGCCCTAAGTGTTACCTAAGTGTTACCTAAGTGTTACCTAAGTGTTACCTAAGTGTGCCCGAAGTGTTACCTAAGTGTTACCTAAGTGTTACCTAAGTATGCCCTAAGTGTTACCTAAGTGTTACCTAAGTGTGCCCTAAGTGTTACCTAAGTGTGCCCTAAGTGTTACCTAAGTGTGCCCTAAGTGTTACCTAAGTGTTACCTAAGTGTTACCTAAGTGTTACCTAAGTGTTACCTAAGTGTTACCTAAGTGTTACCTAAGTTTACCTAAGTGTTACCCAAGTGTGCCCTAAGTGTTACCTAAGTGTGCCCTAAGTGTTACCTAAGTGTGCCCTAAGTGTTACCTAAGTGTGCCCTAAGTGTTACCTAAGTGTTACCTAAGTGTTACCTAAGTGTTACCTAAGTGTGCCCTAAGTGTTACCTAAGTGTTACCTAAGTATGCCCTAAGTGTTACCTAAGTGTTACCTAAGTGTGCCCTAAGTGTTACCTAAGTGTGCCCTAAGTGTTACCTAAGTGTGCCCTAAGTGTTACCTAAGTGTGCCCTAAGTGTTACCTAAGTGTGCCCTAAGTGTTACCCAAGTGTGCCCTAAGTGTTACCTAAGTGTGCCCTAAGTGTTACCTAAGTGTTACCTAAGTGTGCCCTAAGTGTGCCCTAAGTTTGCCCTAAGTGTTACCTAAGTGTGCCCTAAGTGTTACCTAAGTGTGCCCTAAGTGTTTCCTAAGTGTGCCCTAAGTGTTACCTAAGTGTACCCTAAGTGTTACCTAAGTGTTACCTAAGTGTTACCTAAGTGTTACCTAAGTGTTACCCAAGTGTTACCTAAGTGTTACCCACGTGTTACCTAAGTGTGCCCTAAATGTTACCTAAGTGTTACCTAAGTGTTACCTAAGTGTTACCTAAGTGTGCCCTAAGTGTTACCTAAGTATGCCCTAAGTGTTACCTAAGTGTGCCCTAAGTGTTACCTAAGTGTGCCCTAAGTGTTACCTAAGTGTGCCCTAAGTGTTACCTAAGTGTGTCCTAAGTGTTTCCCAAGTGTGCCCTAAGTGTTACCTAAGTGTACCCTAAGTGTTACCTAAGTGTTACCTAAGTGTTACCTAAGTGTTACCTAAGTGTACCCTAAGTGTTACCTAAGTGTGCCCTAAGTGTTACCTAAGTGTTACCTAAGTGTTACCTAAGTGTGCCCTAAGTGTTACCTAAGTGTGCCCTAAGTGTTACCTAAGTGTGCCCTAAGTGTTACCTAAGTGTGCCCTAAGTGTTACCTAAGTGTTACCTAAGTGTTACCTAAGTGTTACCTAAGTGTTACCTAAGTGTTACCTAAGTTTACCTAAGTGTTACCCACGTGTGCCCTAAGTGTTACCTAAGTGTGCCCTAAGTGTTACCTAAGTGTGCCCTAAGTGTTACCTAAGTGTGCCCTAAGTGTTACCTAAGTGTGCCCTAAGTGTTACCTAAGTGTGCCCTAAGTGTTACCTAAGTGTTACCTAAGTGTGCCCTAAGTGTGCCCTAAGTGTGCCCTAAGTGTTACCTAAGTGTGCCCTAAGTGTTACCTAAGTGTGCCCTAAGTGTTTCCTAAGTGTGCCCTAAGTGTTACCTAAGTGTACCCTAAGTGTTACCTAAGTGTTACCTAAGTGTTACCTAAGTGTTACCCAAGTGTTACCTAAGTGTTACCCACGTGTTACCTAAGTGTGCCCTAAGTGTTACCTAAGTGTGCCCTAAGTGTTACCTAAGTGTGCCCTAAGTGTTACCTAAGTGTGCCCTAAGTGTTACCTAAGTGTTACCTAATTGTTACCTAAGTGTTACCTAAGTGTGCCCTAAGTGTTACCTAAGTGTGCCCTAAGTGTTACCTAAGTGTGCCCTAAGTGTTACCTAAGTGTGCCCTAAGTGTTACCTAAGTGTGATCTAAGTGTTACCTAAGTGTGCCCTAACTGTTACCTAAGTGTGCCCTAAGTGTTACCTAAGTGTGCCCTAAGTGTTACCTAAGTGTTACCTGAGTGTTACCTAAGTGTTACCTAAGTGTGCCCTAAGTGTTACCTAAGTGTTACCTAAGTATGCCCTAAGTGTTACCTAAGTGTTACCTAAGTGTGCCCTAAGTGTTACCTAAGTGTGCCCTAAGTGTTACCTAAGTGTGCCCTAAGTGTTACCTAAGTGTTACCTAAGTGTTACCTAAGTGTTACCTAAGTGTTACCTAAGTGTTACCTAAGTGTTACCTAAGTTTACCTAAGTGTTACCCAAGTGTGCCCTAAGTGTTACCTAAGTGTGCCCTAAGTGTTACCTAAGTGTGCCCTAAGTGTTACCTAAGTGTGCCCTAAGTGTTACCTAAGTGTGCCCTAAGTGTTACCTAAGTGTTACCTAAGTGTTACCTAAGTGTTACCTAAGTGTTACCCAAGTGTTACTTAAGTGTTACCCACGTGTTACCTAAGTGTGCCCTAAGTGTTACCTAAGTGTGCCCTAAGTGTTACCTAAGTGTGCCCTAAGTGTTACCTAAGTGTTACCTAAGTTTTACCTAAGTGTTACCTAAGTGTGCCCTAAGTGTTACCTAAGTGTGCCCTAAGTGTTAACTAAGTGTGCCCTAAGTGTTACCTAAGTGTGCCCTAAGTGTTACCTAAGTGTTACCTAAGTGTTACCTAAGTGTTACCTAAGTGTTACCTAAGTGTTACCTAAGTGTGCCCGAAGTGTTACCTAAGTGTTACCTAAGTGTTACCTAAGTGTTACCTAAGTGTTACCTAAGTGTTACTTAAGTGTGCCCTAAGTGTTACCTAAGTGTGCCCTAAGTGTTACCTAAGTGTGCCCTAAGTGTTACCTAAGTGTGATCTAAGTGTTACCTAAGTGTGCCCTAACTGTTACCTAAGTGTGCCCTAAGTGTTACCTAAGTGTGCCCTAAGTGTTACCTAAGTGTTACCTAAGTGTTACCTAAGTGTTACCTAAGTGTGCCCTAAGTGTTACCTAAGTGTTACCTAAGTGTTACCTAAGTGTGCCCTAAGTGTTACCTAAGTGTGCCCTAAGTGTTACCTAAGTGTGCCCTAAGTGTTACCTAAGTGTTACCTAAGTGTTACCTAAGTGTTACCTAAGTTTACCTAAGTGTTACCTAAGTTTACCTAAGTGTTACCTAAGTGTGCCCTAAGTGTTACCTAAGTGTGCCCTAAGTGTGATCTAAGTGTTACCTAAGTGTGCCCTAACTGTTACCTAAGTGTGTCCTAAGTGTTACCTAAGTGTGCCCTAAGTGTTACCTAAGTGTTACCTAAGTGTTACCTAAGTGTTACCTAAGTGTGCCCTAAGTGTTACCTAAGTGTTACCTAAGTATGCCCTAAGTGTTACCTAAGTGTTACCTAAGTGTGCCCTAAGTGTTACCTAAGTGTGCCCTAAGTGTTACCTAAGTGTGCCCTAAGTGTTACCTAAGTGTTACCTAAGTGTTACCTAAGTGTTACCTAAGTGTTACCTAAGTGTTACCTAAGTGTTACCTAAGTTTACCTAAGTGTTACCCAAGTGTGCCCTAAGTGTTACCTAAGTGTGCCCTAAGTGTTACCTAAGTGTGCCCTAAGTGTTACCTAAGTGTGCCCTAAGTGTTACCTAAGTGTGCCCTAAGTGTTACCTAAGTGTTACCTAAGTGTTACCTAAGTGTTACCTAAGTGTTACCCAAGTGTTACTTAAGTGTTACCCACGTGTTACCTAAGTGTGCCCTAAGTGTTACCTAAGTGTGCCCTAAGTGTTACCTAAGTGTGCCCTAAGTGTTACCTAAGTGTTACCTAAGTTTTACCTAAGTGTTACCTAAGTGTGCCCTAAGTGTTACCTAAGTGTGCCCTAAGTGTTAACTAAGTGTGCCCTAAGTGTTACCTAAGTGTGCCCTAAGTGTTACCTAAGTGTTACCTAAGTGTTACCTAAGTGTTACCTAAGTGTTACCTAAGTGTTACCTAAGTGTGCCCGAAGTGTTACCTAAGTGTTACCTAAGTGTTACCTAAGTGTTACCTAAGTGTTACCTAAGTGTTACTTAAGTGTGCCCTAAGTGTTACCTAAGTGTGCCCTAAGTGTTACCTAAGTGTGCCCTAAGTGTTACCTAAGTGTGATCTAAGTGTTACCTAAGTGTGCCCTAACTGTTACCTAAGTGTGCCCTAAGTGTTACCTAAGTGTGCCCTAAGTGTTACCTAAGTGTTACCTAAGTGTTACCTAAGTGTTACCTAAGTGTGCCCTAAGTGTTACCTAAGTGTTACCTAAGTGTTACCTAAGTGTGCCCTAAGTGTTACCTAAGTGTGCCCTAAGTGTTACCTAAGTGTGCCCTAAGTGTTACCTAAGTGTTACCTAAGTGTTACCTAAGTGTTACCTAAGTTTACCTAAGTGTTACCTAAGTTTACCTAAGTGTTACCTAAGTGTGCCCTAAGTGTTACCTAAGTGTGCCCCAAGTGTTACCTAAGTGTGCCCTAAGTGTTACCTAAGTGTGCCCTAAGTGTTACCTAAGTGTTACCTAAGTGTGCCCTAAGTGTGCCCTAAGTGTGCCCTAAGTGTTACCTAAGTGTGCCCTAAGTGTTACCTAAGTGTGCCCTAAGTGTTACCTAAGTGTTACCTAAGTGTTACCTAAGTGTGCCCTAAGTGTTACCTAAGTGTGCCCTAAGTGTTACCTAAGTGTTACCTAAGTGTTACCTAAGTGTTACCTAAGTGTGCCCTAAGTGTTACCTAAGTGTGCCCTAAGTGTTACCTAAGTGTGCCCTAAGTGTTACCTAAGTGTGCCCTAAGTGTTACCTAAGTGTGCCCTAAGTGTTACCTAAGTGTGCCCTAAGTGTTACCTAAGTGTTACCTAAGTGTGCCCTAAGTGTGCCCTAAGTGTGCCCTAAGTGTTACCTAAGTGTGCCCTAAGTGTTACCTAAGTGTGCCCTAAGTGTTTCCTAAGTGTGCCCTAAGTGTTACCTAAGTGTACCCTAAGTGTTACCTAAGTGTTACCTAAGTGTTACCTAAGTGTGCCCTAAGTGTTACCTAAGTGTGCCCTAACACTTAGGTAACACTTAGGGCACACTTAGGTAACACTTAGGTAACACTTAGGTAACACTTAGGGCACACTTAGGTAACACTTAGGGCACACTTAGGAAACACTTAGGGCACACTTAGGTAACACTTAGGGCACACTTAGGTAACACTTAGGGCACACTTAGGGCACACTTAGGGCACACTTAGGTAACACTTAGGTAACACTTAGGGCACACTTAGGTAACACTTAGGGCACACTTAGGTAACACTTAGGGCACACTTAGGTAACACTTAGGGCACACTTAGGTAACACTTAGGGCACACTTAGGTAACACTTAGGGCACACGTGGGTAACACTTAGGTAAACTTAGGTAACACTTAGGTAACACTTAGGTAACACTTAGGTAACACTTAGGTAACACTTAGGTAACACTTAGGGCACACTTAGGTAACACTTAGGGCACACTTAGGTAACACTTAGGGCACACTTAGGTAACACTTAGGGCACACTTAGGTAACACTTAGGTAACACTTAGGTAACACTTAGGGCACACTTAGGTAACACTTAGGGTACACTTAGGTAACACTTAGGTAACACTTAGGTAACACTTAGGTAACACTTAGGGTACACTTAGGTAACACTTAGGGCACACTTGGGAAACACTTAGGACACACTTAGGTAACACTTAGGGCACACTTAGGTAACACTTAGGGCACACTTAAGTAACACTTAGGTAACACTTAGGTAACACTTAGGTAACACTTAGGTAACACTTAGGTAACACTTCGGGCACACTTAGGTAACACTTAGGTAACACTTAGGTAACACTTAGGTAACACTTAGGTAACACTTAGGTAACACTTAGGGCACACTTAGGTAACACTTAGGGCACACTTAGTTAACACTTAGGGCACACTTAGGTAACACTTAGGGCACACTTAGGTAACACTTAGGTAAAACTTAGGTAACACTTAGGTAACACTTAGGGCACACTTAGGTAACACTTAGGGCACACTTAGGTAACACTTAGGGCACACTTAGGTAACACGTGGGTAACACTTAAGTAACACTTGGGTAACACTTAGGTAACACTTAGGTAACACTTAGGTAACACTTAGGTAACACTTAGGGCACACTTAGGTAACACTTAGGGCACACTTAGGTAACACTTAGGGCACACTTAGGTAACACTTAGGGCACACTTAGGTAACACTTAGGGCACACTTGGGTAACACTTAGGTAAACTTAGGTAACACTTAGGTAACACTTAGGTAACACTTAGGTAACACTTAGGTAACACTTAGGTAACACTTAGGTAACACTTAGGGCACACTTAGGTAACACTTAGGGCACACTTAGGTAACACTTAGGGCACACTTAGGTAACACTTAGGTAACACTTAGGGCATACTTAGGTAACACTTAGGTAACACTTAGGGCACACTTAGGTAACACTTAGGTAACACTTAGGTAACACTTAGGTAACACTTAGGGCACACTTAGGTAACACTTAGGGCACACTTAGGTAACAGTTAGGGCACACTTAGGTAACACTTAGATCACACTTAGGTAACACTTAGGGCACACTTAGGTAACACTTAGGGCACACTTAGGTAACACTTAGGGCACACTTAGGTAACACTTAGGGCACACTTAGGTAACACTTAGGTAACAATTAGGTAACACTTAGGTAACACTTAGGGCACACTTAGGTAACACTTAGGGCACACTTAGGTAACACTTAGGGCACACTTAGGTAACACTTAGGGCACACTTAGGTAACACGTGGGTAACACTTAGGTAACACTTGGGTAACACTTAGGTAACACTTAGGTAACACTTAGGTAACACTTAGGGTACACTTAGGTAACACTTAGGGCACACTTAGGAAACACTTAGGGCACACTTAGGTAACACTTAGGGCACACTTAGGTAACACTTAGGGCACACTTAGGGCACACTTAGGGCACACTTAGGTAACACTTAGGTAACACTTAGGGCACACTTAGGTAACACTTAGGGCACACTTAGGTAACACTTAGGGCACACTTAGGTAACACTTAGGGCACACTTAGGTAACACTTAGGGCACACTTAGGTAACACTTAGGGCACACGTGGGTAACACTTAGGTAAACTTAGGTAACACTTAGGTAACACTTAGGTAACACTTAGGTAACACTTAGGTAACACTTAGGTAACACTTAGGGCACACTTAGGTAACACTTAGGGCACACTTAGGTAACACTTAGGGCACACTTAGGTAACACTTAGGTAACACTTAGGGCATACTTAGGTAACACTTAGGTAACACTTAGGGCATACTTAGGTAACACTTAGGTAACACTTAGGGCACACTTAGGTAACACTTAGGTAACACTTAGGTAACACTTAGGTAACACTTAGGGCACACTTAGGTAACACTTAGGGCACACTTAGGTAACAGTTAGGGCACACTTAGGTAACACTTAGGTAACACTTAGGTAACACTTAGGGCACACTTAGGTAACACTTAGGGCACACTTAGGTAACACTTAGGGCACACTTAGGTAACACTTAGGGCACACTTAGGTAACACTTAGGTAACACTTAGGTAACACTTAGGGCACACTTAGGTAACACTTAGGGTACACTTAGGTAACACTTAGGTAACACTTAGGTAACACTTAGGTAACACTTAGGGTACACTTAGGTAACACTTAGGGCACACTTGGGAAACACTTAGGACACACTTAGGTAACACTTAGGGCACACTTAGGTAACATTTAGGGCACACTTAGGTAACACTTAGGGCACACTTAGGTAACACTTAGGGCATACTTAGGTAACACTTAGGGCACACTTAGGTAACACTTAGGTAACACTTAGGTAACACTTAGGTAACATTTAGGGCACACTTAGGTAACACGTGGGTAACACTTAGGTAACACTTGGGTAACACTTAGGTAACACTTAGGTAACACTTAGGTAACACTTAGGTAACACTTAGGTAACACTTAGGGTACACTTAGGTAACACTTAGGGCACACTTAGGAAACACTTAGGGCACACTTAGGTAACACTTAGGGCACACTTAGGTAACACTTAGGGCACACTTAGGGCACACTTAGGGCACACTTAGGTAACACTTAGGTAACACTTAGGGCACACTTAGGTAACACTTAGGGCACACTTAGGTAACACTTAGGGCACACTTAGGTAACACTTAGGGCACACTTAGGTAACACTTAGGGCACACTTAGGTAACACTTAGGGCACACGTGGGTAACACTTAGGTAAACTTAGGTAACACTTAGGTAACACTTAGGTAACACTTAGGTAACACTTAGGTAACACTTAGGTAACACTAAGTGTTACCTAAGTGTTACCTAAGTGTTACCTAAGTGTACCCTAAGTGTTACCTAAGTGTGCCCTAAGTGTTAACTAAGTGTGCCCTAAGTGTTACCTAAGTGTGCCCTAAGTGTTACCTAAGTGTTACCTAAGTGTTACCTAAGTGTTACCCAAGTGTTACCTAAGTGTTACCTAAGTGTGCCCGAAGTGTTACCTAAGTGTTACCTAAGTGTTACCTAAGTATGCCCTAAGTGTTACCTAAGTGTTACCTAAGTGTGCCCTAAGTGTTACCTAAGTGTGCCCTAAGTGTTACCTAAGTGTGCCCTAAGTGTTACCTAAGTGTTACCTAAGTGTTACCTAAGTGTTACCTAAGTGTTACCTAAGTGTTACCTAAGTGTTACCTAAGTTTACCTAAGTGTTACCCAAGTGTGCCCTAAGTGTTACCTAAGTGTGCCCTAAGTGTTACCTAAGTGTGCCCTAAGTGTTACCTAAGTGTGCCCTAAGTGTTACCTAAGTGTTACCTAAGTGTTACCTAAGTGTTACCTAAGTGTGCCCTAAGTGTTACCTAAGTGTTACCTAAGTATGCCCTAAGTGTTACCTAAGTGTTACCTAAGTGTGCCCTAAGTGTTACCTAAGTGTGCCCTAAGTGTTACCTAAGTGTGCCCTAAGTGTTACCTAAGTGTGCCCTAAGTGTTACCTAAGTGTGCCCTAAGTGTTACCCAAGTGTGCCCTAAGTGTTACCTAAGTGTGCCCTAAGTGTTACCTAAGTGTTACCTAAGTGTGCCCTAAGTGTGCCCTAAGTTTGCCCTAAGTGTTACCTAAGTGTGCCCTAAGTGTTACCTAAGTGTGCCCTAAGTGTTTCCTAAGTGTGCCCTAAGTGTTACCTAAGTGTACCCTAAGTGTTACCTAAGTGTTACCTAAGTGTTACCTAAGTGTTACCTAAGTGTTACCCAAGTGTTACCTAAGTGTTACCCACGTGTTACCTAAGTGTGCCCTAAATGTTACCTAAGTGTTACCTAAGTGTTACCTAAGTGTTACCTAAGTGTGCCCTAAGTGTTACCTAAGTATGCCCTAAGTGTTACCTAAGTGTGCCCTAAGTGTTACCTAAGTGTGCCCTAAGTGTTACCTAAGTGTGCCCTAAGTGTTACCTAAGTGTGTCCTAAGTGTTTCCCAAGTGTGCCCTAAGTGTTACCTAAGTGTACCCTAAGTGTTACCTAAGTGTTACCCAAGTGTTACCTAAGTGTTACCCACGTGTTACCTAAGTGTGCCCTAAATGTTACCTAAGTGTTACCTAAGTGTTACCTAAGTGTTACCTAAGTGTGCCCTAAGTGTTACCTAAGTGTGCCCTAAGTGTTACCTAAGTGTGCCCTAAGTGTTACCTAAGTGTACCCTAAGTGTTACCTAAGTGTGCCCTAAGTGTTACCTAAGTGTTACCTAAGTGTACCCTAAGTGTTACCTAAGTGTTACCTAAGTGTTACCTAAGTGTTACCTAAGTGTACCCTAAGTGTTACCTAAGTGTGCCCTAAGTGTTACCTAAGTGTTACCTAAGTGTTACCTAAGTGTGCCCTAAGTGTTACCTAAGTGTGCCCTAAGTGTTACCTAAGTGTGCCCTAAGTGTTACCTAAGTGTGCCCTAAGTGTTACCTAAGTGTTACCTAAGTGTTACCTAAGTGTTACCTAAGTGTTACCTAAGTGTTACCTAAGTTTACCTAAGTGTTACCCACGTGTGCCCTAAGTGTTACCTAAGTGTGCCCTAAGTGTTACCTAAGTGTGCCCTAAGTGTTACCTAAGTGTGCCCTAAGTGTTACCTAAGTGTGCCCTAAGTGTTACCTAAGTGTGCCCTAAGTGTTACCTAAGTGTTACCTAAGTGTGCCCTAAGTGTGCCCTAAGTGTGCCCTAAGTGTTACCTAAGTGTGCCCTAAGTGTTACCTAAGTGTGCCCTAAGTGTTTCCTAAGTGTGCCCTAAGTGTTACCTAAGTGTACCCTAAGTGTTACCTAAGTGTTACCTAAGTGTTACCTAAGTGTTACCCAAGTGTTACCTAAGTGTTACCCACGTGTTACCTAAGTGTGCCCTAAGTGTTACCTAAGTGTGCCCTAAGTGTTACCTAAGTGTGCCCTAAGTGTTACCTAAGTGTGCCCTAAGTGTTACCTAAGTGTTACCTAATTGTTACCTAAGTGTTACCTAAGTGTGCCCTAAGTGTTACCTAAGTGTGCCCTAAGTGTTACCTAAGTGTGCCCTAAGTGTTACCTAAGTGTGCCCTAAGTGTTACCTAAGTGTGATCTAAGTGTTACCTAAGTGTGCCCTAACTGTTACCTAAGTGTGCCCTAAGTGTTACCTAAGTGTTACCTAAGTGTTACCTAAGTGTTACCTAAGTGTGCCCTAAGTGTTACCTAAGTGTTACCTAAGTATGCCCTAAGTGTTACCTAAGTGTTACCTAAGTGTGCCCTAAGTGTTACCTAAGTGTGCCCTAAGTGTTACCTAAGTGTGCCCTAAGTGTTACCTAAGTGTTACCTAAGTGTTACCTAAGTGTTACCTAAGTGTTACCTAAGTGTTACCTAAGTGTTACCTAAGTTTACCTAAGTGTTACCCAAGTGTGCCCTAAGTGTTACCTAAGTGTGCCCTAAGTGTTACCTAAGTGTGCCCTAAGTGTTACCTAAGTGTGCCCTAAGTGTTACCTAAGTGTGCCCTAAGTGTTACCTAAGTGTTACCTAAGTGTTACCTAAGTGTTACCTAAGTGTTACCCAAGTGTTACTTAAGTGTTACCCACGTGTTACCTAAGTGTGCCCTAAGTGTTACCTAAGTGTGCCCTAAGTGTTACCTAAGTGTGCCCTAAGTGTTACCTAAGTGTTACCTAAGTTTTACCTAAGTGTTACCTAAGTGTGCCCTAAGTGTTACCTAAGTGTGCCCTAAGTGTTAACTAAGTGTGCCCTAAGTGTTACCTAAGTGTGCCCTAAGTGTTACCTAAGTGTTACCTAAGTGTTACCTAAGTGTTACCTAAGTGTTACCTAAGTGTTACCTAAGTGTGCCCGAAGTGTTACCTAAGTGTTACCTAAGTGTTACCTAAGTGTTACCTAAGTGTTACCTAAGTGTTACTTAAGTGTGCCCTAAGTGTTACCTAAGTGTGCCCTAAGTGTTACCTAAGTGTGTCCTAAGTGTTTCCCAAGTGTGCCCTAAGTGTTACCTAAGTGTACCCTAAGTGTTACCTAAGTGTTACCTAAGTGTTACCTAAGTGTTACCTAAGTGTACCCTAAGTGTTACCTAAGTGTGCCCTAAGTGTTACCTAAGTGTTACCTAAGTGTTACCTAAGTGTGCCCTAAGTGTTACCTAAGTGTGCCCTAAGTGTTACCTAAGTGTGCCCTAAGTGTTACTTAAGTGTGCCCTAAGTGTTACCTAAGTGTTACCTAAGTGTTACCTAAGTGTTACCTAAGTGTTACCTAAGTTTACCTAAGTTTACCTAAGTGTTACCCACGTGTGCCCTAAGTGTTACCTAAGTGTGCCCTAAGTGTTACCTAAGTGTGCCCTAAGTGTTACCTAAGTGTGCCCTAAGTGTTACCTAAGTGTGCCCTAAGTGTTACCTAAGTGTGCCCTAAGTGTTACCTAAGTGTTACCTAAGTGTGCCCTAAGTGTGCCCTAAGTGTGCCCTAAGTGTTACCTAAGTGTGCCCTAAGTGTTACCTAAGTGTGCCCTAAGTGTTTCCTAAGTGTGCCCTAAGTGTTACCTGAGTGTACCCTAAGTGTTACCTAAGTGTTACCTAAGTGTTACCTAAGTGTTACCCAAGTGTTACCTAAGTGTTACCCACGTGTTACCTAAGTGTGCCCTAAGTGTTACCTAAGTGTGCCCTAAGTGTTACCTAAGTGTGCCCTAAGTGTTACCTAAGTGTGCCCTAAGTGTTACCTAAGTGTTACCTAATTGTTACCTAAGTGTTACCTAAGTGTGCCCTAAGTGTTACCTAAGTGTGCCCTAAGTGTTACCTAAGTGTGCCCTAAGTGTTACCTAAGTGTGCCCTAAGTGTTACCTAAGTGTGATCTAAGTGTTACCTAAGTGTGCCCTAACTGTTACCTAAGTGTGCCCTAAGTGTTACCTAAGTGTGCCCTAAGTGTTACCTAAGTGTTACCTAAGTGTTACCTAAGTGTTACCTAAGTGTTACCCAAGTGTTACCTAAGTGTTACCCACGTGTTACCTAAGTGTGCCCTAAATGTTACCTAAGTGTTACCTAAGTGTTACCTAAGTGTTACCTAAGTGTGCCCTAAGTGTTACCTAAGTATGCCCTAAGTGTTACCTAAGTGTGCCCTAAGTGTTACCTAAGTGTGCCCTAAGTGTTACCTAAGTGTGCCCTAAGTGTTACCAAAGTGTGTCCTAAGTGTTTCCCAAGTGTGCCCTAAGTGTTACCTAAGTGTACCCTAAGTGTTACCTAAGTGTTACCTAAGTGTTACCTAAGTGTTACCTAAGTGTACCCTAAGTGTTACCTAAGTGTGCCCTAAGTGTTACCTAAGTGTTACCTAAGTGTTACCTAAGTGTGCCCTAAGTGTTACCTAAGTGTGCCCTAAGTGTTACCTAAGTGTGCCCTAAGTGTTACCTAAGTGTGCCCTAAGTGTTACCTAAGTGTTACCTAAGTGTTACCTAAGTGTTACCTAAGTGTTACCTAAGTGTTACCTAAGTTTACCTAAGTGTTACCCACGTGTGCCCTAAGTGTTACCTAAGTGTGCCCTAAGTGTTACCTAAGTGTGCCCTAAGTGTTACCTAAGTGTGCCCTAAGTGTTACCTAAGTGTGCCCTAAGTGTTACCTAAGTGTGCCCTAAGTGTTACCTAAGTGTTACCTAAGTGTGCCCTAAGTGTGCCCTAAGTGTGCCCTAAGTGTTACCTAAGTGTGCCCTAAGTGTTACCTAAGTGTGCCCTAAGTGTTTCCTAAGTGTGCCCTAAGTGTTACCTAAGTGTACCCTAAGTGTTACCTAAGTGTTACCTAAGTGTTACCTAAGTGTTACCCAAGTGTTACCTAAGTGTTACCCACGTGTTACCTAAGTGTGCCCTAAGTGTTACCTAAGTGTGCCCTAAGTGTTACCTAAGTGTGCCCTAAGTGTTACCTAAGTGTGCCCTAAGTGTTACCTAAGTGTTACCTAATTGTTACCTAAGTGTTACCTAAGTGTGCCCTAAGTGTTACCTAAGTGTGCCCTAAGTGTTACCTAAGTGTGCCCTAAGTGTTACCTAAGTGTGCCCTAAGTGTTACCTAAGTGTGATCTAAGTGTTACCTAAGTGTGCCCTAACTGTTACCTAAGTGTGCCCTAAGTGTTACCTAAGTGTGCCCTAAGTGTTACCTAAGTGTTACCTAAGTGTTACCTAAGTGTTACCTAAGTGTGCCCTAAGTGTTACCTAAGTGTTACCTAAGTATGCCCTAAGTGTTACCTAAGTGTTACCTAAGTGTGCCCTAAGTGTTACCTAAGTGTGCCCTAAGTGTTACCTAAGTGTGCCCTAAGTGTTACCTAAGTGTTACCTAAGTGTTACCTAAGTGTTACCTAAGTGTTACCTAAGTGTTACCTAAGTGTTACCTAAGTTTACCTAAGTGTTACCCAAGTGTGCCCTAAGTGTTACCTAAGTGTGCCCTAAGTGTTACCTAAGTGTGCCCTAAGTGTTACCTAAGTGTGCCCTAAGTGTTACCTAAGTGTGCCCTAAGTGTTACCTAAGTGTTACCTAAGTGTTACCTAAGTGTTACCTAAGTGTTACCCAAGTGTTACTTAAGTGTTACCCACGTGTTACCTAAGTGTGCCCTAAGTGTTACCTAAGTGTGCCCTAAGTGTTACCTAAGTGTGCCCTAAGTGTTACCTAAGTGATACCTAAGTTTTACCTAAGTGTTACCTAAGTGTGCCCTAAGTGTTACCTAAGTGTGCCCTAAGTGTTAACTAAGTGTGCCCTAAGTGTTACCTAAGTGTGCCCTAAGTGTTACCTAAGTGTTACCTAAGTGTTACCTAAGTGTTACCTAAGTGTTACCTAAGTGTTACCTAAGTGTGCCCGAAGTGTTACCTAAGTGTTACCTAAGTGTTACCTAAGTGTTACCTAAGTGTTACCTAAGTGTTACTTAAGTGTGCCCTAAGTGTTACCTAAGTGTGCCCTAAGTGTTACCTAAGTGTGTCCTAAGTGTTTCCCAAGTGTGCCCTAAGTGTTACCTAAGTGTACCCTAAGTGTTACCTAAGTGTTACCTAAGTGTTACCTAAGTGTTACCTAAGTGTACCCTAAGTGTTACCTAAGTGTGCCCTAAGTGTTACCTAAGTGTTACCTAAGTGTTACCTAAGTGTGCCCTAAGTGTTACCTAAGTGTGCCCTAAGTGTTACCTAAGTGTGCCCTAAGTGTTACTTAAGTGTGCCCTAAGTGTTACCTAAGTGTTACCTAAGTGTTACCTAAGTGTTACCTAAGTGTTACCTAAGTTTACCTAAGTTTACCTAAGTGTTACCCACGTGTGCCCTAAGTGTTACCTAAGTGTGCCCTAAGTGTTACCTAAGTGTGCCCTAAGTGTTACCTAAGTGTGCCCTAAGTGTTACCTAAGTGTGCCCTAAGTGTTACCTAAGTGTGCCCTAAGTGTTACCTAAGTGTTACCTAAGTGTGCCCTAAGTGTGCCCTAAGTGTGCCCTAAGTGTTACCTAAGTGTGCCCTAAGTGTTACCTAAGTGTGCCCTAAGTGTTTCCTAAGTGTGCCCTAAGTGTTACCTGAGTGTACCCTAAGTGTTACCTAAGTGTTACCTAAGTGTTACCTAAGTGTTACCCAAGTGTTACCTAAGTGTTACCCACGTGTTACCTAAGTGTGCCCTAAGTGTTACCTAAGTGTGCCCTAAGTGTTACCTAAGTGTGCCCTAAGTGTTACCTAAGTGTGCCCTAAGTGTTACCTAAGTGTTACCTAATTGTTACCTAAGTGTTACCTAAGTGTGCCCTAAGTGTTACCTAAGTGTGCCCTAAGTGTTACCTAAGTGTGCCCTAAGTGTTACCTAAGTGTGCCCTAAGTGTTACCTAAGTGTGATCTAAGTGTTACCTAAGTGTGCCCTAACTGTTACCTAAGTGTGCCCTAAGTGTTACCTAAGTGTGCCCTAAGTGTTACCTAAGTGTTACCTAAGTGTTACCTAAGTGTTACCTAAGTGTGCCCTAAGTGTTACCTAAGTGTTACCTAAGTATGCCCTAAGTGTTACCTAAGTGTTACCTAAGTGTGCCCTAAGTGTTACCTAAGTGTGCCCTAAGTGTTACCTAAGTGTGCCCTAAGTGTTACCTAAGTGTTACCTAAGTGTTACCTAAGTGTTACCTAAGTGTTACCTAAGTGTTACCTAAGTGTTACCTAAGTTTACCTAAGTGTTACCCAAGTGTGCCCTAAGTGTTACCTAAGTGTGCCCTAAGTGTTACCTAAGTGTGCCCTAAGTGTTACCTAAGTGTGCCCTAAGTGTTACCTAAGTGTGCCCTAAGTGTTACCTAAGTGTTACCTAAGTGTTACCTAAGTGTTACCTAAGTGTTACCCAAGTGTTACTTAAGTGTTACCCACGTGTTACCTAAGTGTGCCCTAAGTGTTACCTAAGTGTGCCCTAAGTGTTACCTAAGTGTGCCCTAAGTGTTACCTAAGTGTTACCTAAGTGTTACCTAAGTGTTACCTAAGTGTGCCCTAAGTGTTACCTAAGTGTGCCCTAAGTGTTACCTAAGTGTGCCCTAAGTGTTACCTAAGTGTGCCCTAAGTGTTACCTAAGTGTGCCCTAAGTGTTACCTAAGTGTTACCTAAGTGTTACCTAAGTGTTACCTAAGTGTGCCCGAAGTGTTACCTAAGTGTTACCTAAGTGTTACCTAAGTATGCCCTAAGTGTTACCTAAGTGTTACCTAAGTGTGCCCTAAGTGTTACCTAAGTGTGCCCTAAGTGTTACCTAAGTGTGCCCTAAGTGTTACCTAAGTGTTACCTAAGTGTTACCTAAGTGTTACCTAAGTGTTACCTAAGTGTTACCTAAGTGTTACCTAAGTTTACCTAAGTGTTACCCAAGTGTGCCCTAAGTGTTACCTAAGTGTGCCCTAAGTGTTACCTAAGTGTGCCCTAAGTGTTACCTAAGTGTGCCCTAAGTGTTACCTAAGTGTTACCTAAGTGTTACCTAAGTGTTACCTAAGTGTGCCCTAAGTGTTACCTAAGTGTTACCTAAGTATGCCCTAAGTGTTACCTAAGTGTTACCTAAGTGTGCCCTAAGTGTTACCTAAGTGTGCCCTAAGTGTTACCTAAGTGTGCCCTAAGTGTTACCTAAGTGTGCCCTAAGTGTTACCTAAGTGTGCCCTAAGTGTTACCCAAGTGTGCCCTAAGTGTTACCTAAGTGTGCCCTAAGTGTTACCTAAGTGTTACCTAAGTGTGCCCTAAGTGTGCCCTAAGTTTGCCCTAAGTGTTACCTAAGTGTGCCCTAAGTGTTACCTAAGTGTGCCCTAAGTGTTTCCTAAGTGTGCCCTAAGTGTTACCTAAGTGTACCCTAAGTGTTACCTAAGTGTTACCTAAGTGTTACCTAAGTGTTACCTAAGTGTTACCCAAGTGTTACCTAAGTGTTACCCACGTGTTACCTAAGTGTGCCCTAAATGTTACCTAAGTGTTACCTAAGTGTTACCTAAGTGTTACCTAAGTGTGCCCTAAGTGTTACCTAAGTATGCCCTAAGTGTTACCTAAGTGTGCCCTAAGTGTTACCTAAGTGTGCCCTAAGTGTTACCTAAGTGTGCCCTAAGTGTTACCTAAGTGTGTCCTAAGTGTTTCCCAAGTGTGCCCTAAGTGTTACCTAAGTGTACCCTAAGTGTTACCTAAGTGTTACCTAAGTGTTACCTAAGTGTTACCTAAGTGTACCCTAAGTGTTACCTAAGTGTGCCCTAAGTGTTACCTAAGTGTTACCTAAGTGTTACCTAAGTGTGCCCTAAGTGTTACCTAAGTGTGCCCTAAGTGTTACCTAAGTGTGCCCTAAGTGTTACCTAAGTGTGCCCTAAGTGTTACCTAAGTGTTACCTAAGTGTTACCTAAGTGTTACCTAAGTGTTACCTAAGTGTTACCTAAGTTTACCTAAGTGTTACCCACGTGTGCCCTAAGTGTTACCTAAGTGTGCCCTAAGTGTTACCTAAGTGTGCCCTAAGTGTTACCTAAGTGTGCCCTAAGTGTTACCTAAGTGTGCCCTAAGTGTTACCTAAGTGTGCCCTAAGTGTTACCTAAGTGTTACCTAAGTGTGCCCTAAGTGTGCCCTAAGTGTGCCCTAAGTGTTACCTAAGTGTGCCCTAAGTGTTACCTAAGTGTGCCCTAAGTGTTTCCTAAGTGTGCCCTAAGTGTTACCTAAGTGTACCCTAAGTGTTACCTAAGTGTTACCTAAGTGTTACCTAAGTGTTACCCAAGTGTTACCTAAGTGTTACCCACGTGTTACCTAAGTGTGCCCTAAGTGTTACCTAAGTGTGCCCTAAGTGTTACCTAAGTGTGCCCTAAGTGTTACCTAAGTGTGCCCTAAGTGTTACCTAAGTGTTACCTAATTGTTACCTAAGTGTTACCTAAGTGTGCCCTAAGTGTTACCTAAGTGTGCCCTAAGTGTTACCTAAGTGTGCCCTAAGTGTTACCTAAGTGTGCCCTAAGTGTTACCTAAGTGTGATCTAAGTGTTACCTAAGTGTGCCCTAACTGTTACCTAAGTGTGCCCTAAGTGTTACCTAAGTGTGCCCTAAGTGTTACCTAAGTGTTACCTGAGTGTTACCTAAGTGTTACCTAAGTGTGCCCTAAGTGTTACCCAAGTGTTACCTAAGTATGCCCTAAGTGTTACCTAAGTGTTACCTAAGTGTGCCCTAAGTGTTACCTAAGTGTGCCCTAAGTGTTACCTAAGTGTGCCCTAAGTGTTACCTAAGTGTTACCTAAGTGTTACCTAAGTGTTACCTAAGTGTTACCTAAGTGTTACCTAAGTGTTACCTAAGTTTACCTAAGTGTTACCCAAGTGTGCCCTAAGTGTTACCTAAGTGTGCCCTAAGTGTTACCTAAGTGTGCCCTAAGTGTTACCTAAGTGTGCCCTAAGTGTTACCTAAGTGTGCCCTAAGTGTTACCTAAGTGTTACCTAAGTGTTACCTAAGTGTTACCTAAGTGTTACCCAAGTGTTACTTAAGTGTTACCCACGTGTTACCTAAGTGTGCCCTAAGTGTTACCTAAGTGTGCCCTAAGTGTTACCTAAGTGTGCCCTAAGTGTTACCTAAGTGTTACCTAAGTTTTACCTAAGTGTTACCTAAGTGTGCCCTAAGTGTTACCTAAGTGTGCCCTAAGTGTTAACTAAGTGTGCCCTAAGTGTTACCTAAGTGTGCCCTAAGTGTTACCTAAGTGTTACCTAAGTGTTACCTAAGTGTTACCTAAGTGTTACCTAAGTGTTACCTAAGTGTGCCCGAAGTGTTACCTAAGTGTTACCTAAGTGTTACCTAAGTGTTACCTAAGTGTTACCTAAGTGTTACTTAAGTGTGCCCTAAGTGTTACCTAAGTGTGCCCTAAGTGTTACCTAAGTGTGCCCTAAGTGTTACCTAAGTGTGATCTAAGTGTTACCTAAGTGTGCCCTAACTGTTACCTAAGTGTGCCCTAAGTGTTACCTAAGTGTGCCCTAAGTGTTACCTAAGTGTTACCTAAGTGTTACCTAAGTGTTACCTAAGTGTGCCCTAAGTGTTACCTAAGTGTTACCTAAGTGTTACCTAAGTGTGCCCTAAGTGTTACCTAAGTGTGCCCTAAGTGTTACCTAAGTGTGCCCTAAGTGTTACCTAAGTGTTACCTAAGTGTTACCTAAGTGTTACCTAAGTTTACCTAAGTGTTACCTAAGTTTACCTAAGTGTTACCTAAGTGTGCCCTAAGTGTTACCTAAGTGTGCCCTAAGTGTGATCTAAGTGTTACCTAAGTGTGCCCTAACTGTTACCTAAGTGTGTCCTAAGTGTTACCTAAGTGTGCCCTAAGTGTTACCTAAGTGTTACCTAAGTGTTACCTAAGTGTTACCTAAGTGTGCCCTAAGTGTTACCTAAGTGTTACCTAAGTATGCCCTAAGTGTTACCTAAGTGTTACCTAAGTGTGCCCTAAGTGTTACCTAAGTGTGCCCTAAGTGTTACCTAAGTGTGCCCTAAGTGTTACCTAAGTGTTACCTAAGTGTTACCTAAGTGTTACCTAAGTGTTACCTAAGTGTTACCTAAGTGTTACCTAAGTTTACCTAAGTGTTACCCAAGTGTGCCCTAAGTGTTACCTAAGTGTGCCCTAAGTGTTACCTAAGTGTGCCCTAAGTGTTACCTAAGTGTGCCCTAAGTGTTACCTAAGTGTGCCCTAAGTGTTACCTAAGTGTTACCTAAGTGTTACCTAAGTGTTACCTAAGTGTTACCCAAGTGTTACTTAAGTGTTACCCACGTGTTACCTAAGTGTGCCCTAAGTGTTACCTAAGTGTGCCCTAAGTGTTACCTAAGTGTGCCCTAAGTGTTACCTAAGTGTTACCTAAGTTTTACCTAAGTGTTACCTAAGTGTGCCCTAAGTGTTACCTAAGTGTGCCCTAAGTGTTAACTAAGTGTGCCCTAAGTGTTACCTAAGTGTGCCCTAAGTGTTACCTAAGTGTTACCTAAGTGTTACCTAAGTGTTACCTAAGTGTTACCTAAGTGTTACCTAAGTGTGCCCGAAGTGTTACCTAAGTGTTACCTAAGTGTTACCTAAGTGTTACCTAAGTGTTACCTAAGTGTTACTTAAGTGTGCCCTAAGTGTTACCTAAGTGTGCCCTAAGTGTTACCTAAGTGTGCCCTAAGTGTTACCTAAGTGTGATCTAAGTGTTACCTAAGTGTGCCCTAACTGTTACCTAAGTGTGCCCTAAGTGTTACCTAAGTGTGCCCTAAGTGTTACCTAAGTGTTACCTAAGTGTTACCTAAGTGTTACCTAAGTGTGCCCTAAGTGTTACCTAAGTGTTACCTAAGTGTTACCTAAGTGTGCCCTAAGTGTTACCTAAGTGTGCCCTAAGTGTTACCTAAGTGTGCCCTAAGTGTTACCTAAGTGTTACCTAAGTGTTACCTAAGTGTTACCTAAGTTTACCTAAGTGTTACCTAAGTTTACCTAAGTGTTACCTAAGTGTGCCCTAAGTGTTACCTAAGTGTGCCCCAAGTGTTACCTAAGTGTGCCCTAAGTGTTACCTAAGTGTGCCCTAAGTGTTACCTAAGTGTTACCTAAGTGTGCCCTAAGTGTGCCCTAAGTGTGCCCTAAGTGTTACCTAAGTGTGCCCTAAGTGTTACCTAAGTGTGCCCTAAGTGTTACCTAAGTGTTACCTAAGTGTTACCTAAGTGTGCCCTAAGTGTTACCTAAGTGTGCCCTAAGTGTTACCTAAGTGTTACCTAAGTGTTACCTAAGTGTTACCTAAGTGTGCCCTAAGTGTTACCTAAGTGTGCCCTAAGTGTTACCTAAGTGTGCCCTAAGTGTTACCTAAGTGTGCCCTAAGTGTTACCTAAGTGTGCCCTAAGTGTTACCTAAGTGTGCCCTAAGTGTTACCTAAGTGTTACCTAAGTGTGCCCTAAGTGTGCCCTAAGTGTGCCCTAAGTGTTACCTAAGTGTGCCCTAAGTGTTACCTAAGTGTGCCCTAAGTGTTTCCTAAGTGTGCCCTAAGTGTTACCTAAGTGTACCCTAAGTGTTACCTAAGTGTTACCTAAGTGTTACCTAAGTGTTACCCAAGTGTTACCTAAGTGTTACCCACGTGTTACCTAAGTGTGCCCTAAGTGTTACCTAAGTGTGCCCTAAGTGTTACCTAAGTGTGCCCTAAGTGTTACCTAAGTGTGTCCTAAGTGTTACCTAAGTGTGCCCTAGGTGTTACCTAAGTGTGCCCTAAGTGTGCCCTAAGTGTTACCCAAGTGTACCCTAAGTGTTACCTAAGTGTTACCTAAGTGTTACCTAAGTGTTACCTAAGTGTTACCTAAGTGTTACCTAAGTGTTATCTAAGTGTTACCTAAGTGTTACCTAAGTGTTACCTAAGTGTCACCTAAGTGTTAACTAAGTGTGCCCTAAGTGTTACCTAAGTGTGCCCTAAGTGTTACCTAAGTGTGCCCTAAGTGTTACCTAAGTATTACCTAAGTGTTACCTAAGTGTTACCTAAGTTTACCTAAGTGTTACCTAAGTGTGCCCTAAGTGTTACCTAAGTGTGCCCTAAGTGTTACCTAAGTGTGCCCTAAGTGTTACCTAAGTGTGCCCTAAGTGTTACCTAA
>OU696578.1:346297-593797 GCA_916048095.2 Sacculina carcini
ACACATACACATACACATACACATACACATACACATACACACACACACACACACACACACACACACACACACACACACACACACACACACACATACACATACACATACACATACACATACACATACACATACACATACACATACACATACACATACACATACACATACACATACACATACACATACACATACACATACACATACACATACACATACACACACACACACACACACACACACACACACACACACACACACACACACACACACACACACACACACACACACACACACACACACACACACACACACACACACACACACACACATACATACAAGCGTCCTGGTGAGCCGGCAACTAACCGGGGAAGGTCATATTACACATGGACATAGTGCAGGACTGCAAACGGCCGGTTACATTCGTAGAATCATTCACTCACAGCATCAAGGTCACTCTCACGCTCATGCATACACATATAGACAGACAGACAAACATTGAATAATAACATTCAGCAAAGGGTATCATTTACACTATCATACTCGCACCAATCGCAAAACATAACATCGATACAAATTGTCATCTCAGTCCCCACACACTCCCCCGCCAGAGACGGAGTCATATAAAACACATAACATAGCAGCAGGTATAGGGTACGCAAACACAAGCAGAATGATCCCGCAATACAGTATCTCAGAAAACTGTAGGAACTGACATGCGACGGTATGAAAAGCAAAGAAAATGAAAATATCAGTAACACCCTAGAAACGTATTATGTAACATGATGCACGAACATAACAAAATAGAAAAACAATATCAAAAGTATACGAAATCAGCAGACGGTTTGAAGCGTACTCTGCGTCCGGAACGTGTCAACGACGAGGTCTGCGATGAACGAGGAGCCGCGATCGGCTGCTTGCTTGTCGCAGTTGGTGAAGGCTCTGTCGACCTCGACGACCGACGCAGAGATCGTGGAGCCGGCTTGGGAGTTTCTATTGTACGAGGCTTATCAGAATGAGCCGAAGATGTTGACGGGCGTTCGGCAGGTGGTTGACGCAGAACAGCTGGCTTGAGACGGTCGATAGACACAACCTGAGTATCACCGGTCGGCGCCTCAACCGTGAAAGTCTTGTCTCGTCGCTCCAACACTTTCCTGGGGCCCACGTACGGTGCCTCTAGAGGTTTTCTCACTCGGTCGACTCGGATCCACACGTACGGACATGTCCAGAGCGAGCGAGGAACATAGGAAATCGTTTTCGAATGCGATGAACCGGCGTCTACGTTGGAGAAGTCGATCGTTCGCATGTGTCGAGCGAGTGTTTGAATGAATTCTGGTGAGCAGTGATTGTCCATTTCATTTATAGCCGCTACCCGCGGATACAAAAGTTCACTGCCAGTCACTGCTGAGAACGGAGATGCACCAGTTTGGTTCGGCGCGCAACGCAGACCCAGTAGAACCACCGGGAGTGCTTTCAACCACTCTTCTTTTCGGGCGACGATCGCTGTCTTGAGTGTACGGTGCATGCGTTCAATGGCGCCGTTGCACTGTGCATGGTAAGCTGTTGTCCGCAGACGATGAAACCCTATGAATTGAGATAGGTGACGGAACAGCTCGGATTCAAATTGCGCTCCTCTATCAGTCACGACATGCAGTGGCACACCGAATCGTGAGACCCAAGTGTCCAAGAACGCTGCGGCGACAGAAGCAGCGGTCGACAGAAGCAGCGGTTATGACATGAATTGGAGCAGCCTCGATCCACCTGGTGGTGCGGTCCACGCAGGTCAATATATATCGATATGAAGATGGATATGTCTGTCCATGATGTCGAGCAGGTGGTAACGGTCCCACAATATCGATATGCACCGTGGTAAACCGCGCAGAACTGATCTGAAACGGCTCGATTGGAGACTTCGTGTGGCGCTGAATTTTTGCAGATTGACACGCCTCACACGATCGTACCAAATCACGAACCTGCTTGTCCATATTCGGCCAGAAGTAGCGCGATTTTACCAGTCGGAGTGTCGCTTTCACACCACTATGTGCGATGTCATGTAAGTGGTTGAACACGGCCACTCTCATAGACTGTGGCACATACGGTCGCGGCTCCGCGAGTGAAGTATCACAGAAGAGTGTGGTCGAGTCCAATGGGAACGGCTTTAGTTGGCTGATAATAGTTTGCATATCGGCGTCATGAGCTTGCTCGGCTGCTATTGATGGCAGGTCGATGCAGGTCACGGTGACGGCGTTTATCGGCCTGGACAAGCAGTCAGCAACGACGTTCTCCGCGCCACGGATGTACTGGACGTCGGTGACATACTCGCTGATCACAGAAAGGTGACGTTGTTGGCGGTCCAATTTAGCCATCTTGTTGCTATTGATTGCGCCGATTAGAGGACGATGGTCTGTGCATAGGACAACATGCTGACCTTCTATGAGGTGGCGAAAGTGAAGGACAGCGAGGTATTCCGCTAAGAGCTCTCGATCAAAAGTGGAGTACCGTTTTTGGGTATCTGAGAGCTTCTTTGAGTACAGCTCCACCAATGAAGGCGCACCGTCGATCATCTGGTGGAGAGCTGCACCCACGGCGACCTGCGAGCAGTCGGTGACCAGCTGGTATTGTGTACATGCTGGCAGCGGATGATGTAGCAGAGCGGCAGATTGCAAAGCGTCCTTGCATACAGCTACAGCAGATAGCTCGGCTTTGTTGAGCTGTAGAAATTTGCTATTTGGATCTGCACGGATACATTTCTGCATAGTGTCGGATCATGCGGCGGTAGAATCCGGTGGCGCCCAGGAAACGTCGAAGATCGTGTGACGAAGACGGCGCAGGCTGATCGACAAGAGCGCTCACCTTCGATGTCGCCGGCCTAATACCTTCACTGTTGATGCGGTATCCGAGAAAATGGATGTCATTCTCAAAGAAGACACACTTGGACAGTTTCAGCCGCAATGAATGCTTCTTGAGGGCATCGAAGACACATCTGAGATGGTCGTGATGTTGATTCTCGTCTTGAGAGAACACCAGACTGTCGTCAATGTAGACGAATACGTATTCTAGTGTTCTGAAGATAGAGTCCATCAGTCGTTGGAATGTGGCTGGAGAATTACGCATACCGTAGGGCATGAAGACATATTCAACAAGTCCCGCTGGAGTGTCGACAGCGGTTTTAGCGATATCATCAGGAGCTACAGGCACCTGGTGATACGCTCTCAGTAGATCTAGTTTCGAAAACACGCGAGCACCGCGTAGTCGAGTGGAGCAGTCATATATATGCGGGATGGGGTAACAATCACGTTTTGTTACGGCATTCAAACAGCGGTAATCTCCGGTGAGTCGCCAACCGCCATCGCCTTTCGGAACTAGATGGACCGGTGAAGACCAGCACGAACTGGAGAATCGCACAATACCATCTTTTAGTAGCGTGTCTATCCCCTTTTGATGGCAGTCTGCTTCTCCGGAGAAAAACGTCGACGACTGGCGTGGACTGGTGCAGCACTTCCTGTGTCTACAGTGTGTTGAACATTGATACTTGATGGAAGAGAGACGGAAGTGTGGACCGGATACATCAAACAGCTGTATTCAGCTAGTAGTGAGCGGGCCGGCGCCGCTACCATCGAGGTGTCGTTGATAACGAGACATGGTATGATAGCAGACGTCGGTTCCGCAGGAGAGTGCAGTGACGTGACTGTGTCGCGAAAACAGCGCGAGCCACAGTCGACTACCAGGCGATAGTGACACAAAAAGTCATTTCCAATTATCGGTTCGGTTACATCAGCGACGACAAAGCTCCAGCTGTAGGCACGTCGTAGTGCCGAAAACACTAACTCGAGCTTGACCTCGCCGAACACAGGGATTTCAGTGCCACTCGCTGATGAAAGACAGACAGTTGTTGGTGTTAGGACAAGACAAGAGGTTGATTTTGGTATGATTGATACACCAGCACCAGTATCAACAATGAATTTGATGGAAGTGCTGCCCACCTTGGCTGCGACTCGAAGAAGCGGCAGGTTCGGTGTCGCACAGACCGGAACCTGCCCCTCTAGTTTTCCGACTGTTGTTGACGGTCTGGTGAAGCCGCACGCGAAGAGGGCCGAGACGACGGTTGAATAGTTATGCCTGGTGATTTCTTTGGCCACTTGCACCACGGTTTGCACGTTCTCGCGCGTGGGCCAAAGAAGAGATGGGCCCGACATACTTGAGGTCGCTGATCGGCGTAGTACGGCGTCAATGTCATGCTACCAGAGTATATCGATGGTGGTACACGAGGCCTAGCAGCAGAGGAACTACTGCCTGAGCTGTTCACTGTCAAGCAAGATGCATTGTGTTGCGCCAGTGGCATAAGCTCATCCGCCAGCTTAGCTAGTTCGGATATCGGCATATCTTTACGAGACGCCAGTACCGGTCTGATCGTGGCAGGCATGGCCTGACAGAACTTATGACGAACCAGCTCATCTGAAACTCCAACCTTCCTCGCTGTTGCTTGCAACTCAGCCATGAAGGCGGATGGGCGACCAGTCAGCACTTTCGTTAAGATTAGCTCGTCGAAGAGTTCTGGTTTGGTGCGCTCGAACAACTGTGTCACCCCGTTTTTTATTTCCGTAAAACTTTGAGACCTCAGACAGCTCGGGGGAAGCTGGCTCACCACATTAGGCGGCAAAGAAGATACTACGTGGTAGAACCGCGTAGTCTCTGAGACGATGTTTTGGAGGTTGAATTGCGCCTCCAGGACGACAAACCAACCCTCGACGGCGTTCTCCATAAACGCTGGCGGTTTAATGGACACGCGACCGACAGGGGTCTCATCGCAAGCTGAAAGTGAAGCTTCCTCTTTCCCCAACATGTTGTGATTACGAGCACAAAAGTTCCAAATAGCGAAAGTGAAAAATGATAAATGATGTCAATTATGAATGAGGAAATCACAGCCGAAAACTGACTTTGAAAATGCTCAAACCAAAATCGGGGGTCACCAATGTGGCGATTGGCTCGCCACGGAGCTACACTAGCACACAGAGCGAGTGTTCTGGACCGACTGTTTATTGAGACACATGACACACATGTAAAAGGCTGCACCGCACATGCAGATGTATAGCATTGTGTAATATGATGCCTCACACAAAACGCTGCAAGGGCAGATGACACTGCGCGTGTGCTTCTGGCAGCTTCCCCGAAGTGGTGCTGTTGCACGTGGCACACCACAGAGCTCCCCCACCAGAAGCGGAGCGGTGTTGACGATGAGTCGGCGAATACACCGGTGTAAAAACCGGCGCGCTGTACTGCACCGCAGCACGAGGCCAAGTAAGTTTCACACAATCCAGTCGTCCTCGTGCTGCGCAGTCCGGTAGCATAACAAGTTGTTGCATAGACTGCAGCCAGCAAGGAGTCGAGCCAATCTTGATTGTGTTGACCCGTTGCTGCGCAGACGGTTGCTTTTGATGTTTTAACGTCCAGCGGTATCGGAAGAACGATTGCGTACGCGCCGGACGGAGTCGGTCCTGATGGTGTGATGCTGGTTACTCTTGCCAGCAGCTTATGGTGCGTCGCCCTCATAGCGAGGCACAGACGGCTGCTGACAGAGAGGCGCGGCGCAAGTAGGTGGCGCATGTGAATAGCGCAGATGAGGTGCGCAAAAGTCAAACACAGCACCACACCATCACGTCGGGGTCACCAATTTGTGGTATGCGTGATTACCAGACAAAGAAACACCACGAAAGCCAAAGCACAACTGTATCAACGTTCCACACACACACACACACACACACACACACACACACACACACACACACACACACACACACACACACACACACACACACACACACAGACATACATACAAGCGTCCTGGTGAGCCGGCAACTAACCGGGGAAGGTCATATTACACATGGACATAGTGCAGGACTGCAAACGGCCGGTTACATTCGTAGAATCATTCACTCACAGCATCAAGGTCACTCTCACGCTCATGCACACACATATAGACAGACTGACAAACATTGAATAATAACATTCAGCAAAGGGTATCATTTACACTATCATACTCGCACCAATCGCAAAACATACCATCGATACAAATTGTCATCTCAGTCCCCACAGACTCACGGGCAAAAAATGCGAATTTAGCTGCCTTACAGTTTGGTTCCGATACTATGTTGGCGGGTTGAGAGAAAAGTATTGGTGGGCCGCGTGTTTGGGACCCCTGGGGTAGATAATATCAGTCTTCTGATTACAAACTATGATCGAATCAGTATATTTTGTGATCACAAACTAATAAGTTAAATCACCTCAGACTAGGCTGAGTGCGGTCAAGATTGGATGGTTGGGTTGGGTTGGGAAGGTTTGACTGAGGTTATATTGGGTTTAAATGATGGCGGAAAATATATAAATTTTAGCAATAAATATTACAGCGGTAAAAGTAAAATAGTACTTGAGCAAATGATGTTGGGGAATGATGTTAAGTAATAAATATAGTTGGAAACATTCTGATGAAGAGATGTCATCATTTTTCATTGTTTGTTTCGTGTTTGTGTTCTGAATTATACCACACGACGGGCAGATTTATATATCAGGCGGATTGAGGGATAATATTTGTCAAAATAAAAACAAAAATATTCACATTTAGACTTTTCTATTGGTTAAGATATTTATAGGTTACATTTTTTGCTTTTCAATTTGTATTCATTTTATTTTATGGATATATTTTGAATTTTATTGTATGAATTGTTCCGCACGACGGGCGGGTTTAAAAAAAGTGTTTACATTCTTTAGTTCTTTTTTTCAAATAGTTCATTCAAAAAAAGTAATTTTTTTAAATAAAAATGCTCCGCGGGTAGCAACTATAGACAATAGAACATTCAATTTCCCCTGTAGAATTAACCCATAAACAAAAACAATGGATTTGACTTCAAGATCCAGAACGGATCGTGTTCGAGTTCTGAAGTATTCAGCACGACGGGCGGGTGTAAAAATGACTAAGGCGGACTGAGGAGAAATAGTTTGTCGAAATAAAAATAGTTAAACTTAGAATTTTCAATTGATTAATATTTTTATGAGTGTACTCTATTCTATTTTTAATTTTCCATATTTTTTATGAATTGAATCGCTCCGCACAACGGGCGGGTTTTAATGCTAGTACATAATAAAACACATCCTTCAGTTTAACAGTGAGAGCTCACGAAATAACATATATAATAATATCGTCTGTGAAATAATATATAATATTTTATAGGCATAAAAGAATCTACATAATAAACATATCCATTAAGTACCAATAGTAATAAGTACCATAAATAACAAGTATCAAATACCATTAGTACCTATGTCCTCTAAATAACTCACTAACCTCACAAAAAGATCTGACACACCTGGACGAAGATGGGTCTATACCACAAATTGTAGACACGAACGAGCACAGCTGACACACAAGACTAACACACAACAATTTATGTCTCACTTCCACTGTTGTTCAACAACCAATCAGCGGCCGCCACCACTGTCACGTGACAATACGTCACCCTGAACACTGACCGAATGTGATCCGGTGTCGCTCAAACTTCAACGAGCCTTGACAACGCCCAACAAACACACACGCATAGGCGGGCCAAATTCACGGGCCAATATCGCGTCTGCCACTGAATCTGTCAATCACGCTCGTGTGTGAATTATTTCGTGAGCTCTCACTGTTAAACTGAAGGATGTGTTTTATTATGTATGTGACTGTGTATGTGATCCGTGCTCGCTCATTGTGTAGTGTGTTCATAGGTACATGCGTCTCTCGCGTGTGAAAGGGTGGGCCCATATATCTTGATCATCGGATATGTAAACAGTCCTGAGATTAGTTGTCATGCATTTAAATATTTACATTGTCTAATTATGATGTTTTACCTTTGGGTCGCCACCCAGTGTTTGATAATCGCTGGGATACTGGATAACTAACTCTACCCAAGTACTTGATTATCATAGTCAAGACTTGTTTAATGCGTCTAGGGTGCTTACGTATTATCGGGAGGACCTTTAAAAAAACGACTCAAAATTAAAGTAAATTATTTATTGAAACGGTTAAAACAATAAAATAACATTACATTTGTAATTCCGGAGGCCAGAACGTCGCAATTGCTTCCAAAAGTGACTCAAAGACATCAGTACAGGCAACATGCTTCCGCCACATGAATTCGGCCAAATACGACTCCAAATGGTGACGTGCAGTGCCACAGTGCTTCTTGTTTCGCCACTTTGTCGATCCCCATAGGCGTTCCACTGTCTGCGTATGAGCCCCGGTGTTCGGATCCACAAAGTTGTACTTGTGGTTGACGTTGAGGTGATGAAAGCCTGATTTTTCCAGTTCCTTGGTGTTATAAGCGGGCCAACTGTCCGAGTAGATCGTAGTACCACGTTTGATGTGTGTAGAAGACAAAAAGACTAAAATATATTACAGACAGGCGCGCGTGGACATCACCGCCCCACGCGCGCCTACAAGAGGTCACACCACAATCGCACCACGAACAAGACTCCAAGCTCACACCGTGAAACACGGGAGCACACACACACACACTCACACGCACAGTCCTCACGCACACCGCCACAACCAATCAGCGGCGAGCCGGTCAATCGCTCGCCGCCGCGGGGCATGCACACTTCATGAAACGCATACATACAAACACATCACCAAACAACGCAAACACGAACGCAAACGCGAATCACACACACACTAAACCACAGACACTCCAACGCGCTCACACACTCTCTCTCTCGCTCACAATCACACCACACCTCCACCTGTTTTTACAGAAACATAAAAAAACGCATAACAAACAAACAAAAACAACCAAACCCGACGACGGCCTCCACCAGACGCACACACCTTGGCTGCGGCGAAGCGCAACACGGCAGGCCCCAGCGTCCACCGCGCTCCCGCCTCCGCCCGTGCTCCTCGGTGCTTCGCCGCAGCCTGCCGTCTTCTTCATCACCGGCTGCCGCGACAGGGCACAACACTTCGACCCCAGCACCCACTATGCTCCCGTCGACTCCAGTGCTCTTCAGCACCCTGCCGCAAACAGCCGGGACGTCACCGTTCACACAGGCCACGCCGGCGCCGTCGTTCGTCATGTTTTCCTCCGGCTTCAGCAGCCCCTCTCTGTCATCTGCCGTCCAGCACCAGCATCCTCCACGAGCGATCGTCGCCTCCACCGACAATCCTGTAGTTGCCCGGCGACGTGCCTTACACCAGTGCAGGCGAGACGACCAGCATCCCTCGGCCACAGCTCCTCAGCTGCCTCCCGCCGGCATCATGCTGCACTGCCGTCCCCCTGCACACCAACCTGACACGCCGCCGAGCACCTCCACCGCTGTTCTCCGCTGGTAGGCCGCTTCTGATGCTGGAAGGCACCATCTCCGCTGCTGAAGCCGGGTCGCAGACAAAAATAATTCCAAAACAAAAAAGCCGAAATAGCTTGTAGAAGACAAAAAGACTAAAATATATTACAGACAGGCGCGCGTGGGCATCACCGCCCCACGCGCGCCTACAAGAGGTCACACCACAATCGCACCACGAACAAGACTCCAAGCTCACACCGTGAAACACGGGAGCACACACACACACACTCACACGCACAGTCCTCACGCACACCGCCACAACCAATCAGCGGCGAGCCGGTCAATCGCTCGCCGCCGCGGGGCATGCACACTTCATGAAACGCATACATACAAACACATCACCAAACAACGCAAACACGAACGCAAACGCGAATCACACACACACTAAACCACAGACACTCCAACGCGCTCACACACTCTCTCTCTCGCTCACAATCACACCACAATGTGCTTCTTTATCTCGGCCATCAATGTCTTCAAGCTTCGATCTGGAACCTGCACAAGGAAGCATTCACCCGTGTCTCGACACAATCCACCAAAAATCCACTGCTGAGGCAAAACTCGGCCTGCGTTGCTCTTTCGTTGCATTGTTCGGACAGATTCGTTCAGCCGGCAAGATACTTTTCTCCTGAAGGAACACAACAGCCTCTTCCTCAGTGCGCGGTAAATCAAAGATCCTCATACTAACCAACAAGCCCTGTGAAAAAAAAGATAAAGTAAAAATCAAAGGTCCTCCCGATAATACGTAAGGACCGCGTCTAGTATATGCTGTTTGTTTCTATTTTAGAGTAGGAGAACGTCATTTTTAGACTCAATGCTCGTTTCTTTGCTTGCACTTTTATGTAACCCTAGCCACCGTGAAAAATAGTGTGATAACGAATATATAACTCGACTGGTTATATACGGCTCCATCTCGAATAACTCGTCATCGCATGTTTCAGTGAAATAGTCGGCTCATATAACTGGGAGTGGAAGATGCGGTCATCTCCACCAGCAAGAACCTCGAGTGTGACATGCTGGCTAGCAAGGTGGGAGGCCGGCCCAACTGACTGTGCTCATCGACACTCAGCAACGCCGAGGACATTGAATGCACAGAATGTGGCCAGAATAGTGCGATAATTGTGCAGATTTACTCACTGATCAGCGACAGTGTGCACGACCGCACGTTCTACGCGCTAGTGTGTGTGAGTGTCGAGTGTTCCGCTGGGGGACGAGGCTGGTTCTGCGTGCGTGTGCATCGTGACATTCACCAATGTGTGCGTGAACCACCGTGTCACGAGACGAGCAAGCAGATGTCAAGCAGTCCATGACTCGCCGCCGACTGGAGCAATGATGACGACGACGTGAATGAAACAGGCGTGTGCGTACTCAGCTTGCGTTGTGATGAAGGCAGTGAAGATGCAGAACCACATCACTCTCCCCCTTCAACACCACGGCAAATCGTCAGATGTCTGCCTCCATGCACCGCTGATGCTTTCTCTTCCTTCCATCTGGTCGTGATAGTCGAGGCTACCTGTGACCGCCACTCTGACGGCGACTGGCAGTATGAACTAGAAGTTCTGTGCCACTACGAAAGCACGGCCAACATTAGTGTGGGCGGCTCGGTGGAACGTATTGGTGGCGACGAATTTTACGAGCCGAGTTCGCCGGCACACGGCGACCAGCTGCTGCGCTAATGTCGCGATTCACACGAGCCGCCACTCTACCTCGCCTCACCCCAGCTGCATGAGGCCCCGGCGGTGTGCTAACTCGAGTTTCAGCTGCTGGCGACGCCCGTGTGGAGGCTGGCGGCGGTGATACGCGGTGGACACGTGCACGTGTCGTGTGTCGGACAATGGTTCTCACGTGAGTTCGCAGCTGTTGGACCCAGTGCGACACAGTACACCACGAGGCGTGCAATTGAAACCGCATGCCACCGCAGTAGCGGTGACTTGCACAAGCATACGAGTGACGTTTGATACTGGAGCTTGACTTCGGCTGTTATCATTACAGATACCCAGTGTATGTTACAAGTATATGTAGTGTATGTAGTGCGTTGAAACAAGGGGCGTGTGCAAACACGAATCTGCAAAACAAGAATGAAAATAGTAAACAGACCAAACTCGGTATTCATATAATTTCAGTCGCACCGACGACAATATATTTCACCATCAGCCTGCTGTGTATTGTGAAAGCTTTCAAGAGATATTACGGCACATAATACTATGAAAACCTTTTCACGACCAAGACGTCACGACACAGACTAAAATCAGCCCATCATTACAGAACCGTATGACAAGAACAACCACGTGATTCTTACACGTGAACTGCGCCCAAAACGCGGGCAATCACAATCACAGTACTGCACATGCACATGCGCATGGCTTGCGTGCTCACTACACACCAGTACACGTTCTATCTACGGATATTCCACAGGCAAAACACGAGCAATATTTCAAAAAGAAAGTGTATAAAAAATACGTATGCGGGCATATAACGCGACTGAATGCGCAATAATCAATGGAACTCGGCAGCCCGCCAAGATTGTGTGTATGTGGTCTGCCAAAATAACGGAGCAAAGCTGCGATGGCGGGACGCACGACCAAGCCGTCTTTCTGCAACGTGATGCTTGGCTGAAATGGAATACACACAGGCAGAAAGTTCCCACGACGCAGTCTGGGCAGGCTTAACAATGCGCCAGACCACACACGCCGGCCACTACGGGCTGTGCGACCACAAATCCAGCAAGATCGGCCGCAGACACGAGAGAAAAACCATTGAGCGAGCGGCCGTCACGTGCGCGCCAATGGCTCTGCGAGTTTTTTGTCAGTTCGCTGGTGTCATTATTGTCACCGCTGGCCGCCACTGGTGCTTCTGCTGCTGATATAATAGGTTGAGCCTTGTAATCGCTGCTACCATTGAGTGGCACACGACAATAATTCTGAGTGCTAGGTCGAGTATGGCAGGGCAAGGCAACCGTGGAGCGCATGCCGTCACCACCCGCTGTGGTCACGGCAACTTGTGAATACGATATGTCGTCTATCTCGCTATCACTGGAACATATGTCGACTAGCACGTGCCCTGCATCGGTGTACACTTCCCTACCGATGTTGTAACTACGAGCACTGGACTGCGTTGCAACTAGGGTCGACGGCGACGCTAAACTAGCCCCAGTGTCTGACGGTGGCGGGAAATGACGTTCAAAGTCATCAGGAAGTCGATGCAATGGCACATAGCACGGCCGTATGTGTGACAAGAGGCGACGTGAACCACGGGACAATCCTGGAAACAAACACACGTACACATTCACATACAAAAACTAGTGTTTGTGATTTGATATTGTGTGGGCATGTGATTATGAGCCCGTGTGAATCAGTGACCTTGATTGCGTTATGACATGGGTGTACAATCTAACCTGGCTATACTATTAGATAATACTGTGAGACTATTATACTGTGAGATCTACTTTCTGTATTGTTCTGTACTGTGAGATCTATTTTCTGAGTACTATAAATACTGTGAGATCGATTATGACGATATGAGTGAGGAGAGCACGGCAAGGTGGTAGAGGCCAGAGAAAGCGGCCAGATATGCACCCTCATAATTTTACCGGCGATGATAAACAGGTTATAACGGCAGCAATTATAAATGTTGTAGAGCCAGCAGCTAAGCCAGTGACAGATAAAATTCATGATAACTCGTAGAAGAATGAAAATCCTGAGAGGGTCATTGAGCACCAAACGATGTGCTGGAGCAGCTCTCAAAAACACTGACCGGTTAGGAAGACAAATCAAATGAGAAACAACTCAAACATTAAGACAGGCAGACAGATTTGCCAACGAGAAACTGACACCAACAAGGGCTATGATGGCTATGATGAGAGTCATTCAGAAAAGAAGCGTGCAAAACATTCCAACGTGAGACGGCAAAGTCGTCGTCGTGGTCGTCGTGTGATACGCCAACAGAAAGTGGCCTGTTGTGGTCAACGACGCACAAGATCTGCATAAGGTTGATGTCACCTACGACGAGTTCGAGGAATCGAAAATTCATAGCAGCTGACAAGATTTCGCTGACGTCAGACGACCGATGAACACAACAGCGACACAAAGTACAGTAACACTGAAAATACTCAGTCTGAATGTGTGGTCTCCGATATAAATGTTTAGTTAAATAATTTGCTGATACTGTCAATGAATTTCATGCAATATAGTGTAACCGAGACAAAATGTGATAGTATAGACATGGGGAGCGTTGGCGGTGTCATGAGTAAATTTGGATGTGACATATTCTAAAACACTAGATAAAACCCAATAAGAAACAAATCAGGAGGAAAAATGATTGCTGTTAAAATCTGAAGTTCTGAGATATCATGTGAGCAATGCCGCCATGACTATGAGTAAAGATGTTGGCTACATGTGCACAAAACCAGATACAAACGTCAGATAAAGATCTCTTCATAGCATACTTCCAAGTCATTCTAGGTATATCAAAGTAAATCACTTTGATAAGTTGGATGATATTTTGCTCTCAAATGCAGATTGCAGACACAGCATATACGGCGACTTCAATGCACACACCAGTGTTCTCTCAGATATAGCTGATACCAGGTGTTATGATGCTTTTCAAATAGATATCGCAAAATCATTTAAATGATATAGCACTCATGTGAAGAGGTTTAACGAAGACCAAAGTATTGAGCTGTTATTGTAAAAAAAACTTATAGAAACTGCATGATTTTGATCCGTTAAATTCAGATGTGTACTTTCGGATCACAGTTCCGATCAGTCTAGAATGGAAGATGAAAGGACAAAGGATGATCATCAGAAACATGAATCAGAAGCATGTGAACTAGGAGACGTAAGACCAGAAAGATGGAGAGCCGATAAGGTAGAAATATACAGGCATAATGTATGTGCTGAACCTGTCAACAATTTGTTAGTCAGTATACCTTTTCTAACAATTAATGAGATAAATGACTCAATAGAAAAGCTGATCCTCGAGTTGGCTAGAAAAACATTCCCAGAACAAGCAATGCGGACGTTCTTGACTGTCGGCAGCATGTTTTGCTGAACGTCTACTAGCTGGTCGAAGGTGTTCGTTGAGTCGTTGAATAGGTGCATGAATTGTTGAACAATTCACTTGTGTTAAACTAATATTGAATGAATAACACGCAGCCACATGCGCGTCTAATTAGGTCGCCGTCAACTGACCGCAGCGAATGGTAGTCAATCGGTCGTGCCGCTGCTGAATAGTGAAGCAGTACACATGCGACCATGCGCGCGACGCATGCGCACTACAAGACCTCCACGTGATCGGCCAGCGGAGCCGTGCAGTCAACTTACTGGAGAACAAAACCACACGAACGTACACTCATTTCCAACCGTCATGCAATCACATCCATCAATCAAGCACAACATGCGCAAACCTAAAAACTCTACCTTCACTGAAGACGCTAAAACTTTACGAAGTATTCGGCGAACAATTGAAGGATCTCGATAAACAAAACAAGGAACTGACATAAAGAACAATGAATAGTGGATAATCTCGCAAGAAAACACGTTACGTACGCTCACAAACGAGGCATATGATGTTAAATTGTAAACGCACAGCGCACGAAAAGATCGTGTACGTGCTGTAAAATGATTTTATAAAACAGAAGCGAGCACATAACAATACGACCAACCTCACCAAGTCAAAAAAATGGACACATTACAAAGATTAATGGTACCTACACCTGACTAGATAATAATTGCGAATTGACTGGTACTCACATACAGCTAGCAAACAAGTTGTTTGGCCCGGTCAGTGCTGTACTCACCTGGACACATCGGTGTGGCAGTAGCGCTCGTAAGTCACACAGTGGCTGATCAAAGGCGACGCAGCGGCTCGCTGCAGCATTCGTCGACCGAGCAGCGAGCTAACATCGAGTTTCTTGAGCACGGCCAGCAGAGAAAATCGACACCGACGCCACCGCCGCCGTTCTCCCACGTGCAGCAACGTGCTGGTTGAGTGTGGCCCAGGGTTCGGTGCCCGGGGTTCGGTGCTGTCAAGTAGCCGAATCTGTCAGAAACACACCCAGCCGATATGCATCAACTTACATCTTTGCAGTCATATTTAATGGCTGTGTTTCCTGAATCACAGCGACATTAAATTGTACAGACCATAGCGATAAGAAATCAGCGCTTCGTGGTTCGCACATGCAAGTATTGTGTGGTCGTGTGTAATATCTGTGCGAGTAGTGTGAGCGTATATTGAGCAGGTGAACTGTCGATACAATGAGACCGCCTATCTGTCAACCCTATTCAGATAAGTTTCTTATTGTGATGATAGGATACAAATATCACAATGGTGAGCTTTGATATCAGCTATCGACACCGGACAAACTTCGTATAAAACTGGACAAAACACAACGATGCACAACTCGCAAAACTGTGACATTTCATCACATTTTCCAATTAGCGACTACTTCAGAAACAGGCTCGTATTTGAGTATCGGACTGCATTCCATTTGACGTGGATCAATGAAGACTAATCAACTAATCAGCTCATTCACTGATCAAACTAAGCTCAATGTGAGCACAAAAACTCATGAACGGGCATGAACACACAACGTGAAAAATCCTTAGTGACACTATGATGACTAAATAAAGTTATAATCAATAAAACAAATTATTAGGCTAAAACAGGAAATGGAATGCGCACAAAAAAGGTCAGCTGGCATACTGAATTAGCACGGTATAGGCCAGAAATGTACACTAGTACCGCACTTAACCTCTGCCCACATCACGCTAAAACAAGTAAATACTGACACTAACTGTAAATGTCGTTCTCTTTTAACACTATGAAGTAAACGAAATAATTCTTTATATTTTCAGCAGATATGGAGGTTTAATGGACGCCTTAACGGCATCCAGAAAAATACAATAACGTTGAAAGTCAAACATATGACTGGACAAGTGACATATAGATAATATAGCAGTCATAGTATATACCTGTCAAGCATGATACAGCACATGTATTACAGCTAATATGAGCTAGCACAAACGCACCTGGGGCGCGAGTTGTGAAGGCACCAGTTCGAGCTGCGCTAGATACTTCGGCTGAGAAGCGGTGGCCAAAACAAGACGCTGACCTTCACTCGGTCCACTCTGCTCGTGACCGCTTGTCTCGTCACTCATCCCGTCGTCTGTCGGCGCTTCATCAACATGAGATAGCAGATCACTGCATGTGCGCTCATGAACCTGTGGCACATGCATTCTCAGCATTCAACATGCATGCTTGTGTTTGACTATTAACAATACTGTCAACTATTTCTCTAGCGATTATTCCTCGCTCGTCCGACCGATTTGAGTACAGTCCCCATTGGTATACTGCCACTATACGTTCAAATCAGTATTACACGGGCTGCATAAGTAGCAGTCTGCACGTCTAGAAGACTTACGATCTTTACGGCACGAATTACAACTAGTAGCTACAAAACCCAGCTCCACATGAGCATGCATAGACACAAACTAGTGTTTTGTGGTACACTGCACAAATTCGTTAATGCTCAACAACTCATACAGACAGGAAGTAAGAGAGCGTGTACATATTCCCGTCATATATGAAACCCAGTGAGCTTGAGCATGTGTGCAAAAAACAAGTGCATTTTCAGCCAGGCGCACAGACTTCCTCATATGCGCCGAAAGTACCTCACACCACAACCGATCCTCAAACACGACTCAACACATTCATACCGACACTGTCACATGCACTAGCACACGCACACACACTCAAGCATATATACATACATACAACACAATTCAGACATCCGCACACAGACGCTGAAGTGACCAATCAGCGACGAACTGGGCACGTGCTCGCCAACGCGGGATATGTTCACATTACAAAAGCACACAACCGTATAGGCAAAAGCTTACACAAATACACTAACACACAATCTCTCATTCACTCTGCCTTAACGTACACAATCACACAAAACGCACACGTGTGCACATATATATGTGTGTGTGTGTGCACATGTTATATATGTACACCTATATGTTATGTATGTACACCTAAATGTTTGACACACATGTTATGTATGTATGCGGTCACCTCGACATCACCGACCGAAGTGAACTCGTCACCACAGCCGTCACACAGATAGATAGCATGCGGTGAAGACGGTGGCGTCTCTTGCACCATGTCGCACGCATTATCACTCAGTGACAGCCTCGAGTGTGTGGCTAGAAGACGGCGGCTCGATGGTACATTGTAGCGATGCTGATCGTAAAACTGTCACATATACATATATATCCACATATATACACCGTAAAACTTCTATTTAAACAGCACCTCTAATAAAATATCACCTGAGGAAACTATTTAAAAATCCGATATAGATCATCCTAAAAGTATTGTTTTTCGAGTTTTCAGATTGCCTATAAAGCCGCGGTCACACGAGGCCAATTGTTGGCCTAGCCAACTGTTGGCTTGCAGCGGACAATCGTAGGCTAGGCCAACAGTTGACTAGGACAACAGCTGGCTTGCGAGTGGTCACACGAGGCCAGTAATTGTCCAAGCCAATAGATGTGGTGCAGAGTACGTCGGTTTGGTTTATTTCGCTCTCCTGACTATACCATTTGAATTTTGATTTAATCCAGGTGTATTCTTGAATGAACAGATCATAAATATATTCTGATCGTATAATATAAATATATTAACATATTCTACGGCTTATATTTATTTTACCTATATATATATTTGTCAAAATTTAATCTAGTAATGTATCAAACATTAACATAAATTATACAAATATTAGATTACAGATTCCACCTCATCAATATAAAATGGTCACAATAAAACTAATACAAAAACACAACGCATCACAGGCTCTCAAACTGAGTTGAATTCGCTTCACGCGTTGCTTTAGCGCCTTGTGCTGAAAAACGGAGGATCGAATATTTGCCTTGCGCGAGAATTCTATCATTTTCAGCGTGACAGTGCGCGTTCACTGCACGGCAACGTAGCGCCCTCTTGAGGCAAGCGGCTGAAACGCAGGTCAATAGGCTTGAAAAGTTGAACATGTTCAACTTTGGTTTTCCAGGCAATTGTTGGTCAAGCCAACAATTGGCCTCGTGTGACCACGGCTTAATAGTTATCACTTATTTCTTTACAATGTATTACAGACAAAAACCAAAACGTTTAGTGAAGTGTCGTGTTGTAAATGTTACGTTTCACTGGTATCTGATACGCAGCCCTAATGCATCCAGAATGTGGCGAGAAATTCAGTCCGGCTCGCTCGCACGTGCCAACTCACCACGTTCTCGTTGCGACAGGACACCACCAGCATGCCGGACACGCTGTCACAGAGCGCTGTGGTGCCGTCACTGTTGGTCTTCACAAGCAGTCGTCCGAGCTGAACCAGTCGCGATAAACGGCCACCCAGCTCCAGAAGGTAGCAACAGTCTGCGGCTGCGTAACAGCGACGCACGAGATCACGCAACCGCTCATCATGATCCTGAAACAACTCAAATCGAAACACGACCAACTTACATATCCGAGCAATAAACTCACAAAGCCAAACAACAAGCTTCACCTGACACATGTATCGGCACCGCAGTGTGGTGGTTGCCGCGGCGGATTTATTGGTCGGTGTCCTGGGTTCCAATCGCAGACCGTGCGGTGACTACGTATTTATGTGTACATACACAGTACGTATGTATGTGTGCATGTATGTACGTGTGTATGTATGTTTGTATGTATGCATCCGCCTAAATAGCCTTATCAGACGTTTACCATTAGGCCAAGTCAATGGTGCCCTAAGTGAACACCACTTGACCGGACAACACTTTCTGAACATATATAAAGAAGAAATATCACGACATAACCATGACACCTAAGACTAAGACAATAATCACGAACAATCATGCACAATTGGTCTTAACAATCATGACCAGCTCAGCATGGTGACCGCACCTTGGCTATTTCGCGCTTGATATTGAAGTTGACATAGGGCATGGTACGCGGCCACCACACGGGTCGTCGCACAGTCTTCAATGCCGAGTCACTACGAACGCCCAGAGCACAAAACAACAGAAAACGGACAAAATCTGCCAGCGTCTCCTATAATCACACAAATGGCATGCAATTTGAGTGGTTTTGACACTCATGTGTTACATCTACGCCAGATTATTATTTATATATAATAGAATATCTGGCGGCACATTGCCCTTATCTACCATATTTCCAGCCAATGATAGCACGAAATCACCCTCAACAATTCAGCGTTGCATTCTATAACGTTAACCCTATAACGCCGGAATTTTGATAGGTTCTTACAACAAAAACACTGTTATTTCATTGTTCATCTCGATTTCGTTGAATCTACTGCCACAAAACAAAATTACCGCCCTTCTTTCACTATGATCGGTACATGGTGTAGAAGTCGTGGCAGTAGACACTTGCTGTTACTTACTGGATATTATCAGCAGTCAGCTAATGAATCAAACGTCACAACATCCACACGCTCGGCGTTATAGGGTTAAAAGCCACAACAATAGCCATGGATAGCAAAATATAAATGTTATAACACGTGCACTCCCTGAACACACGCTGTCACATAAGCCTGACTAGAATGTGTGTACACAGCGTGTTCGTATGAGTGATAAATTAGCAATGGCCTGAATCCTCACTCATTTTCCCGAACCGGGGCTTTGCTGTCCCACTCGCGCATACAACATCACACGAACAACAGCCACAACAACTATACTCCAACGCACGAATACCACTCGCAAACTCAACTCTTCGTTTGATCGATACATCATAACCTATCAAACAGCGAAAAAACACAAATCAAATTCCACATAAATCCACATTTCGCGTGACACTAATCACAAAACACTTTCAATTTAACCAAATAGAGTCATCACACAGCAGCAACAGCACAAACATCGTGTTGTATGATCGTATTCAGTTAGAGAGTGTGTATGAGAGTGTGTCTGCGTGAACGTGTTAGTGTATCTGTGTGTGATCGTGTATTGTGGAATTATTTATTGTGTGAAAGATTGTGTGAGCGAGTGTGTATAGTTGTGTCGGTGTGTGTGTATGTGTTTGTCAAGTATTCATGCCCCGCGGCGGCGAGCGAGTGACCGGCTCACCGCTGATTGGTTGTTGCGGTGGGTGAGGACTGTGCGTGTGTGTGTGTCGGTGTGTGCTCCCGTGTGTCACGGTGTGAGTGTAGGAGTCGTGTTCGAAGTGTGGTAGTGTTGCGACCCCTTGTAGGCGCGCGTGGGCATCACTGCCCCACGCGCGCACGTCCGTAAATATATTTTAGTTTTCTGTTCTTCTACACATCGCTACAGTATGCACGTATTAAATTCACTTCACATTGTTGTATAATTGTTATGTAGTGCGTTGTAATAGTTGTCACGTGTTGTAGATGTTATGCCAAAAGTGATTGGAGACTGATGGACCGTTAGGAATTTGAAAAGCAGTGGGAAAGAGAGAGAGAAGTGATAGGAAGTCAGAGACAGAATAATATTTTACTTTTAAGCTTTTAACTTCTTTAAGACTTTTAAGCGTTATTGTTCGTGAAATATTGTTTCGTATATATTTTCTTATTGTTCGTACTGCTTGGAGTTTGATCACACACATAACACAATTGATGCAAACACGATAAACAACAAAAAACATCTTACCTTTTCGAGATCTTCAATGGAGCACGGTTTACCTCTGGAGAAAAGTAAGGGAAGTCTGGACACCATGACCGAATTCCTAAAAATTCCTCCATCGTCAACATGCTTCATTATTGTGGAGATATGTTATAGTTCAGTAAAAAGGAGGCAATCTGTTGAACAGAAAAAACAAACCACAACATAAGCCCGAAAATTCCTCAAATAAATCCAGAAAAGTCAAATTTGCGAGTACACAATGAAAAAAAACAAATTAACTGAATTCATCTCTACAGGACAAGCCCATGATTATAGATTTTTAAATACATGAACACTGCAAGACGTCATGAACGTAAACACACTAAATCTGTTAGTTTTCATCAGCTCGGATTACCGCATTAAGACTCTAACCGCCGTATATTTTGGTTAATCACAATAGCAATATATTAAGCGCACATGAAAAACATTACCGATGTGAGGATTTACCAGGGAGGATAGTGAAGTAACAGGCAGGCAGGGTTAACGTTTGAGACGAAATTCATGGAATTCGAGCACTGCAAGTATTAAAACAATCGTATTGTATACATACAATTTAATTGTACACAAATTTGTCTATCATCATCATCATCATGTATTTGCCAAACCCATCATAACAAACATTCACACACAAAATACCAGATAATTCACAATGTTAGGATGGCTGGGCATAAGAAGCCTGGAGGCTTGTACTGCCCTTTTCTAACATACAATATACATTAGCATATATACACATACATAATATATACAACTAATAATAAAAACGAAAGTTTTTCGATCATACCACACTGTTAAAATGTTAATTTGTCAATGCTGTTAGAAAATGTTTTTTCTATTATATTTTAGCCTATGGTGATAGCCACACTGGTGTGAGTGAAGTGTCTTGTCTGTGTTATGAAGTGAAGTGACCAACTGCAACCGGCACAATCACAATATATTCACTGGTCACACTCAGCGACACAACCAGAAAAATAGAGAGAGTTATAAACGGTCGCACACATATTTATACATCTACACACACGCATATATACCAATAGGCCATAGTTACAAGGAAGTGACATGAACACTCATTGATAGACACGCATACAAACATTGCATACACAAACAGTTAACGCTGACCTGAACTTAGCCAAAGGCACCATAGAGTCAACACAAGCCTCCGACCTTGACACACCCAACACCAACTAACACACAGGCACACACTTGAGTTAGCCACATAACACCGACATAAACAATATACAATATGCATATGACAATTCACACACACCAGTGTGGCTATCACCAGTTTTAATGAGGTGGATATTTGGAATAATTTGTCAACAGAACAAAACAAATTTTTGAGTAATCATGTTTTTTGTAAAGAAACCATGTTTTTTATGAAAAAATGCAATGATGTTTTTCAAATTCGTTTTTTTAATGTACAGATTCAGAAAATATTTACAGCAGAACAAGACAAGTTAATCGGTTGGTCTAGTGTTTTTTCGACAAACGTTTACTTAAACTAACGCTTTTTAATGAAACAATGCTTTCTAGAACAGTCTCTATGGAAGATAGATTTGATTGATGTGCGTTCAAATACCTTTGTATATCAAGTAGCCTGCTGGTATAAGCGGCTGGTTGAACCACTTGATTTAAACTGTTTTCTTAATCCATGTGTTTTTTCAATATATGAAGCACGCGCTCTTCTCGGTGAAGTCCAGAACAGTGGAGAACTGCTTCCTCCAAGCGGGGCTTACTTAAACAGAAGCAAAAGTTGTGGTGATGTAACAGGCAACAAAAGAACTAAAATGTATTCAGACAGGCGCGTGTGGGCATCACCGCCCCACACGCGCCTACAAGAGGTCACACTCCGATCGCACCACAAACACTACTCCTAGCTCACACCGTGACACACGGGAGCACATCCGGACACACACACGCGCACAGTCCTCACCCGCCGCAACAACCAATCAGCGGCGAGCCGGTCATTCGCTCGCCGCCGCGGGGCATGTACAATTCACAAACGCATACAAACACAGCTATACACACTTGCTCACACACTCTCACTCGCAATACGAGACTGATATATCCAGCGATAAAAACCGATGCCGGCAGGAGAAGATTAAACTACGACGCTGCTCGATTTCTGTACGGAACGTTTTAGCCAATTATGAAGTAAATGTGATCTCAGCTTATATAACTATAATATATATTGCGCGTTATAACTATTGTCTTTTCAGAGTTGTTCGTTTATAAACATTGTTGTTCTGTTGTCTCGCGTGTCAATTGATTGATTGTTTAAGAACATTCGGGAGTGTGTGTGTGTGTGTTGTGTATGTGTGTTGTGTGGTCAACCAGAGCCAAAATATCGGTGTAGTTACTATGGCACATAGCACAAGTTGTCTAGGTCGCAGTTCTGTCCACCTGTCATGCCATTTTGATCCCGCAAATATCATTGAGCACCTGTGTGCCAATACATCAGAACATCAACTATAAACTAGAAAAAACGGCTGAAACATGATCGTCCTGGCATGCGGTGGTACTTCACATCAACGCCTCATTTAAGTCGTAACAGTGGCAATTGCTTGAAGCCGATCAGCGGAATGTTGTTCAGTCAGTCAATTTCAAATTGACACCAGAGCTACAATGCTGCCCTCAGCCTTCCACTGGATCGAAAATGATTGAAGGGCGCTCTAATAATCGGTCAAGTATTGCATATTTATGCGCTGGTTTATGAGAAGGAATATCGTGTGTATAAACCGAGTCGTGCATACGTCAATATCAATAATCGCCGAACCAATAATTATCCGATTGTCATCCAATATAATATCGGTTTGAAATTTCCCGTATGCTTGAAGACAATGTTTGACAATGACCATGACTTCCATTGTTCAGTTCACCGTTTTAAACCTGAAATACGGCCAAGAAAAACGTCGTATATTGAACAAGTGCATCCGAATTTATATACAAACAGAAGAAAAACAGACAGCTCATTGGCACTAAATTAAGACGACTGAGTTGAAACTCCTCCATTGAGTGACAACAACAAAGAACTGCAGAATATAAAATACTCGCTCACAAGCTCAAACAATGAAACGCAACCAATGTTGAGCCGACAATACAGAAACAAACCAAAGATAAGCCACGCATTGAAAATGTAGCAATACGAGAGACAAATCTGATGCACAAAATTACACGCCATGTTTTGCAGACTATCCAAAGTTGATAACTAGAGAGAAAAGCCAAAAACCAGCAACAAATAACGCAAACGAGCAAAATCAAACATGACAAACATATCACGTGACAAACGAGACAAACATCTCACGTGACAAACGAGACAAACATCTCACGTGACGAGTATCTCTGGTAAAACTATCGAAGAAATTTCTGGTAATTCCCTCAATATTAATCACAGAAGCAAACATATATGCACAATTGACACCAAACACAAAGGAATTACACGATGCTACAAACAATGGTGCACATTGGAAACGTTCATGTAGGACACATGATCCAAGCTCACAAGCTGAAACGCAGTCACATTGTCTACTGTTTTAGCATACTGGACAGCGTGGGCACTCGCACACTGAACGCGGACACATCGGCATTATAGTCGACCACCTGCACTTCCACAGCACTGGCCTCTGTTTTCAACTGCTGCCATCTAGTCTCCAGTTGCGAAGCATCCCTCTCTGGCAAGTTGTCAAAATCTGACCACAAACACAAAAACACGCTGGCTAGAACACTCAGGTCATGTCTGATACATCTTCCACCTGAGCAGAACTGATCAACATGGAGAAAGTGCCGAGGTAGGCGCAAGAATAAGACGGACGTACTGTGCTCAGTCAAAGTTTTACACAATAACAGAGAGTGAGATGAGCATTGACTGTCAGTGCGTTGTTGGTCGTTAAATTACCTGAAACGTACAGATCGACTGCGAGCGCAGGAACCTGCAGCAACGCAGCTGGAACCTGATACATTTGAGAAGGGCCACTGCCGGCGTCGCTATTGTTCACTACAACTACACGACCGTGATCGATCAGGTAGATGAACCATTCCTCACCCTGCTCGCAGCTCATCACACAACCTCGACACCAACTAGGTTCCGTTGAGTCTACACGCCACAATACAACACTCGATAAGAACATATTTAAACATGAATAGCGCCAAGTATTACGCGAAGTACACGCGTTTCATATATCCATACAATGGGATTATCGTTCGACCTATTTCCGTTTACAAATAACGTTTAAATATTTGAAAAGACATCAGAATAGCAATGGGGCGTCACCAGTTACCAACACGTCATAATTCATAATGAATAGGGCGACACAAAACACGAACACATCAACTCACAAACAGGCTGGACACCAACAATGATATGCCCCAGCAGAACAGCGGTACCCAACTAATTTACATAATAACCCTCACACTGCTGAGCAAACGTGCGCCATATATGAGGACGCATGTGCTAATTAGTGAAGGCTTATACACGCTAAAATAATGCTATGTTTATGATTAAATAATCAATTCTACATTGTTATTAGTAATAACAATGTAATGTAATGTATGACCGATACTTTCCTGGGTGATTATAAAGCACAAATAATATGCCCCAAACAATACATACAGAATAAGCCGTTTGTGAGAATTTCAAAAAATAATATATAACAACATGAATTAGGTATGATTGAACCGTTGAGAACAGCTAATGGCACATTAAAAACAGAACTAGAGTACAGACACTGCACTGACGCAATTTTGGATGCGTTCATATTGATCCAAAATCAACATATAATAGGAATGAATGGAGAGCACTGAGGTGGTATAGCGATGTGCGATGTCAATGTTTCACCTGTCTCCACTGTCTCAGCTACCATCACAAGACGATTAGCGGCGAGTTCGCAAGACGACAGCACAATTGGTTTGAGGCGGCGTTCACTCGGCGGTCCAAAGTTGGCCAACAATTGTTCAAGTCGTTGCAGCTGGTCGATGAAAGAATCGGTGAGCGGATTGCACACGACAGTCGCAGGCCCCACCACCTCGACCACAATCACCGGCACAACACCTGCGTCCACACTCACTCCCAACACGCTGGCAGACGGTAGTTGAGACAGCAGCGGTGCGACAGAATTCAACATGGCTGGCGGATCGCTGTCGCCACCTGCACGTGGTGAAGACACAGCGGCCGAGACAGCGGGAGACGAATGGCACGGTTCATGAGCAGCAGTCTGACCTCTTTGTGCAACAGACGAGCGAGGCGACTTTTGAACGCCTGGTGTGGCTGTAGTAGCAGTAGCTACAAAAGAGCAAACAATTTGCCTATTAACATCGCTCAGATAACGCCCAAACCTCTGATTACACCGCAAATAACGACAAATACCACATGCGCATACCACTGCCTATAAACTTGATATGAATAATACTACAGTCAAATCCTACAAATATGACATCGATCCGGGACCGAACAAATGTGAAAAATACCGAGTGATATCGCACCAAGCTTTTGTGAAACAATTACAATTTCTAAAGTTAGAACCAGGTAGAAAAAACAAGAAATTGGAACGTTTCATATAATCCCAGCCAGAAAATGTCAGTAAGAACTATATAGTAGAAATTCATATTTAGCGCCGAACCAGTAGATAATGCACACAATGTAATCATACACATAACAACCACAACCATGAGCACACACCGCCGCAACACAACCACACTCGCACCCAGATCGAAAACACACTCGCACTCGAGCACACACACACACATACACACCGTGACCTACACGCAGCCTTGACCACACAACACAGGCATACGCCCAGTAAGTCACACACAAGCACATAACACTAAGCTACAAGTCAACTGGCCATAATTACATCGCTCGTCCTTCAGAAACTCGGATTACTGCATCTTATTGTATGTTCTGCCTCTTTGATGCATGAACTTACGGACCATGTCGGCTATGACTCCTCAAACACAGATTCACTACATTTGTATGCGTGTATGAAACTTGCATTAAGAGTGAGCGAATAGGTTCCACAAAAAGTATCATCATGAACCGTGACTGTGCAGAATGAGCAATGCTATGTGAAACACTTGACACAGGTGGTGAAAAAATGTTACCCAAAAAAACATGCAATATTTCCATCTAATTACCTGACGCAATACGATGTTTCATTTTCGTGTTGACAACAAATTGCGCGCGTGGAGAGTCCGTGCTAGTTAGCACCGCCTGAGGCACCCCAGTCTGGCTGATGCACTTCTGCCAAGCAACAAGAAAAACAATATATCACCAACAAAATAATAAGGCTGAGACAACCGGGAAAGCAGGTTGATAAAAACGTTGAAAAATTGCACAACATAAATGAAGACACATGAACAAATAAACTATCAAACAGATACAATTAATTAGCAGACGGACCTGATCGCACAGGTTAAAGGCCTAAAGTGACAGCTGCTACACGGGTAAAAGCCGAAGTATATGAGCACACAGGTGTGCAGCCCCGTGCAGCTCGCTGTCCCACAGAACCGACACTATCCACGCTATGACGCCACAAGGATGGAAGACGTATCACAAGGATGGGCCACCAAACCAGAATTCATGGCACAACACGACTGATATCTGGTACCATTTATTGCTTGGTGGACAGGGACTGTTGGATTATAGAATTCGTCCTAAGAAATTATTCGCCGGGTTTCGAACCACGGACTTCCCGCTTGTGAGGTGAGAGTGTTCTATCAACGGAGGCCAACAAAACTTACACAGAACTTGTAGAAAAGCAAATGAACAAATTTCAGCTGACATAGACGCGCATTGTGCATATGATATATTGGTGAAGCAAATGGCTGACATAGCAAACAGTCACGCGGTCACCACTGACAATTTCGATGGAGAACCGCCGACCGACCAACTTGGACCTGAAGAAAGCCAGTTGGTCACACGGACACGCGTGCTCCTCTAGGTCATACAGGCCGACAGTTACACCGAACGCTTCGAGCTGTGTACGACACACACAAACACACACACACACACAATGCCCTCTGGCATATAGAGAGAGCTACAAAAAGTATAGAAAAGTATAGAAATAGTATAGAAAAGCGATAAACGAGTTTTACAAGTCCAGTCTGAAATACAGTAAAGGAAATTTCAAGGAACATTGGAAAACTATTAATACGATACTTGGGAGGAACTCCAAATGGCATGATGTATCAGTGAGAGATGAGAACTACAATGCCCATTTAATGCCCATTTCGCTACATCGCACAGATCTGGACACGACTCAAATTGCGATTATCGGTCGTATTTATATAACCCGCCATCATACTCTATGTACCTGTTACCTACCACCAACAACGAAGTCTACTCGAACACATGTAAAACAAATCCACTGGCTACGACGAAATATCTCCTACTGTATTGAAACATTGCTCCTCATTTATATCTGAACATATACCCCACTTAATAAATTTAACATTGAAATTTGGATACTTCCCTGCTCAACTGAAAATTACGAAAATTATACCCATATTCAAGGCAGGCGATAGAAAAGTCATTAATAATTACAGACGAATTTCGATTCTCAGTGCTTTATGGAAAATTTACGAAAACATTATTTAAAAGACTTTTGGATTATTTGGAAAGCAATTCACTAATATCAAATCATGAAGATGGATTTAGAAAAGATCACTTAACGGAAACAGCGGCTTTAGAATTGTCAAATTGTATTTATGAAGGTTTGGAACGAAAGATGCTAGTAGCCGGAGTTTTTTATTGATCTCTCCAAAGCTTTGGATACTTCGATACGGACCACAAACTTCTAATAAACAAGGTGGACAATTTTGGCATAAGGGGTATAGTCATAACATTATTTGCTAGTTATTTGTCCAATAGAAAACAAAAAGTATTCTTCAATCAAAAGTACTCCAGTCTAGAAAATATAACAAAAGATGTGCCTCAGGGTTCAATACTGGGCCCATTCTTTTCAGTTTACATCAATGACATCTTGAATTCAATTAAGAAAACTGACAATTCTTGCTGATGACACTACACTCTTGATTAAAGAACCTTGTATAAACAAACTAAGTGGGTCAGTCACTGAGAAGTTCAACAACATTGATATGTGAATAACGTCAAACTAAAACTGAATGTAAAAAGCCAAGTGTGTACTATTCAAAAATAGATCTATTCAATACTCTATGCCGCCAATAATGTATCATGGGGACAGATTGGACAAGCCTATATTCAGATTCCTAGGCCTCATAGTTGACGAAAACTTGAACTGGAACCATCATATAACACAGGTCACGTACAAATTATCACGAATCACCGGCATCATGTACAAAATTCGTCAGAATATCACCAGAGAAGCCATGCTGTGTATTTACTATACACTCTGCTATCCTCATTTAAACTACTGTGTAAAGTAAAGTAAATATATTTGCCACTCATCATAACATGTACACAATAAAGAAAGATAAAGCAATATATGTGGCGCATGTCCATTAAGCCGAAGCTCCTGATGGACATTTAGGATCAAAATATAGATACATGAACAATTATACACGCACAACACATACACGAACACTTATACACTTATACATACATATATACATGTTTGCATACACATCAGTGATTTGTCTTCATCAATGCGATGACTGTCAGTCGCAACAAACACCGGGCACTATTGCTGCTGCTCAAGCTGTTGTTGGCGAAAGTGTTTTTTTATTTCTATTTTAACAGAGTTCAGTGAGCCAGTGTGTGCTAAGGTTTTAATTTTTGCTGGTAGATTATTATATATTTGAATGCCTGAATAAAATATACTGTTTCTGAATACACTGGTTCTGAATTGGGGTGTAATTAGATTCAAATTTGTGTCACGCGTATTGTATTGGTTTTGCAAAGTTTTAAAGTAATGCTTGTTGCGACCGGCACGTACAGTTTTTATTATCAACAACGAGACAACGTATTGAATAAGAAACGATATTTTGAGTACATTTGAGGAACTGAACAATGAAGAAGTAGAGTGGTATTTTGGCTTGAAATGAATACACCTGATAATTCGTTTTTGTACTTTCTCTAGTCTAGTTAGAAGTGATGGACATGTACATGACCATATTGGCATGCAGTATATCAAACGTGAGTAACCTAGAGCATAATATATACTAAGCATGGCCTCACTTGTCAGTTTACTCCTGATTTTGTATATCACACCGCACAAATTTGACAAGGAGCAAACAACATTGTCTATATGATTCTTCCAGTTCAGATGCTCATCTATTTGAATTCCTAAAAATTTAGTACTAGTGACATTCTCGACAGGCAAATTTTCCCAATTTATTTCTGATAGTGAATTTTTCAGAGATCTATTTTGAAAAAGAATATATTTTGTTTTACTTATATTTATTTTCAAATTATTGGCTTTTATCCACTGCGATAGTTTCACTAATTCGGAGTTTACATCATTTCGCAGAGAAAGCAGGTTTTCTCCAGCCAATAATAAATTTGTGTCATCAGCATATATAACAAACTTGAATTTGGAACTAGTATTAATTATATCATTTATATATATTAAAAATAAAAGTGATCCCAATACAGACCCCTGTGGGACTCCGGATATGATAGACTTACTAGTGGAAATTTCTCCGTTGCAGTGTACACTTTGTCTGCGATCTTTCAGATAGTTTTCGAATAAGCCCAAAGAAACCCCTCTAACACCTATATTTTCCAATTTTTCGAGGAGGATTCGGTGATCGAGTACGTCAAACGCTTTTGATAAGTCAATAAAGATGCCAACTACAAACAATTTTTGTTCCAAATAATTATATATATTATTAACAAATTCTAGGATGGCAGTTTCTGTAGAATGGTCAGAACGAAATCCATGCTGATGGTCGGAGAGCATTTTGTATTTTTCCAAGTAGTTTTTCAGTCGACTAGTAATGATTTTCTCAAATACTTTGCTGATTGCTGGAAGAATTGAGATGGGGCGGTAGTTGTTTATGCAATCCCTTGATCCTCTCTTATGCACCGGAATTATTTTGGCATGCTTGAGTAGTTTCGGAAATATGCCTGTTTTAAATGATAAGTTTATTATGTATGAAAGTGGGACAGAAATGACTTCGGAGCAGTGTCTCAATACCTTTGGTGATATACCATCTATGCCCTCGGCATCAGTGGATAATGACTTTAAATATCTGTTGACTTCCATACAATCAGTTGGTGACATGTAAAATGAGAAGTCTGGTGATGTATCAAAATATTTCCTATGTTGTTTAACGGAGTTGTACGCAGCTGATTGACTTACCTGTGAATTGAGGAAATGTTGATTGAATGTGTCACTTACCCTACCATTTGGCGATGCTATATTTATATTTTCGGTTGACTTGTATTTATTCGGGTTCAATATGTTTTTTATCATTTTCCATTGTGTCTTTGGGTTTCCCTGTGACTCCTTTAGCTTGCTATTGTAGTAATTTCGTCGAACATTCCTCAACACACTAGTCAAGTTGTTTCTGTATTTGCGATATGTTTCACCGAAAGTTAGCGGCTGTTTACGTGCCAGCTTCTCTAACCTATTCCGTTCCCTTATACGTCTTTTAAGATCAGAAGTGATGTATGGGCTTACAGTGTTCTTTCTTTTGTTGGTGATATATTTCACAGGAAAACATTGTTCATACAAGTCAGAAAATTGAGTGAAAAATATTTTGTATGCTTCATCAGGACATTGACTCGTTACTACTTCTGTCCAGTCAATTTGAATCAGTTCAGTATACATCTTTTGAAGGGATGATTCATTTATCACTCTTGTCTTATATTTTTGTTTCTCTAAGTGTCTCCTGTGACCGAACACGAATTCCGATATGACTGGGAAGTGGTCCGATACATCAGTTTGGATTATCATATTTCGCATATTGTCATCAACTTCCGTTGACCAAACATGATCTATTAGTGTGGCAGTTGTTTCTGTTTTTCTTGTGGGTTCAGTTATAAGCGAGAATATGGAAAATGAATGCATAAGGTCATTAAGCTCTCTAACATTCTCATTGATTATTAATAAATCTATATTTAGATCTCCCATAATGTGGATTCTGGTGATTTTCTTTGTCTGGATTTGGAGCAGAATTTCAGATAGCTTCTCTAAGAATTTACAAATATTGCCACTAGGGGGTCTATAAATTGCCAAGAATATATGTTTTTGGTTATTTACAACAATTTCCACACCAACACACTCAAAGTAGTTTTCAGCTATTGTAATTGCGATATCTGTGTTTGAACTATATCTATTGGATACATATAGAACAACCCCACCACCATGTGTATTTCTCGTACTGTGGTGAGTTCTAAAACCATCAAGAGAGTACAAATTTATGAGATGTTCGCTTAGTCTCACTTCAGTGAAGCATACCACGTCAAGCTTATGCCAAACATCGCACAAGTAATCTTTGAAAGTTTCCATATTCTTGGGGAGTGATCTAATATTCATGTTAAATAGTGTGAATATATTTCCTTCAATGGGATCTATATCTTCAATATATCCGTATTCTGAGCTCTTGATTTGGGTGAGTTTTTCTTGGACGTAGGAGTCTACAAAATTTTCGGTATCATTGGAATTATCAATATTAGTGTATGAATGCCTATAAACAGACATTACAATTTACTTAGCTGTACACAGTCTCGTAGACACCTCACTGCTTCCCCCCGCGAGCTCCCGCACGACCGACACGACCGTGCGTGTTACGCAGGCTGAAGACACGTGAAGAGTCCCCACCTTTTACTGCCTGCTGAGGTTCACGCTCACGCGTGGGGCTGTTTGCAGGGCCAGCAATCGCTCCATTCCCCTCAGAACCAGCAGCAACAGTTTCCGCTGTCGAGTTTTCGGCTTGGACTGATTTGATGGCATACAGGTGGTCTGATCGTCCATACCCACCAACCCCCGTATTTCGGTCCTTGATAATCAGACGCGTTTGGCGGAAATATGCAATCTTCCCTTCTTCTCTAGCTTTTTTCAGCAGGGGAATTTTCTCTTTCTTGATTTGCTGAGAGGCCTGACACAGATCATCATTCATATAAATCTGTGTCCCCTTAAGTTTCGCTCCATTTTTGATTACAGTGGTGCGATCCCGGTACGTCTTGAAGCGTGCAATTATCGGCCTGTTGCCATTGTTCCGGTGTGGCCCAACTCTTTCAGCCACATCAATCTCCATGCTTGGCAGTTGCAGTTTTTCCTCAATCATTTTAGTCACAAGCACAGTAGTTTGTTCCATATTTTCCCCCTTGGGCTCCTCCAATCCAGTAACTTTCAAGTTGTTCATTCGGCTTCTGTCTTCCAGTTCACGCACTGCTGTTTTGCTAGCTGCCAGTTCCTGAGTGAGGAGGTTGATCTTTTCTTCGTCTCTTTTTTTCTCGTCTTCATAGTGTCAATCAATCTGGATGTGTCAATCAATCTGGGGGTCGACTTGGACATCGTTTCTTAGAAAACTAGTCATTGCTCAAAATAAATTACTCCGCTGAATATTTTTTCTAAAAAATATTATTCAGTTTCTCATATTTTCATATGTCATAACATATTAAACTTATCATCAATACACAGGTATTTTACGAGTCTACTTGTGCACAAAACTATACACCAGAGCTCCATATTCAACATGGTAGATGTGTCTACAAGACGGAACAAAGTTAACATAATCTGTCCAATTTACAGAAGCACATTATTCAGACTAAGTGCTATTTGTAAGGCTACGGAATTATGTAATGATCTATCATTCGAGGTGAAAATCATGCTGCGAACAAGCAATAGATCAGTTTGGAAAACTATTGTGAAAGGCCTGTATTGTAGCAGCAACGTGTCAATAGGCTCAAAACAATGTTTGATGTTCATCAAAATATATAAACCACAGTGTTATGTTCAAGTATTGTCATGTGGTTTATATATAACAACTTGAACTCATGTTCGTCAATGAGCGTCGGCTCGACGAACTTTTTTGCCCATAATATTAATTTATGTTGTCATACTGTGCTGTGTATTGTGGGCAATAAACTATGAACTATGAACAGATGGTATATACCGCACATACACATGTACATGCGAGTGTGCGTGTGGTACATATGGACATATATTTCGCGCAACTGCGCCCCTCAGTCACCTGGCAGAAGCGTTCTGGCAGCGGCAACAACTGGCGCGCATGCACCTTGTTTTCAACGGCCCAGTCAACCAGCATGACGGTGATAGTGGTGTCGGTCACGGCCATCACACGACCGCGATGCCACGCTTCTTGTTGATCGCCAGTAGCAGGCAGTGGCGGACGACACAACACGGACACCAACGTGCCAGCAATGACATTCTTCACTGAATCATTCTGATGACACGACCGAGCTGCACACACACACACACACGTCCATGTATTCTGTCTGTATCTTAGCAGGCGCTCAAGAAAACACACGTGATGGTGCAGTACAACGTGCAATACACAGAACACGGCGGTAATAGTGACAGTGTCATGCATGCACGTGTGTGTGTGTGTAGACTGGCGCTTGCCTGCCGAACAAGAGTCGTTCAGTTGTCGCAGCAGATGATGAAGTGGCGAATGAACGTCGCCTTGAGATTGCATCTTCGGCATCAGCAGCTGCCCGCTGAGCAGCTGCGGGTGCTGGAAACTGGCGACCAGCAGCTGGTGGCCGCAATCACCGATGTCCAGTGATGCCGACGCCAGCGAAGTGCATCGTGCCAGCTTCCAGTTGAACTGCGACTTGTTCTCCGGCGCTGCGACAATCGTTTCTGCAGGCTAATGACACACACACAAACACACACACACTCATACGTGTTATGAGCCGATGACCAACAAATCAAGTTGCATTATGTCAGTGATGAGTGAGAGATGAAGTTATGAGGCACGACGGCGCCTACACTGTTCCCTCGGCGAATTAATAATTTCCAATTATGATATAGTTACAGCGTATCAGGCAAATATTTGCGAAAATACCAACACTAAACGTGGACGATTCGAGTACCACGTAGCGAGTAATAAGACTGTTGTAGCACACCTCACCTTGATATCGGAGCAAATAACACCCCGATCGTGACATTCATCAGCAGACACAAGACCCTCTAGCAGTTGGCGACACGACAACACGTGCACGCGCACCGTATCAGCCGGGGTCTGCTGCAGACTGACATGAGCAGCGCGTGGAGCGTCGGCACGGCCGGCCACTAATTGCACACACAGGGCAGGTTCGGTGGCTGCGACCGCCGCCTCCACCACACGCCGCAACTCAGCCACACCACTATCAGCAGCGACAGCGGCTAGCACAAGAGGAGAATGCGCACGCAACGACACTGCAGACGGCAACGACCACACGCGCTCCACCACATACAAACAGCCCATGTCCACGCCGAACACACTGTCACACACACACACACACACACACACACACACATGTAGCATCAGCTAAAAAAAGACGATCAGATAATGTCTGATTCCAACGCCATAAAACAGTAACATTGTCCTCCACAAATAAGGAAATAGTACTGAGCGAGGGGAAATGAGCGAGGCGCACAGCGGCACAAACATGACTTCACTCACCGATATCGATCGCCGGCGAGACGTGCTAACACGACGGCTCTGACCCAGCTGTCTGCACACTCCTGCACCGCCACAACCTCACCGACAACACAACTGACCAACACACACACACACATGGTAAAATGGAACCTGTATGTTGGAGTAAACAGTCATTAAGGTTACAAGGAAAAATAGACACAGAAACACATCAGCAACATACGTGTGTGTGTGTGTGTGTGTCGAACCTTCGCGCAAGCGGAGCCTGTGTACAGCAAGTTGTCGAGAGAGAATCTAGAGTATCCATGATTGCTTGTGGACGGGTATCATCAACTGACGAAGTCAGTACTACCAGAGGAACCCAGCAGCCGCCGTTCTGCTCAATCATCTCGCCCGCAACACACACGAGCTGCGCATTGCTGCACGCCTGCCCGCACAACAGTGCCAGATTGTCGGGCACTGGAGACATCGGACTGTTAGTATCAGTTTGACTGTTGTGTTGTCGTGCCGGAGGTGCTGATGTCGACACGGACTGAAGTTGAAGCGATGCCACACCAGTGTCTTTATGCGACACCTCAACTGAGAAAAACAAATATAATAACACTACTGTTATTAGCATCACATATATGTTGAACAAAGCTTGTTTATCAGTAATGCAATATTTACCGAAACTGTAACAGCATCTTCAGTAATTTATTCACCAAGAGAGGCGGCTTCTGCTCTCAACAACTACAGCCACATTTCACCGATAGTTACCCGAAAACAATGTATAATCAAATACACAAAGTTCCTTATAGAAATGCAAACGTCACTGGCAAAAGTCGCCAGCGAATGTATAGTATGGTGTGATGTGATGAAGCTGAACTGCACTGTAGCGAAGAGTGGATGCGAACTCACCTGATGCAGTGTTCGCGCCATCACCAGTTGACGATATGGCGAGCCCGCCGAGTCGCACGAGCAGATGGTGGTGATTCTCGTCGACACCCGCCACCACGTGCAAACACACCGTGCGGTCTTGCAGTGCAGTGACTGCGTGCATCTGATGTTGCGTGTACCTGCCGCGACTGTCCGGTGCCACGCCGTCCAGCTGCACGCGCACCGCCAGAGCCGGCAGTCGCGCGAACTGCTCGTCAGTGAGTCGCACCAGACCGTCGGCCGGCAAGCGACAACAGTTGCCCCAGTCGATGAAGCGCACCAGCCAGCGTCCGTGGTCGTCGCATGTCGCCTCCACCAGACAACGGAACCAATTGCCCTGGAACAGGCCGGCGCACAGACAACCCTCCTGCAAAGAGCAAGGCGCCGATGCCCCGCTGCTGGAGACCAGCGACTGTATCTGCTGCTCCATGCGCAGATAACGCTGCCGATGCGCGCACGGCTGCACGTACAAGTTGCCCGCGTCAACCACGTGCGATACATACACCTGACACACACACACATGAGTGTTGTAGCGCAAAATCGCTTGCGCGAGTGAACATTGCAAATAAAGTGAAACGTTAGGTGTAGGATAAAAGCAAAAGCATGAAACACGAGCGAATGTATGGAAAATGACTGCAGAAAGAAGTGAGAAGATAAATAGTGAAATTAGCACCTGGTGTTCCGTGCCGACTTGAAGAACAATAGGATCGGCATTCGCTACCAAAGTAGCCATCAGTGGTTTGATGGTGCAGTTATCACCGCTGCCCGTGGTCGCACGAGGCTTAATGAAGTCATCGCGCTTCTCGAGCTGATTGCGGAAATGTTGAGAGCCACCGAGTGAGTCATTCTGTTTCGGTGCATGCCGCTGGTTACCGAGCTGATGAGAGCTTTGCTGGCGTTGCTGAAAACCACACTGACTCGGCTGATGCTGTTTTTGCACAGTGCTCTGTTGAAATGAGTGTGTTTGTTGCATATTTTTCTGCTGAGGGTAATGTTGATTGTTTTCCCGTTGAGAGGAGCGCTGCTGTTGATGCTGGATATCTTGCTGAAAATTGCGTGTTTGGTGATTTTGTTGAAAGTTGTGTGACTGTTGACGCTGGTCTTGTTTGACGTGTTGAAAATTTGCTGCGTTGACAGTTTGATTGTTTGGCTCAAAATGGTGCGGTTTAGAAAGATTCTGTGAAGCGGGGCGATGAGGTGCCTGATTAACACGGTCACGTGGCTCGGCACGAGATGCAACATTCTCGACTGAAGGAGACATCATCTGGCGGTCCTCGTCCTCTGGATTGATGAGAGGAGGATAGTCGGGCTCCCTGACCACAACACAATTGAGCACGCGCACGCAAAGTCAGTACTAAACACGCAATACACGAGCCAGTGAAATAACGGAAAAAGACGTACATAGAAAAACAGGAGACAACTGGCCCGACTGGCAATCATAAAGAAAACAGCGTCATTTTAGAGATTATTGTGAAACAGGATCGGGCAGTACCGGCAGTGCTGGTGATGGGCCACCCAGTGTTCCAGCTGGCATTTGCGACTGCAGTAGCGCGCCACACGGCACTTGCCACAGTGTCCGACGGTGGGCGTGGCACACACACAACACGGCTGCGGTGACAAGCACCCCACCACTGCGCTATAAACTAACTGGCGCCGACCGCCCGCCACCGAACTATTATTTCCGCCCTGCATCATGCACACAACACAATGATCAGCGAACTAGCTGTGTTTCTACGTGTATGTGTGTGTGTTTCTACGTGTGTGTGTGTGTGTTTCTACTTGTTTGTGTGTGTGTCTGTGTGTGTTTCTACGTGTGTATGTGTTTCAACGTGTGTGTGTGTGTGTGTGTGTGTGTGTGTGTGTGTGTGTGTGTGTGTGTGTGTGTGTGTGTGTGTGTGTGTGTGTGTGTGTGTGTGTGTGTGTGTGTGTGTGTGTGTGTGTGTGTGTGTGTGTGTGTGTGTGTGTGTGTGTGTGTGTGTGTGTGTGTGTGTGTGTGTGTGTGTGTGTGTGTGTGTGTGTGTGTGTGTGTGTGTGTGTGTGTGTGTGTGTGTGTGTGTGTGTGTGTGTGTGTGTGTGTGTGTGTGTGTGTGTGTGAAGTGAGTGGCGCACCGAATGCAGAGAATCAGTAGTCAACGCACGAGTTGTCTCGTGACTCAAGGTCGTTACTGAAGTAGCCTCGTCTCCGTACGAATGACTGCTACCATTGACACTGTCCTCCGAACACTCGATAAAATGTCTTCTGTCTCACACACACACACACACACACACATGCACGCAATCGCCCAACAAAGAGTATCTCAATCATCTACTTTCTACATGACCGCTTCAACTCGAACTGACATCCACAGCTGGGTTAAGTGACGCCGGCGGAAACAATAAGTGTATGATTATATGACAGAGCACGACATGTGAGCTGAACACCAACGACCAAGTAATACATCCTTATCTAACATTAATCAATACGCCTAACACAATGACTAAGCACTGACCAAGTTATAATTTTATCACAATATCATTTAATATAGAAAGAACTACGAAGAGCAATCGTACCCTGCATTTTCTGTCTCGGCGTCACAACGACTCAACTCTTGAAGACGTCGCAGTTGATCGTCACCCACCTATCAACAAAGAAACGCTCACCGTGCTGTACAACGACGTGCTATAACTGTTTAATAAAAGCTAACATACTCCAACTTGCCGGCCGCCAAAGCAATTGGGAAAACTCATTGCAAGAAAGCAAATGGAACAAAGTATTATAGATTCGACTTTGAACAAACGCAGTTACGAGCGACCCGTCGGTCTCCATTGAGTTGTGGACTTACGGTACTTGAGCGAAATAAAACAGATAGATAAGACAGGTAGATAGCAAAAAAGACAGGACAGGTAGATAAACAGTGAGACAATATAAAACAGGTGACTTCACTTTCCTGCTCTTTGAACTGATGTTCCATTCTCTGCCGTTGCTGTATTTGTTGCTGCACGCGCGGAGGTCTTCTCAATGACACGTGCCAATTGAGAGGAGGTCTACCGTTGAGCGCAGATATAGCGCGCGAACATTCACTGTGTCCACAAAAACACCCTTGCGTATACATGAAATCACGTATAAAACTGCAAAAAATAAGTAGATATTCAAGAGAAAAGGTGAAAGCTAAAAAATTCCATTACAGACTCTATCACAATTGGAACTAATTTTCAATAAAACACTAGATAACTACGAACGAAGCGAGCCTATATGAATATCGAGGATAAATCTGAGCGACCCGATAAGACGAGGTCCGACCGTAACGTTCCTTGCACGCTACGAAATTACTGGACCAATTACAACCACATTTTCTCCATCCCATGCAGAAAATATTATTATTGCTAAAATTAATTACAGGCAAATCCAGCAGCATGGAAAGAGTGCAAGCACAGGGAAACAACTTGTTTTCAATTTTCTGCTGCATAAGAGTTTTCACACATTCTTACGTATTTTGGTCTGCTGAAACCGAATTTGAACTTGGTTTAGTTCTGCATGCTCCAGTTTTAATGCAATTTCGAGTTTTTGATACAGTAGAAACCCCCGGTTTTTCCATTGTTGTCACACTGGCACATTACCTGCGATGCTTATAACGGCTAACCGGCAAGTGCTTTGCTGCTGAAATCTCAAGATATTGCTGTGTGATGGTGTAAAGTGAAGGAGAGTGAAACACTGTGCGAGTGAGTATATGAACATGTTAATGTGCTTATGTTTGTGTGAGGCTTTTCCTGTACGATTGTGTTTGCAAGTCGTACATGTCCTTCGACGGTGTGTGCCCCATGATCTAAAACTGTGAATGACTTTCTAAAATACCACGAGCACAAGTGGACAATTTATGTGGATCTCAAGAGTCACTTTCCCTCTCGGTCAACAAAAAGGATTTACGAAGTACCCCTGTTATCTTTGCATGTGGGACAGTATGACAGTAGACATGCAGTAGTACAGTAATGGCCCATGCGTGAGACTCTGAAAGCAGGCATGTCAAATATTATCCACGATCCAATTGTCAGAAAATAGCATAGAAATATCAATAGAGAGAAAATGTACTTATTATATCATACTCATATCATACTTCCTCGCCTTCATATCAAGCTGGGATTGATGAAACAATTTGTGAAGGCGTTGAGTCCTGAAGGTGAATGCTTCCAACACACATTTTCTATGCTCCCTAGTTTATCCTTCGAGAAGATCAAGGAATGATGTACCACAGGCTCGTTCACTTAAAAGTTTAAAGGTTAAAGACCTAAGTGACAGCTGCTACACGGGAAGAAGCTGAAGCTTATGAACACACAGGTGTGTCCCGTGCAGCTCGCTGCCACCACAGAGCCGACCCTCCCCACGCTATGGCGCCACAAGGATGGAAGATGTATTAGAGAGGGCCACCTCCCCAGAATGCATGGCACAGCACAATACTGACATCTGGTACCATCATTTTACTACTAGGTCAACAGGGACCGTTGGATTATAGAATTAGCCCAATGAAATTATCTTCTGCCGGGATTCGAACCACGGACCTCCCGCTTGGTGATAGCAAAGTTTATCGGTAACAAAAAGCGCACAACTTTGAAACCATTGTAGCGAACATGTTAGCTTTTCGTGACCTTGGATAAAACATGAATGACAAACTCCATTAATTGAACAGTCATCTTGATAAATTCCCTCATAATCTAGCAGCTGTAAGTGACGAGCAAGGTGAGCGCTTCCATCAGGACCTCAAGACCATGAAAGAACGTTACCAAGGGAGATGGGACAAACATGATGACAGATTACTGCTGGAGCATCAAACGCGAACGTCCTGATAATATCCACGAACGCAGAAGTTACAAGCGCAAATTCATGCCCAATTAAATAGCAACCGGGCTTTGCCTCCTCATAAAAGCAAGTGTCATAATTTTTACCAGTATAATATAGAGTGTAAGCACCGTTTATTTGGGAATTGTTTCAAATTGCGATATTGAATACATTTATACTATCTTGCATTTGGTTTGTTTTTGCCCAACTATGTTAAATAGTTTTATATTTATATAATATAATAAATGTATATAAATAATTATAAAATATAATATAATAATAATAGACTTAATAAATAACAACCAACAATTAATTAAATTTAATAAAGAACAAATAAATAAGCAACGAACAGCAAATACAACAATTAATTAGATTTGTTTGAAACTCACTGAGTAGCACTTTAGAAAAGGCAAATGTAAAATGATTATTTTTATTTATCAACCGACTCAATGGTAATAAATTTTCAATACATCGCTAAATGATCGCTAAATGACACAATATAGATTATTGTGAAAGCGACAGAAGTTATATAATTGCACGCTAGAAGACATTGAGAATGTATGATGACGCAGGCCTTTATTTCAATGCAGTTGGTGAGACACGCTGAAAAAACAGAGGAGTGCTGTCATCCATGAATGACAATGGCGTTACAAGAATTATTTGCCAAGTGAAAGCCATGAAACAGGTAGTAGATTCTCACCTATATTCAAAACAAAGTTGGGATCAAAACACCCGTTCTAATGAACATTGGAACCCAGCAATATCACTTACATTTGGCTGCTCATGTCGGCAAATCCGATAGTGTTGCCCGTCTTATCCTTCCTCACGCAGCAACTAAGCACCTGGCCGAACTTTCTCAGAACATTGTTGAGGCCCTCCTGCACACAGTAAACCAGTATTAAACGGTGTCAACATGGGCGTAGTTCAGTTCATTCCAGGGTATATTGTCATCAAAATCAGCACAGCAAATAAGTAACAATACACGTCAAATGCGTGTGTATGCAATTATATGCAATATACATTTAATTGAGGTATGTGTGTTGTAATTGACTAGAGTTGATAATGCTATACAATTGGCCAACTAAGCCATGTTCAAACACTATTTCATGATGAATGTCATCCCCCAACACAAACCCCCAGGCCCTTGGTTCCCAAAAATATCCACCACGAATAATAATAATAAATTTATATCTACAGTAAATACTTCCATTAATCAGCCTTCAAACACACAAACATTAGTACTCGAATAACAATAACTAGCGCACCGGCCACATCAATAATTCCGTATGATAAAATTAACCTGGTCTGTGACTGGAGCAGGTCTGAAAAGGGTAAAAACCCGGGACAATGAATATATACACTCTATACTTCATAGAGCAAAGCATGATCATCGATATGAACAAGAAAGAAAATCATATGAATGGCATACTAACTAGTACTGATACTGGTGCAGAAATGACGTAAACCGGGAAATGTGGACGACGGTAACATAGAAACAATATTTTAAAAAATGAGAAATTAGTGAGCCATAAAGTAAATGTGCTAAGCTAATTCTTATTCAAATGCCACAATATTCTATGAATGTACTGTGAAAATAAAAGCGTACACGTATTGTCAATGTGAAAATACCAAGCAAGTACGGTATTTACCAATGATTATTATTTACTATTAATTGCAGGCAAATCCAGTGCCATGAGAAGAGTGCAAACACCTTGCGGTGGCCCCATGTACCAGGAACGCCAAAAGCATGAGAGCTTGAGAAATAAAAGCTTGGTTAAAAAGATTAAAACTAAGGAGGAAAGAACCGAAAGAAATAAACATCAAATAAAACAATCAAATCAAACGCTAAACAAAATGGCATATACACGACCGTGCCAAAGACTAAGATAACATGATGAAGAAAAATCAAGCAAAACCCGATAATAATAGTGAGCAAAACAATAAAAATTAACCAAAAAAGAAACTAAATGATAAAAGCCAACCTGAGACATATGTAAGGTTGTGTTATTTGAGTCAAGTCAAGATATATCATTTTACCTGAGTCAATTCGTCAGGCAGGTGGGAGATGAAGAGGGTGCAATTTACGACCGCATCCTGATCTTCGTTCCCCTTGTGCATATTGCCGAAAGACGCAGGATGATCCATCGAGAAACAGTGACAGTGCTTCCGAATTGATTTGCAAGCTAGATGACAAACCGATCCTTCAACAGATTCAGTCGACCAGTAAACACAAACAATCTCAAGTCCACTAGCATAATTTATCAGATGACAAAACTATGCTGATGAACGGGCGACATGAATAAAAAATGTATGAGTATGCAGCAATAGGCCACACTATACATCTGTCCCGCAAAACTCACGACTCAGAGAAACTGTCCATTTGAAGATCGTTTCACCAAGTATCCTCCGGAGCCGGCTTGCTATTGTCGGTTAACGTGCGTGTTTGACCACGACACGACAGGTAGTGAATTTAACGACTGACATTCAAATTGTATAAGCTGCACAGAACAGTAATAGTTATTCAAATGAAACGCCTCCTTGTTATTTATATCACTAAAAATCATATATGGGTATATGGGTATGGGTATATGGGTATGGGTATATGGGTATGGGTTTATGGGTATGGGTATATGGGTATGGGTATGGGTATATGGGTATGGGTATGGGTATATGGGTATGGGTATATGGGTATGGGTATATGGGTATGGGTATGTGGGTATGGGCATCTGGGTATGACGCGTTTTGTAAATATATTTCGTTACAAGAATTTGATAGATTTCAACCTTTTAAAAATGTTACATATGTAGACTACAAATACATATACACACTTCACATCTTACACTTAACACTCCACAAATTACGCATTCATCAAAATAGCATATCCACAGCTAAGGACATAATGGCAACGTATACACTAATGCGGTGAGTCGGAACAGTTTGAGCCCCAAATTAAATCTAAGAGAACAGTGAAAAAAACCGAAACTTACGTAGAACAGACACTATTATAGAAGCAGCTGTAATAAATAACCGCGAGTAGCTCTACAGGAAAACTCAAAAACCACGTGAGCAGATTAGTTGCGCCGCTTATCGTGCCAGCCTCGCAGCATACGTTTGAGCGCGTTGAGATAGTTCATCATTGGGTTTATTTTCTTAATTTTACTCTGTATTCGGGGATGGCTTCAAAGGGCTTTACCTTCTGTTTTATTTTTAATATGGTGCAATGTGTTATTTCTTCCCAAATTGAGTTGTCCATCAATATTGCCCCCGGCAAAGAAGAATGCTTCTACTCAACTGTTAAAAATGGAGAAATAATCGAGGTGGAGTACCAGGTTAGTGTAGTATCACATCATGAATGACATCATCGTCATGACATAACGACGTCATCATCATACGCTCATCCAATACCGCCTAGTCTTGGTGGCGTTGGCTCAGTGAAAACCACAAAATTGAGTCAGGCTATAAGAAATTAGTTACCGATTTTGCCTGTGTTCGTCAACGGTTCGTTTCAGCTCTTGTCATGCCTTGGTGATGATATTTGGTGTTAAGGGGCGCACCGGCCTGTCAAGCCATATGTCGCCCTCTTCTCATACCTTCGTGTCACCACTTCTGCCTAAGCTGTTCGATTGCGTTATGGGGTGAACTGGTCCGGGAGAAAATATGACTACAGTGTAGCATTGAGTTATAATCATGTCTGTGGAATCATGGTTGTTTCGTGTTTCAGGTGGTTAACGGAGGCAACGGAGACCTGGACGTCACTTTCAATCTGCGATCTCCGTCCAAGGTCGCTCTGGTCAGCGACGTCAAAGAGTCAGACAATAACCACAGGTGTCACGCTCACCCCTCGTTTCCAATTTCATGTGAACGAGAATTTACTTTGTATTTTTCGCCTGTTCTGTCTTCTACACACGCCATTTAAGGGCTTTTTTATTTAATTGATGTACCTTTATCCGATTATTATATTCTGTGTAAAGTCTTTCTGTACCTTGCTTTCATGATGACACTCATTATCTCAGTTTCATTATAACCGTACAGCTATTAACTAAGCGTCTAGGCTGAAGTTCTCTTTGGCCGTGTGGGTCGGCGTTTGTGTTTATGTGCGAGACAGGTTGCAGGTTTCTGAGCCGGGTGAATACAGTATGTGCTGGGACAACACGTTCAGTCGACTCAACAGCAAACTGGTGTTCCTCGTGATCAGCGTGCAGCGCGCCAACGCGACATTGGATGTGTGGCGGCACCGCGGTGCAGCCACCAACAGATTGGAATTCGATGTCACCGACACGGAAATCTACGAAATCGCCGTCGATCAGATTCAGGTGATATGTGATCGATGCGATCTTGCAGACACGTACACGCTCAATGTCGGCTCACTGCCGAGTTGTTTTTAGTTCAATATCTTGTACACTGGTGCAGAACGCTGCTGCCGTGTGTGACGCTGACTAATAGCGGAGCGTGATGCTTGCAATATGCTCTGTTTGCTCAATTACTCCGCTCGGAACCATTTCTCTCGTGTCTGAAGTATAATGAGGACCTTGTTTTGTCTTCAGCAGCATTAGACAGAGGACACACCGGTCGTTTTTGTACCGAGCGTTTGTTTTGTCGTCCACCACGGCAGTGTTGCCGCTCGCTACCACTACTTTCAAGACGGCAAACATAGTTGACGCTGTTTTTGCCGCCAACGCGGGGTGGTGGCCCAAAAAAACCCACGTGACTCAATGCGCTGATACACACTCGTCGTCCAGCTTGCCGCTGACTAGCACGTGTTCATCTTATTATGGTCATGACTGCAAAGGAGCAGATTTACAATCAATTATTGATACATCTCATCCAGGAAAGGCCCGTGTTATTGGACAAAACTTTAGAACCCGTCAAAGATAGGATCGCAATAAAGAATGCAAGGTTACATCTTTGTGGAAATATGATAGTTGTCTTGATAAGCTGGAAGATAGTAAAAACACTTTTGGCAAGTACGACACGATTGATTTTTAAATTTTATACAAATTATTATGTAATTTATATATTTTAATTGTTCTTAATTTTTACTGAACATAATCTTTTTCACGTTGTAATTGAAATTTTGCTAACGTATACAATGAACTCGTTTCTCAAGTCAGGAATCAGTGTGTACATTCTCCACTGATGGATCCAGAGGCAGTTCAGGGGGCTGAAGCTCCCCCAAAATGTTTCCATCAACTCCTCATAAACAAGATGATCACTAAAAGGGGTCGAGAAAATATACTTCTGTGTAATTTGTAGATATAAGCATTATCTCAAAGCATATTCGCACATTTTTGTGTGTGAATGTGTGTATATCATTGAAAACTGCCAAAAGTCATGGCCTTCGCACTAGGGTGATACATGACCTTCACACTAGGGTGATACATGATCCTCACACTAGTGTGACACATGACCTTCGCACTAGCGTGACACATGACCTTCACACTAGGGTGATACATGACCTTCACACTAGTGTGATACATGACTTTCATACTAGGGTGATACATGACCTTCACACTAGGGTGATACATGACCTTCACACTAGTGTGACACATGACCTTCACACTAGGGTGATACATGACCTTCATACTAGGGTGATACATGACTTTCATACTAGGGTGATACATGACCTTCACACTAGTGTGATACATGACCTTCACACTAGCGTGACACATGACCTTCACACTAGGGTGACACATGACCTTCACACTAGGTTGACACATGACCTTCACACTAGTGTGACACATGACCTTCACACTAGGGTGATACATGACCTTCATACTAGGGTGATACATGACCTTCACACTAGGGTGATACATGACCTTCACACTAGGGTGACACATGACCTTCACACTAGTGTGATACCTGACTTTCACACTAGGGTGACACATGACCTTCACACTAGGGTGATACATGACCTTCACACTAGGGTGATACATGACCTTCACACTAGGGTGATACATGACCTTCACACTAGTGTGACACATGACCTTCACACTAGGGTGATACATGACCTTCACACTAGGGTGATACATGACCTTCACACTAGTGTGACACATGACCTTCACACTAGCGTGATACATGACCTTCACACTAGGGTGATACATGACCTTCACACTAGGGTGATACATGACCTTCACACTAGGGTGATACATGACCTTCACACTAGCGTGACCCATGACCTTCACACTAGGGTGATACATGACCTTCACACTAGTGTGATACATGACTTTCATACTAGGGTGATACATGACCTTCACACTAGGGTGATACATGACCTTCACACTAGTGTGACACATGACCTTCACACTAGGGTGATACATGACCTTCACACTAGGGTGATACATGACCTTCACACTAGTGTGACACATGACCTTCGCACTAGCGTGACACATGACCTTCACACTAGCGTGATACATGACCTTCACACTAGTGTGATACATGACCTTCACACTAGGGTGATACATGACCTTCACACTAGGGTGATACATGACCTTCACACTAGGGTGACACATGACCTTCACACTAGTGTGACACATGACCTTCACACTAGGGTGATACATGACCTTCACACTAGGGTGATACATGACCTTCACACTAGTGTGATACATGACTTTCATACTAGGGTGATACATGACCTTCACACTAGGGTGATACATGACCTTCACACTAGTGTGACACATGACCTTCACACTAGGGTGATACATGACCTTCATACTAGGGTGATACATGACCTTCACACTAGGGTGATACATGACCTTCACACTAGTGTGACACATGACCTTCACACTAGGGTGATACATGACCTTCACACTAGTGTGACACATGACCTTCACACTAGCGTGATACATGACCTTCACACTAGGGTGATACATGACCTTCACACTAGCGTGATACATGACCTTCACACTAGTGTGACACATGACCTTCACACTAGCGTGATACATGACCTTCACACTAGGGTGATACATGACCTTCACACTAGCGTGACCCATGACCTTCACACTAGGGTGACACATGACCTTCACACTAGTGTGATACATGACTTTCACACTAGGGTGACACATGACCTTCACACTAGTGTGATACATGACCTTCACACTAGCGTGACCCATGATCTTCACACTAGGGTGACACATGACCTTCACACTAGGGTGACACATGACCTTCACACTAGGGTGATACATGACCTTCATACTAGGGTGACACATGACCTTCACACTAGGGTGACACATGACCTTCACACTAGTGTGATACATGACTTTCACACTAGGGTGACACATGACCTTCACACTAGGGTGATACATGACCTTCACACTAGGGTGATACATGACCTTCACACTAGGGTGACACATGACCTTCGCACTAGTGTGACACATGACCTTCACACTAGGGTGATACATGACCTTCACACTAGGGTGATACATGACCTTCACACTAGGGTGACACATGACCTTCACACTAGGGTGATACATGACCTTCACACTAGGTTGACACATGACCTTCACACTAGCGTGACCCATGATCTTCACACTAGCGTGACACATGACCTTCACACTAGGGTGACACATGACCTTCACACTAGGGTGATACATGACCTTCACACTAGGGTGACACATGACCTTTACACTTGTTGATTTGATTATTGGGCTCAGAATGAACAGGGTCTATGATGAAAATGTTGCATTTGCAACGAAAGTCACCCTACTGATCACGCATAGATAATTCAGTCCCCCAAAATTGCAGTCTGAATCCGCTATTGATTCTCTCCTAATTAATAGAATGAACCCAAATTATTGCAGTACTAGTGGCCCCGACTGCACTGTGGTCAGTGATCAAATGAGTGAGCGGGTGAATGAGCGGACGGCAAATTATCCGACGACAAAATAAAGGCCAAGTGTGTTCCCACTAGAGCGGCGGCGGAACAAAAACGCCCACTGTATCCCCTGCCTTAGGTCCGCATCTCATCGATCCTAGTTCCGGCACCTTGTTAGAAGCTCCTATAAGTCAGAAATGAGAAACATATCTGTGATCGGGTCTGAAGATCAGCGACTGCCAAGCAGTTGTATTTCACCCCATTCACGGGTGAACATGCAAACACGGTTTGTGAGACGGTTGCCGTGTGACAGCTATTACGATCGTACTTACTTGATTGTCTCGCTGATATGTCGCTATTACTGTGCGGTTGCTGTATGTGTGTTTGTGTGACAGTCGGTGGTTGGACGAGTGCGTGGTCACTTGCACCAAGTACGCCACGACCAGGATATCAGTCGCGTGCAAGAAACACGCGACCGTAACTTGGCCCAGAAGAACTGTAGTCTCGTGCTGGCCTGGTCCCTGGTGCAGCTCGTGGTAATGATGGCTGTGGGTGCGTTACAGGTGAGACTCGCACTTCTGTCACCACTTCTCACTGGTAATGTTGAAATTCAGTTAGGGTACTTGGTGTCGATGTGTGTACTGGTGCTTCGATGTGGCATATTATACGCAAATGCTGATGAAAGTTGCTGCAAACGGCGATGACGAGCAGTGATATTAGTGATGTTCACCGACTCACTGCACTTACATCACAAACCGTTAACACGGTGAAAATAGCCAAACATTGCGTGTAATGTACTAATATAGTACTATATTGTAATATAGTAATATACCGAAGAAACGTGCGAATGAAAAATATTAAGCGATGAACTGGAGCGATGATCGCCACACGATGTGCTGCAGGTTTTGATGGTGCGAAGTTTGTTTGAACAAAGCTCGGCTTTCAACTGTGTTTGGCGCTTGAGAATGCTGGGATGAAATTGCCTGAAATAGCAAGAAGACGTATACAAGCATCTTCCGATCTTCCCATGCAACCACGTATGGAGTGTTGCTTATAATAGCTAGTTTGATAGTTCAAATTGTTATTCATTAATAATGAACAATCTTGTATTTAACTCGCTTCAAAATTACCACTTGTTTAATTATGTATGGGTCCACAAGTTTATATTTACATATATCTAATCATTCAGTAGACATTGACTGAACGCGTTATTTCAGGGTTATGACAATACTCATCGATCACTTATGTGATTTCACCGAGAGCTTGACAATGTGAGCTTCAATTAAGTTATATTAGCGTAGTTGAGTGTGTTGCATTCCATGTATTTTCCGGCTGCAAATATGAGCTTACATTGTTGGTTGTTTATATTGTGGTTTGTATTGAGTTAATATAATTCAGTTGTATTGAGTTACTCGTCAGTACATTGATGTCGGTACCACATTTTAACAACAATGTTCGGCGATTCAACGTGTTCGAGCATCAGAGTATATAACATGCCTCAAGCCGGTAACTGCCGGCAAAATTATGACTAAAACCACAGACTACTAAATCGTATTTAGGACCAAACTTGAATTAGGTACAGAACCGAACTGCGAGCCTTTGGCATGATAGTTCAGTGTGTGAATTACTGAGCTACTCGGCACTGAAAGTCCAGCATGATAACTGACATGTAAACCGATTATTCTAGCCCCTAACATCATTAGTGCATACAAGACGTAAACATTCCGCGAGTGCAGCTTTAGTTCGGACAATCCAACACTCATGAGGCTATTGGACTGGCTTCTGGCACCGCGAGTTCACAGACACCAGTGCTCACCTGCTAGTAACTTTGGAATCAGGTGGGTACGCCCAGTGACGTGGATGAGAAGCGATCTACCATGGGCGACATGCTTCGGGAAACAGCGAAAAACACACCCTCAGAAAATATCGCTCATACCTGACTTGCGGCTCCTCAATTTGTCAAGGAGCATCACAAGCGATTAGGCGTGTGGCTGGTCACGTGCCAAATCAGTATAAACAATGGAATTGGCAAGTTTCCAATGAGCTCCGGACCCCGGCTTCACAAATGGATACACCTGAAAACCGCCCAGTTTCGGTGTGTGAAGCACGACCACACATTGAGCTGCAGGGCGAAAACGAGCGTTTATGTAAGCACACCATGTGAACGCACGCCACAAGCTAACACGAGCCATGTCAAAACACAGCATATTGAACCAACGATCAAATTGCAATGATTCGAATACACAAGCACAACAATTTGCCCGCTCATTCGCCTAAGCAACCAAGTTAAGTCCTTCGTGAAATGCTTGGTGCAGCATTGCACAAACCACTGAATTAATCGTATGCTCACAACAACTCAAACCTCACTCGAGAAACATAACTGCAGCCTCATATTTCACGATTGTCATTCAGCCAAAACGCTAATACAGACAACAGGCATTCAACTGACATACGACAAACACATCTTGACCCGCCCTGCGTCCAACAATAAACACAACCCTTTCACCGACACACTTCTCATATTCACTTGTTGTATCTGTCAGTCGGTTGACAACCTCATCTATGCTAATACTTCTTCACGAATTGCTGTCTCCACTTGATTCCAATTTCTCTGATTGTTCTACAACACACACACACACACACACACACAAACGTACATCATAGGCATCCAGCAACATAGATAGGGATCGATTGAATGGTAATATTCACAAGAAATTAATTTGTCTAGTGCAATACTTATACTTATAGACTTTTCAGAGACGGCGACACCGTATTTATCGAACCTGTCAATATCGAACCTGTCATTATTAATCCAAATCACACTGGAATCAAGCTTATTGCAACACTTGAATCAAGCTTGACATAATTATGAAAACTATTCTGTGTGGATTACTTTTTGTCGTAGTTATCAAAAACGAGCACGTAGAAAACATTTAGTGATTTAGAATATGGAACGCCCTGGAAAACCTGGCGAGAAACGCATTATACGCATCATAAAACAATGGAATATGGTTAATTTCAGTACGATCATGCACCGTCGTATATGCCTGTCAAACGCGAGTGAGGGCATGTGGACCACCTTGAGCTTGCACCCGACAAAAGTTGTGGTCGTTCCAATCTTCTCGCAAAGACAGGTTGAACATGGAGTGCTCGGGCCGACCTGCCAACCACAAACAATGCACAAATTTCGTCCATCAAACGGCACTTATGAATCAGCCAGAAAGCGAGGACACACGAGCTCAAATGATGGGAGCAAGAGATATGAGAGTGTGAGCCGCTGCAGTGCGGCGATTATTAGGATTATCAGGCGAACTCAAGGACCATTGTCACGTGCCTGTCACGTCCGCCTGCACGTCGAGGAAGGGCGGCAGCCGCGCGCGCAGACGGTCTATAGGATCCGTCGAGTATGTCTCGAGCAGCATCAGTTCACGACACCTGTTCAAACACGAATACATACGTACACGCCATAGTAAGCTATGCCTGCCAAATACAGACTTGTACATGTATGATATGAGCACTCGCTATTAATTCACTGATAAAAAAATTACCAGACTCAAAACAAAATAGCAAACAAAACAAAATATATATACCGACATCTATTAACCCATATACGTCGAGCGTTACAAAAACGCAACACCAGGAATATTATAACACGGCCGAGTGTTGCTCGGTTTATATGGGTTACCTAGTGGTTATTTAGATGTGGAGTGCAACCCTCATGTGGCATTACTCACTAACAGCCGAAACTTGCACATGTTTTATCAGTAGTTTATGTGTGTAAACTCCCCATTTACGCTAACGTGCATCCCCCAATTCTAGCCCATAATGTCAGTAATGCTGTCGCATGCCGTTCTGAAACCCCAGTAACCACGCGCGTACTAAACTCTGCCTGCTCCGCGACCAAACACCCTGTTTCGTGAGTTCAGGAAAGAGACACGTGGATTGGCAGCAATTGACCGAGCGTGGTGCGGCTCTTGGTAAATGTCCAGTTGGAAGTAATGGCCGCCGTGAAGGAAGGCACGCCGCGTCTTGTAGACGGGCAGGTGGCGCGGGTCAGCCCGCTCCAGCAGTGATGTGTAGCCGCGATGCGACACCTGCGTGCGCACCTCCACGCGCTGACCCAGCTTTTCCGGCTTGCGGTTGGTGTGTGTGTAACTCCACGCGCCTGGCTCACATAACACGCACACTCTGATGTAATCGACTACCAAACCCGCTGTTAACTACCATATTAGTTTTCCATTGAGAAAGGGTTAGGTCGCGCTACATGATATATTTATATGATCCGAGTTCATGTACATGATCAGAACCAAGCACTGAATGTATTCAAAGATGAAAAAGCTCGTATACAGAGATGCCGTCGTGTGCGCGCAGCCGCACTGTGAACACGTGTTTTTCGGTGCTGGCCGTGACTGCGGCTCCGTGAGTGTTTAGTGATGGGGTTGACAGCTCACCGTGGTAAGCGTTCGCGGCCGCATGTGCGGAAGCGATCCCTTCAGTGGACACACGCGACGGACTCGCTGTGTGCCAGCCGGAGCCGTGAGGCCAGAACCGTTGCGAGGAATTGTGGGACCCCCCGAAGCATCACTTGGGACCCCCATTATAAATATAGCACCAAATAATGAATTTATTTATTAGACATAATCACATAATACAAGCTCAGGTGAAAACATTTGAGCAAAAAGGTAAAGGCTATACATAATAAATATGATAAATTATAGTATCAAACGTGAAGCAACGGGGCCCCTCAACATTCGGGGCCCCCCGGCAGGGGGTACGGGGGGCGGTTGCTACGGCTCTGCGTGAGACCCTCAGGGCCACACTCTAAACGCTGCAACATTTAATACGAGGACATTGAGGGAAAATTGTTGTCTTAATGAATTATGTAAACTAGCTATAGATTTGAACATTGACATCATCGCCGTCCAGGAGAACAGACGAACTGTGAAGGCACCAGCCACGTCCGTCAACGTTCACGGCTGGACTTTCTGGATTGCAACTGCAAACTCCCAAGGTCAAGGTGGTGTTGGCTTATTGTTGTCTCCGCGTGCCAGGCGAGCTCTCCTCAGCATCGAGTATCCGCACGCGCGAGTCACAACAGTGAAATTCCAGATGAAGGCCAACAGACTGCGCATTGCAAATTGTTATATGCCCACCGCATGTGCAGCCGCACTGGACGAAGCAGAGGAGTACATTAATGTGCTGACTACGTTTGTGGCTGGCGGTGCAAGTCGCCATGTCACCTGTGTTGTCGGTGACTTCAACGCCGACCTACAGACCGGAGTCAACAACAAGCATGCCTTTCCGCAGTCAAAATCAACGCACACCGACGCAGTGAGTGATTTCGTGGCTAGCAACGACTTGATCGCTGCAAATGGAGTCATGCGGCAACGGCAAAGCCATATTCCGACATTGTTCGGACCCAATCGCAGCAGGGATCGACTGGACTATGTGTTCGTTCAGCGCCAGTGTTATCGCTTACTGCGTGGAGTCTTCCGAATTCGTCCTCGCTGCATTCCATGGGATCACACCACGCTCCTGTGCTAACTGAGTCTGCGCCTGTGGATGGGCGTCAAACAGCCTCAAATCCAGTGGTCGACACTGATAAAACCGGCAGCGCGCAGGAGGTTTATCGGCGCTGTAATAAATCAGCAAAGACAAGGCGACGGAAGCTACACCAGCCTCGCTAAGTCTGTCCTATATGCGGCCGACGTGACCCTCCCCTCACGCGCGCGAGGGCCCAGGAGCGCTCTATGGGACGACTCTGCCATAGCGACAGAGCGCGGGAAAATTTTGCACAGCACCAAACAAGTGTCAGTATCCTACGCAAACTCTCTTCATGAAGTTAACGAGCGACGGCAGAAAGAGCTGATGAACAGTATGGTGAGCGAAATACAGCGACACAGAGAGAATGGGAGGGGTGCAGCGGCATGGTAGTGTATTAACACAATTACGGGGCAAAGCACCCATCACTTTTAAATGCGGAGAACTCCAGCGAGCGCCTCAACAAAGTCCCACCACACTTCAGTGACATCCTCAACACTGAAATGTCAAATGTGTGTTCTCCTTTGCTTGATTTCGGTTCAATATCACCACACAACACACTGCCTGTCCTCAGCACAGCAATGACGGTCAACATTGCAGAGCTGAAGCGGGCGTGCGGCACAGTGGCTACAGGCAAGTCGTACGGAAAATATGACATCCGTCAGACGTTTGGAAACTGCCGCAGTTGACGTCTCTGCTCCTACCACACATCAACGCGGTAGTGCAGCGAGCTGATCCTCCATCGGAATGGTTGTCGTCGCACATAGTGTGCATACCGAAGAACCCAGGCAGTACAGCACTCGGCGACCAGCGTGGTATCTCTCTGATGTGCGCTGCAACCAAGCTGTGCAACAGAGTCTTGTTGCAGCGCATAAGGAGAATACTAGAAGAAAGGTTGCTGAATAACCAGGCGGGTTTCAGACCTCACAGATGCATGTCTACAAATTTCCACACTTCGTGTCTGTATAGACACCTGCCGCACAAGAAAAAAGTCAATGTGTGTTGTGTTTGTCGACTTTTTCAAAGCGTTCGATCGAGTAAACCGTGGGTCATTGCAGTCCATCTTGCTCGCCTACGGAGTCGACAACAAACTGGTCAGCGCCATAATGAGCCTCTACAACAACACCGTGGCGCAGGTCAGAGTCGGCAGCGAGTACACCGAGCAGTTTGAGACTTCAAGCGGTGTACTACAAGGAGACACTCTCGCACCGTACTTGTTCGTTGTAGTCATGGACTACATCATGAGGTGTAGCATCCGACAGGAGCAGGCATTCACTGTGAGAAGACGGCTCTGTCAGCGGCGGCCTGCGGTGAAGCTTGCAGCTCTGGCCTATGCCGACGATCTGGCGCTGCTGTCGGACAACATCGCCGACGCTCAAAAACAGCTGGCCAGACTGGAGGCGGCCGCCGCGTCTGTGGGTCTGCAGCTCAATGCCTCCAAGTGCAAGGTGCTGTTAGTGGGTGTGCAAAAATCTGACAACATTCTGTCTTCGAACGGAGACCGCATTGACGTCTGCGAGGACTTTGCCTATCTGGGCAGTCAGCTGAAGGACAGTCGGTCGGCGTTCAGACGAAGAGCACTGGCTTGGATTGCTGCACGGAAACTCCACGGATTCTGGGCATCGTCAGTAGCAATATCGGAGAAAGTGGAATTGTTCAGGGCATATGTTGAGCCTGTTCTGCTGTACGCAAGCGACACATGGGTGTTGTCTGGCAGTTTGTCTAGCGAAGTCGACGCCGGTCATCGCGCACTGGTCCGGTATTGCTGCAATCTCGGCTACCCACAGCTGGTATCCAACGACGTGCTCTACAATAAATCTGCGAGTCGACCTGTCAGCCAGATGATACGCCGTCTACGCATCGCTCTGCTCCGTCACGCTGTCACCCACCCGAATACGCCACTGGCCCTTGTATGTGCGCCCGCCAACAAAGCCTCAGAGCTGCTCAGAATGGGAGATGCTCTCACGAAAACATACCTCCAACAGCTGGAAGACGACTGCAGTTTCGCCGGCAAATCTCTTGCGGCCTGCTTGAAGATTGAAAGTGCGAAAGTGTGGCATAATTTATTTAAAAATATTTAATTGGGTAGTGCAATTGTAATGTGTTATAATTGTTTTGTATTTGTATCGTCTAGTCATAAATATTGTCTTTTTATTAGCGTATGTAATGTGTTTATTGCCCGTCATGTCTTTCCTGATATTTGGTTGTTGCAACAACGTGATCATGCCTTTTCTCATGGTCTGATAATACACGTGTTATCATTATACAAAGATGCGCACATACCGGGAAAATGTAATCCAAACAGAGGTGGAGACAATCGGAGTATTGCAGCAAGGAAGATGGATGAGAATCGGTAAGGAAGGCAGTTGGTATCATGATATCGCCATGGTCCTGTACGACTGACTGACACGAGCGTGTGTGGCTCTCACCGTGCTGACCACGCTTCCTCAGTCTGGTCTGCGTGCCGGCCGCGCTGTCAATGAGGTAATGATGCACCACGTCAAAGTCCTGGTGTTGCGGGAAACAGGCAGCGGCAGGCAGCGGAGCACGCACCAGAAACTTGAACTTCCTGGCGTCTGCCGCCAAGCGGTCCCCGGTTTCAATTCCCAAGCGACAACATACACACTGCGTACACACATACATTCATTGTGTGTGTGCATATCGCACCGCCTGTAATACACCAGTCATTTGCAAAAAGTTTGGAGTTTCATAGTGGTCATAGTGACGCTACGGCCTCAGAGAGGCTGGTGGGCGGAAATCGCACATTAGTGTAACTGCGTCCTGTGCTGGCGTGAAATGCACATGCCCTTGGTGGGCCTCTTTCTGGCGTGAATTTTTTGCAGGGAATTATCATAGCTGATACTATTGGCGCATTGAACGACGTACGAATCAAGCGAGTGCAGCTGTTTTCGTGCATTCCTCGATCTGAAGGTGATTTAGTAGACAGACTCAGCTGGACGACATAATCGTGTGAGAACGATGTAAATAGCCTGACGATGACTTCAATTTCTTGTGACCACATTATCGCACAGAAAGGGTACATTGCATGATACCAAACCTGCCACATTCCGTGACCAGCTGCAGAATTTTAGCTATTCCCAGTTGGCACCCTATGGACCATCCAAAAACACCATGGACCACCAGCACTCCATGGAACACTGCAAACCACTGATCTCTTCTTGAATTATGAAAGATGCTAGGTGAAGAGGTAAGAACAAGATGCTAAAGTTCAAATTGTCGGCAAATAAAATATTGAACGTTGAAAACCACACAAATGGTACGTTCAACAGAGCGTTTACACGTTTCATATTTACAAACTATTTAATAGATATGTAATATCAAATCGGTATTACAATAAGAGTTATTATATAATTCATCTAGGAATTGTTGTTGCAGATTGACTATCAATTGTATGATGTGGGTGCTTGTTAGTAATTCGGTTTCCGTTTCAAGTTATTTCATTTCCAGTGAGCCATTATTTTCAAATATTACTACTCTTCTCTGCGGACGTTCAAGGTACATGGGGATTGCGCCATTCATAGTTTTCGCGCTCTTATTATATCATCTTGGTAATTGACTTCCATGATGATGATAATAAACGAATGCACGCTTATGACACACGTTTGATAGAAAAGTGTGACAGTGGGAGAGTTATTCAGTGTACGGTCATTGCGAGTGTTCAAACAGTCAATGAAAGCCAGGACGGCGGGAGCAATACAAGAGTGTCACGAGTGTTAAATGCGAGTAATTTGTCAAATTCATTGTCGGTATCACAAAAGGAGAAATAACAGCGGGCGATCCTGACGTCACAAGCAGGTATTACATGCAATAAAACTGGAGGCCGCACATGCACGATCCAAGCGTCTACTTACGGCTATGAGACGGCGAATTTTCGCGTCGAAGTCTGTGGAATTATCAATGACGTCAAAGTAGGGATGTCCCACCCACGCCTGGGCCGCCTTATTGTCCATGATGATAGCTTGCGACAAATCCTCACTACGACAGCTGTGATCCTGACATATCACACACACACACACACATCGGGCCGAAGATCATGATGTTGCCCACTGACTTTAACCGACATCACAAAACAAAATACACGGATCTCGTTCGATGATAGTTGAAGTGTACATCGCTCTCACAGGCACATGGAGTAACCCACAATTACAAGAATCAGTTTCAACTACGCAATGGTGTGAGACACAGACTAACTAAAATATCGATGCAAAAGGTGAGCATTGAGAAAGCTGAAGCAGTGTTAATAACACTAGCAGAGCGAGCCGGCTTGATTAGATAGTGGCATAACCAGCGTGAAGTACAACTCAAGGAGAAGAGCATCAGTTTGGTAAATGATTCAACAAACTGAACTGCTAGTTGTAAATGTTGTCATTGATTTCAATGTTCCCACCTGTAATTACCACGAGGCACACTGGAAAGATCAAACAAAATTCACTTCACCAAAGTTCCCTACATGAAAACTGGTTTGAACTAAAAACATGACGAACTAAGCATGAAAAACGTTTCTGCTCGGAAAATGTTCACGCAATCAGCAGCTGAAGCTGAACAATGATTGCAATGACTACATGTCATATCTCAAGATCCAGTAACTACAAGATAATCCCAGGTTGCTTGGCGACCGCAAACAGTCAGCCTACGCCACGGTGTTACGAGAGAAAAAACAAATAACTTTTTTAGGCGTCCTTCTGAAATACGCACAGGCAGCACTAGTTCAGCTTTGTAAATCAAAGAGCAGTCTATACGTCACCATAGTCTATATTATAGTGATCAACTGGAATTCTGGAAGTTAACGGATGTTCAGTGTTCAATGTCGTGTTTAATGTTGAAATACTAAAAACTGCTGATTCTTATAAATTGGTTGTCGCAGTGATCTCCGACGATAAAAGTAATTGTTTATTACGCACTTTGATTCAATAACAACACAGACTGACAGTGTGGATGACAGTATTGACAGTGTGGATGACAGTACAGACTGACAGTGTGGATGACAGTATAGACTGACAGTGTGGATGACAGTACAGACTGACAGTGTGGATGACAGTATTGACAGTGTGGATGACAGTATTGACAGTGTGGATGACAGTATAGACTGACAGTGTGGATGACAGTATAGACTGACAGTGTGGATGACAGTATAGACTGACAGTGTGGATGACAGTACAGACTGACAGTGTGGATGACAGTATAGACTGACAGTGTGGATGACAGAACAGACTGACAGTGTGGATGACAGTATTGACAGTGTGGATGACAGTATGGACTGACAGTGTGGATGACAGTATTGACAGTGTGGATGACAGTATAGACTGACAGTGTGGATGACAGTATAGACTGACAGTGTGGATGACAGTACAGACTGACAGTGTGGATGACAGTATAGACTGACAGTGTGGATGACAGAACAGACTGACAGTGTGGATGACAGTATTGACTGACAGTGTGGATGACAGTACAGACTGACAGTGTTGATGACAGTACAGACTGACAGTGTTGATGACAGTACAGACTGACAGTGTGGATGACAGTATAGACAGTGTGGATGACAGTATTGACAGTGTGGATGACAGTATTGACAGTGTGGATGACAGTATAGACTGACAGTGTGGATGACAGTACAGACTGACAGTGTGGATGACAGTATTGACAGTGTGGATGACAGTATTGACAGTGTGGATGACAGTATTGACAGTGTGGATGACAGTATAGACAGTGTGGATGACAGTATTGACAGTGTGGATGACAGTATAGACTGACAGTGTGGATGACAGTATTGACAGTGTGGATGACAGAACAGACTGACAGTGTGGATGACAGTACAGACTGACAGTGTGGATGACAGTATAGACTGACAGTGTGGATGACAGTATAGACTGACAGTGTTGATGACAGTACAGACTGACAGTGTGGATGACAGTACAGACTGACAGTGTGGATGACAGTATAGACTGACAGTGTGGATGACCGTATTGACAGTGTGGATGACAGTACAGACTGACAGTGTGGATGACAGTATAGACTGACAGTGTGGATGACAGTATTGACAGTGTGGATGACAGTATAGACTGACAGTGTGGATGACAGTATAGACTGACAGTGTGGATGACAGTACAGACTGACAGTGTGGATGACAGTATTGACAGTGTGGATGACAGAACAGACTGACAGTGTTGATGACAGTACAGACTGACAGTGTGGATGACAGTATAGACTGACAGTGTGGATGACAGTATAGACTGACAGTGTGGATGACAGTATTGACAGTGTGGATGACAGAACAGACTGACAGTGTGGATGACAGTATAGACTGACAGTGTGGATGACAGTATTGACAGTGTGGATGACAGAACAGACTGACAGTGTGGATGACAGTATTGACAGTGTGGATGACAGTATAGACTGACAGTGTGGATGACAGTATAGACTGACAGTGTGGATGACAGTATAGACTGACAGTGTGGATGACAGTATGGACTGACAGTGTGGATGACAGTATAGACTGACAGTGTGGATGACAGTATTGACAGTGTGGATGACAGTATTGACAGTGTGGATGACAGTATAGACTGACAGTGTGGATGACAGTACAGACTGACAGTGTGGATGACAGTATTGACAGTGTGGATGACAGTATTGACAGTGTGGATGACAGTATTGACTGACAGTGTGGATGACAGTATGGACTGACAGTATAGACTGACAGTGTGGATGACAGTATAGACTGACAGTGTGGATGACAGTACAGACTGACAGTGTGGATGACAGTATTGACAGTGTGGATGACAGAACAGACTGACAGTGTGGATGACAGTATAGACTGACAGTGTGGATGACAGTATTGACAGTGTGGATGACAGAACAGACTGACAGTGTGGATGACAGTACAGACTGACAGTGTGGATGACAGTATAGACTGACAGTGTGGATGACAGTATAGACTGACAGTGTGGATGACAGTACAGACTGACAGTGTGGATGACAGTATAGACTGACAGTGTGGATGACAGTACAGACTGACAGTGTGGATGACAGTATGGACTGACAGTGTGGATGACAGTATTGACAGTGTGGATGACAGTACAGACTGACAGTGTGGATGACAGTATGGACTGACAGTGTGGATGACAGTATTGACAGTGTGGATGACAGTACAGACTGACAGTGTGGATGACAGTATGGACTGACAGTGTGGATGACAGTATAGACTGACAGTGTGGATGACAGTATTGACAGTGTGGATGACAGTATTGACAGTGTGGATGACAGTATAGACTGACAGTGTGGATGACAGTATAGACTGACAGTGTGGATGACAGTATTGACAGTGTGGATGACAGTACAGACTGACAGTGTGGATGACAGTATGGACTGACAGTGTGGATGACAGTACAGACTGACAGTGTGGATGACAGTATTGACAGTGTGGATGACAGTATAGACTGACAGTGTGGATGACAGTATAGACTGACAGTGTGGATGACAGTATTGACTGACAGTGTGGATGACAGTATTGACAGTGTGGATGACAGTACAGACTGACAGTGTGGATGACAGTATAGACTGACAGTGTGGATGACAGTATTGACAGTGTGGATGACAGTATAGACTGACAGTGTGGATGACAGTATTGACAGTGTGGATGACAGTATAGACTGACAGTGTGGATGACAGTACAGACTGACAGTGTGGATGACAGTACAGACTGACAGTGTGGATGACAGAACAGACTGACAGTGTGGATGACAGTATTGACAGTGTGGATGACAGTATTGACTGACAGTGTGGATGACAGTACAGACTGACAGTGTTGATGACAGTATAGACTGACAGTGTGGATGACAGTACAGACTGACAGTGTGGATGACAGTATTGACAGTGTGGATGACAGTATAGACTGACAGTGTGGATGACAGTACAGACTGACAGTGTGGATGACAGTATAGACTGACAGTGTGGATGACAGTATTGACTGACAGTGTGGATGACAGTATAGACTGACAGTGTGGATGACAGTATTGACTGACAGTGTTGATGACAGTATAGACTGACAGTGTGGATGACAGTACAGACTGACAGTGTGGATGACAGCATTGACTGACAGTGTGGATGACAGTATAGACTGACAGTGTGGATGACAGTATTGACAGTGTGGATGACAGAACAGACTGACAGTGTGGATGACAGTATTGACAGTGTTGATGACAGTATAGACTGACAGTGTGGATGACAGTATTGACAGTGTGGATGACAGTACAGACTGACAGTGTGGATGACAGTATTGACAGTGTGGATGACAGTATAGACTGACAGTGTGGATGACAGTATTGACAGTGTGGATGACAGTACAGACTGACAGTGTGGATGACAGTATTGACTGACAGTGTGGATGACAGTATTGACAGTGTGGATGACAGTATAGACTGACAGTGTGGATGACAGTATTGACAGTGTGGATGACAGTACAGACTGACAGTGTGGATGACAGTATTGACTGACAGTGTGGATGACAGTATTGACTGACAGTGTGGATGACAGTACAGACTGACAGTGTGGATGACAGCATTGACTGACAGTGTGGATGACAGTATAGACTGACAGTGTGGATGACAGTATTGACAGTGTGGATGACAGTACAGACTGACAGTGTTGATGACAGTACAGACTGACAGTGTGGATGACAGCATTGACTGACAGTGTGGATGACAGTATAGACTGACAGTGTGGATGACAGTATTGACAGTGTGGATGACAGAACAGACTGACAGTGTGGGTGACAGTACAGACTGACAGTGTGGATGACAGTATTGACAGTGTGGATGACAGAACAGACTGACAGTGTGGATGACAGTATAGACTGACAGTGTGGATGACAGTATTGACTGACAGTGTGGATGACAGTATTGACAGTGTGGATGACAGAACAGACTGACAGTGTGGATGACAGTACAGACTGACAGTGTGGATGACAGTATGGACTGACAGTGTGGATGACAGAACAGACTGACAGTGTGGATGACAGTACAGACTGACAGTGTGGATGACAGTACAGACTGACAGTGTTGATGACAGTATAGACTGACAGTGTGGATGACAGTATTGACAGTGTGGATGACAGTACAGACTGACAGTGTGGATGACAGTATAGACTGACAGTGTGGATGACAGTACAGACTGACAGTGTGGATGACAGTATTGACTGACAGTGTGGATGACAGTACAGACTGACAGTGTTGATGACAGTATAGACTGACAGTGTGGATGACAGTATAGACTGACAGTGTGGATGACAGTATTGACAGTGTGGATGACAGTATAGACTGACAGTGTGGATGACAGTATAGACAGTGTGGATGACAGAACAGACTGACAGTATAGACTGACAGTGTGGATGACAGTATTGACAGTGTGGATGACAGTATTGACAGTGTGGATGACAGTATAGACTGACAGTGTGGATGACAGTATAGACTGACAGTGTGGATGACAGTGTGGATGACAGTACAGACTGACAGTGTGGATGACAGTATTGACAGTGTGGATGACAGTATAGACTGACAGTGTGGATGACAGTACAGACTGACAGTGTGGATGACAGTACAGACTGACAGTGTGGATGACAGTATTGACAGTGTGGATGACAGTATAGACTGACAGTGTGGATGACAGTACAGACTGACAGTGTGGATGACAGTATTGACTGACAGTTTGGATGACAGTATTGACAGTGTGGATGACAGTACAGACTGACAGTGTGGATGACAGTGCAGACTGACAGTGTTGATGACAGTATAGACTGACAGTGTGGATGACAGTACAGACTGACAGTGTGGATGACAGTACAGACTGACAGTGTTGATGACAGTATAGACTGACAGTGTGGATGACAGTATAGACTGACAGTGTGGATGACAGTATTGACTGACAGTGTGGATGACAGTGTGGATGACAGTATTGACAGTGTTGTGACATTACTGATTGCCCCTGTCCATGACCAAACTGGGTACCATCTCACGCACAATGGACAACCACGCCTATTAAACGCGCGCCACATGATCTGCTGTCACAAAGATGACCACAACACCGGTCTGCTAACTGGCGCAGTTCATTGATGACTAGCAATGTGTGTTTCTGCTCCATCAGTATAGCAAAGGATACGAGCAGCAAAGCAATACAGCTTGTTGAAAGTTACGAAGTAGATAAAACAGGGCAGACGCTCTAAAATGAACCTGAAAAATCAGCAATGAAAAAGAGTGGAGCAAGGAACGACGAGTCATGTTTAACTGATCACTCGATGCTAGCGATCGGTATGTCAACACCACATGATTGACATGAGCAAAAACTATATTTACCATAATCACTTTGAAGTAACAAGGTAATCTGGTGGATAATGCTGGACAGGTGACCAAATAGCAATCAATGCCTACTAGAGAGACACATGCAGATGTGAACAAACAACTCGCTTTCTAAGCTGGGATACGATGTCTAGTGAACATCTATGTCTAGCAAATGTGGTTTAGGCCGTGGCTTCCCAAACTATCATACCAATTGTTTCCAGATATCTACATCCCATTCTAGGATCCCAGTCATTCAAATGTTATTTTATTATACAATTATACCCATTGCATGATTATATACAGTAAATTTACTATTACAATATCTCTATACAAAGAATGTATAAAAATAAGCTTTTAAAATATTCATCAAATGTTCGAAATTCAATATAAAAAATAAAATTGGTAGAAATGACCACAATAAATAATTACAGTACGTACTGTCACCACAAACAATTACAAAAACCAAAATATCTTCATGAAAAACACAGAATTAGGTACAAAAACCATCAAACAGATCTGGTTCAGTGGGATGGTTGAGCTCGATGGGATTGTGTCGCGGACCCCTGGGACCTTCTCAAGGATCTCCAGGAGTACGGAGATCCACGTTTGGGAACCACTGATCTGCACAACAGTAGTACCGACATAGTGGGAGTGCATGATATGGTGGGATCCAACAACTCCACTGATTCATACAAACATGCATACTCAACTAAACGAATCGACACACACTCATACACTGCCGCAACTAAAACACAACTGCTGTTTGGCTCATTGAGAAGAAATTGAGCCATTGCGTCACAGACACGGAGTTAGAACTGAGTCAGGATTCGTTAACAAAAGGTCACTGCAGTCGAGCTCATGAAGTGGTGAGCCAACGACCAGTAAGATGGTGCACACTTGAACGTGCATGTGCAAACAGTGGCAGCACCAAACCACCCATCCAGCAATTAAATCATGTTTAGGAAAACTATATTCCACTCATCAATGCGTGCCACGCACCGACACAGCAGATGATGAAATCACATCTACATATGCCATCATATGTGGACGTGCAGACGAGAAAACAAGGGAATATGTGTGAATGAGGGGACAGTTCGTATATTGCAGCCAACAGTGAAACAGTAAAGAAAAAGAACAAGTGTATAAGAAAAACGTTAACTTAACAAGGAAATGGAATCAGGCTGAACCCAGGTAGAATTCAGACACCTAGAGGACAAACAGCTGATGCATCGCATGTCCCGATGGAGAAGCGTTGGAGCCGCCACTGCAATTGAAAACTAGGAGCTAGAAAATCGGTGGATATTAGTGAGTGAACACAGGCACGCACACACGCGATGCTAGCTCACCACAAATGACAACCGACTTGCAGACGACCAATTCGTGACCAAGTCCTAGCACGCACAAAACACGAAAGTACACGTGAGTAGTTAATGACGGTCGATTTTTGTTCGTGACAATCTGACTGTCTGCAATTTCTGCTCCCGACGACGGGAATCTCGTTCACTATGCGATTTAGTAATACAGAATAACAGCGACAGATTAGATTCATATTAAATTCAATAGTACAGAAACAGTACTTTTCTTGCATGTGAGTATGAACTCTGTCTTATATCAGGATAACGACAAGTTACTCTGTCCTTGTTCCTCACTGTAAAATGCAAGGACACATTGCGACTATAGCATGCTCACACTTCAACACAGAATCATAGCGAGGGAAATGCACTTTTAAAACGTAGTCACGAGAAAGACAATGGTGCACAATGACACGCAACACAAGTGATATGCAATGAATGCACAAACTCATACATTCTGAAATGACAGCAGAAAACACACAGTTCGGTGAAACATACACTAATAATACGAACAGACTAGCAAATCACTGTGATAACAGTACAATACAGGCAGCACGTGGCTAGTATTCGCGTGAATATTGAGTTGACGCAGGTATACCAGCATCATACACGCTTTCACACGAAACTCCTGGATCGAGGGAAACTATCCGCCATAAAATAGCAGTGAACAAAACTGATTGATGGGAATGATACAGGCAAAATGTTGAAACAACGACCAATGCAGTCATGAGCGAATCGATCAAGAAAATTAGCGGCAAGGGAATAACCACGCACCTCAACTGTTCCGTGCGGATGACAATTTCAAGTTGGTGTTGTCTTTTCCAACCACACGGCTGATAAAAACATCAAGCATATATTCTAAAAGGACACATAAGTACTAAAATCCAACAGAACACCGCACGTCCGACCGCTCTCAAAACGATACATCCTTTCACCATACACATGTGCATTCATCATTTCACCATACACATTCCACCGTTCGCACTTGCATGTGTCTGCGTGTGTGTGTGTGTGTAAGTATATTTACTATACGTTTGTGTTTGCTTTGGAACGCCTGTATGCGGATAGCCAGAAGAGCTGGTCAAAGTACGTTATACACACACACACCACAGTGCAACCACGCACACAAACACAGTTTGGTGGACATTATTCTCGTTCGCTATTGGAATCGATGAAAAGCGATTTGAATGGACAAAATCATTTGACGGCGTGCATCAGAGTGACGAAATAGTACAACCACCACTGGTACTGAAATACGCGCACATCAGGTATAAGTTTACTCGGGTTAATCAGGTGAATCGTTATTGTGTAGTATAAGTGTTTTTGTGTGACTCTTGTGTGTCTTATTCCGCTGTGAGCCCTAGTTGTTCATGATGCATTTTCATTTGTGTGTACATTCTGTGTGATTTGTATGTGTAATTTCATCCATGCCAATACTTTGTTGTATGAAAGTGGCAATACATTTATGAATTTCTGAATAAGACAACGGCTCGGATTTATCCCGTGTAATGTTTTCATGTTAATCGACTTGAACCGGTGCCGTGTAGAGTTTTTGTGTGTACAGAACGCACCTCGACTGAGTAGAAGTCCTCGGCGCCATTGGCCGCACTCACAAGGTGCACTATCTGGTGGTAGCGATTGTCGCGCAGATCCACGTCAGATGTGATATTGTTACGTGTCAGTATCTCGCGCCACTGCTCCCGAGTCACAACTGCACACAAATTGTGTTGAACATCGCGGTGAAAACCAGCAACAACGCATGCATTTATTTGACAATCAAAGAGCCAAACTGACTAAGCAAAACATGCAAGACAAAATAAGTTCATTCATTAGTCCATTCATGTTTCATGAATCAAATTTAGCCAAGAAGAGCAGCACTAAATAAAAATAAAAACTATAATTACGAGACAATTACTTAGCCGGAAATATAATTATTTCCAGATGTTATGATGAGCAGTAGAAAATTGAGAATGAGATGAGCACTGCAGCATGAAAACAGCCGAGCAACGCAGCGACAGTGCGGAAATACACTAATAGAACTAGAGCAGCGACAAGCACTGACATGCACTGGCGTCCATGGTGCCACGATCGCAAACAATCAGACATTTTTGATGAGAATCGAACGACTCGGCAATCTGGAAGTAAGCGCGCTCAATGGCCATCATGGCGTGAAGCAGACTGCTCTGGAAATCCAACGCTACACGCAACGCAACACATGAAACAGATGACACATAATGACACACAGATGACACACAGATGAAACATACGGCACAACAAATATGCAGATAAATATGTTACTCGAATATGCACGTGCGGCTGCGTTGGCACTTACTGTAATTGAGGTCGGTACTTCTGACAGCACCGAGATGCCCTATTTCTGTGTTTCACAACGTGGGCCCCTCTTGGGTGTAATGGGACTTTTTGAGGGGCTATAAGATCAAATTTTAAAAAATGGGATAAGACAGTGTTTGCCTGGCACGTGTGCTTGATACGCCGACGTTCGTGCATGACCATATGTTAAGCCACCTGTGCGTACAACGGGCGTGTCGTTGTTTTGGTGGTCAGTGGAAATGGTCACCGGCGTACACATGAGCTAATTCTCTTAAAAACTCGCATCGCGACAATCCACGTTTGTATGGAGCCACAAGGACTTCTAGGTTGTCCAAGGACTAAGGTGTTTAAGGAGCTATGAAAAGAATAAGGTTGAGAAACACTGCTCTATTTGACATCGAGTGAAGGTGCACGTATACACCACTAAGTATTCGAAATGATAAAGCAACAATTAAAATAATATGCCACATAATGGAAAAGCAATTTTGAAATATATACATATAAATTACACCCAGCGTACAAAAAATATTCCTAGAACAAAAAATACTTTTTTCACCTAATGTGAAAACTGCCAAGTATGTCAATAAACGGCGAAAATTCGTAACAAAATTAATTTATGCTAATTTTTGGCAAGTTTGAATATTTCGTTACACTTTATGTAAGAAATATGTAGAATAATATCGTCCAATTCATATGCGACCCAATGTATATGCATATGCGTCCAATTTATGAGTCAATCATTGAAAAAACTTACTGTGAACCAGCGTATTTGTCGGCATCATATATCACTGTATTATGAATAACACAAATGCATGAGCAGAGAAACACATGATGCACGAGTCACAGGACCCAGAGGCAAGAGATGTTGTGTACCTTGCTGGTCGCTGAGATCTGCGAATTTAACACCTCCACTTAGTAGAATAGAGGCTGTTTCTGGCACACGAAATACCTGAAAGCACACACATATATACGTAATAATATATACATATATGCACCCCGATGAAAACGCATATATACTCGCATAATAAGTCCCGCCACATTCCCATGATCATGCGTACAAACATGAAGAAGCATATATACACATGGACATACACAAAAACAAATGACTTTCCTGGTTGTTACGCCATTTCTTAATAGTGATCATCATTTACGCCATTCGCTTTCTAATTACACGTTTCATAAGCCATCGTTCAGATCATAGAGCTTCATTAAATTTGACCATATTGTTGAACACATAATTGATTAGAAAAATCTTTCAACGCGCTATACCGACATTCGAAGTCAAGCTACACTTAGTGATGCAAAAAAACGTTTTTTTGAGGTCGCATCTCTAGCTACACTACTGAAATTTTGCTGTGAAACACAGATCATATGGGCGTGTATTTGGCTGTTTCAAGCAGCTACACTTATAATCGGCACACACGAGCATTTGCCAACGACACGAGTCGTGTGGACGGAGATTTTGATATGCCAGAAAACATGTGAAATTCATCGAGCACTCAGACGACTTGATACTAATATAGCGGCCTGGCATGCCAGCACTTGTGATAGGTTCGATTATAGAAGCACTAGCAAACACATCTGCCGTCGACAGTGAAAACAGAACGGCGAGAAAGAGTGTGGATCGATGGAGTGAAGAGTTCGGTGCAATGCTGATTGAAGACTCATGAACGCGCCTTAGCTGAACTGACTGATTTTGGCTGGCTCGCTTGATGTCACGCTCGACCGTTACATGGCGAAAATGTCTGAATGATATATAATGCCCAACTAGCGGTATTGTCACGCGGGTATGATTAATGACGCTGCACATATCTACACGATGCCTCGCTACATTATGTACAAAGCTAAACACAGACATAAACATACAACAATGCACCAAATCACCGGTCAGAAATCGACCAAAACTTGATATCAATACGAAACAATCAAATGAAACGCTTATCAAACGAAAATACCTTATCGACTAGAAAATATTTTAGCTTCGCATGAGAACTAGATAACGTTAATCGTAAACAGAACAAATACGTTTCACCTGGTCAATTATGAAATCAAATATAAAGCCTAAATACATCCGCAAGCGGAAAATTCATGATGAAAATGACTATACTATATCAATATTGCATATTGTTACTTGGGAATCAGAACCGACAGAATGGGTTATTGCGGTTCTTTCACGACAATTATGAAATGGTTTCAATTGGCAGCAGCCGATAACTACCATTCTCCTGGCTCAGACACGTCAATAGTGGACATTCGATATTTATTATTTTATAGTATGGTTACAAGAGGTTGACTATTACGCGTGGATATAGCAGTCCCATCCGCGTCTCTTGTTCCGAGAACTCCCATGCATCGATACGAGGAGAGATATGCAAGACGGCATATTCCGGTGGAAATTCAGAAACGCACTTTTTCCTCATCTCAAAGAAATTCGCCCGGGGAATTGGTGTAATTCCTTCAATATCAGTTCGATGTCCGTACGAGTTTTGTTTCACCACAAGCGGAGCTAACAGTTGCAAACATACACCATTCATTTGTGCGTGTGTGTGTGTGTGTGTGTGTGTGTGTGTGTGTGTGTGTGTGTGTGTGTGTGTGTGTGTGTGTGCGTGTGTGTGTCCACAAGCCTTCCAGATATATTTATGGAGTATGTTGGCAGTGCATGATTACAAGTCAAATTGCACAACCCTAACACTATGCTATTTTTTGAAAATATCTCTCAAAATGCTCTAAAGCTTCAAATGTCCTTAAATCGTATAGTTGCTCTCTAAAAATGAAAAAATGCAGATTGAGCTAAAAGAAGAAGACTGCGAAAAAGTTCATAATTCATTTAAATTATCTTTATCATCGAGTGTCAGAATGATCTGAAAACACGCTTATAATGGCCGCAAATAAACGAACAAAAAATAATGTCATCTATGATCACCTTCCATCCCAAATTTTCAAAGAAAGTGCAGAGTCGAGCCTGGCCGGTGGTTTTGCCTCCACAAGGACCTGGCCAACACACAACACGCCGTATTTGTCAAGAAACCAAACATTGGATGAGACGTACGGAACAACAAGATATTACACGTTGATAGCAGAGAGAACGACACGTTTCTGCCTCGTCAGGAATGTGTTATTCACGACCTTTATCTTTCTCTTCTTCCCCTTCCTATGTCTTCTCACCATCTCCGCTCTATAGTTTTGAATGAACGAATAGGTCCCCGCAACATTTTTCTTCCTCTGCTTCTCGACCGTACAATTCATAATCTCCTTTTCTAGTAGTTATGCGAATTTTACCTTTATCCTTTAATCTTCGCTTGTGTTCTGATTTTTGTCGTCTCATTACGTTTAGTTGCGTAAGTATTTATATACGCGCCAGATGCAATGTTATGACAAATAAAACTGTCTCTCTCAAACAGCACACAAATACTAAAACAGAACGACACCACAAGATTACTGTTGTTGTAGATTACTGCACTCAGCCTTTGGAGACCCACGTGCAGAAGAACACAAGAAAAGAGCAAATATTAGCATGAAGATGAACTAACCACGTGCCACTTCAATACGTTCACCAAAAGCACGAAAACTGAATGCGAAAAGTATAAACTTACCTCCGGTCAGAACAATTTTATATATCGTGTTTTCCATCATGCAGATTCACAATAATCAGACAACTGCGATACCAGCAAGCGAGCACCAAAAAGTAAACCACAAAATAACACAAGCCAAGGTTTCATTCGACTAGATCCCACCTCCAGCACATGTTCGAATTACATCTCCCCTCATATACCGCCATCTAGCAAGCATACTTTCAACTAGTAACTAACGATATGTCCAATGAGGACTTTATAGAGCACCGCAGTCTGCGAATCGTGTTTGTAGAGAACCGTCATAACAACGCCACCTAGACTACGTCTAGACCAGTGCTTCTCAAACTATCTAATGTGGCGGACCTGCAGGTTTTTTTTTCAATGTGTCAGGGACCGGCAAGTGAAGCAATATTCAGTAAATAGTAATAGTAATATTCATATATTAATAATAATAGTAGAATAATAGTAATATTCATATATACAGGAAAAATATAATGAATACATAATAAAAGTAAGTTGACATTTTTTTATATATTTTGTAAACAAGTAATTCAATATTACAATATATATGAAACAATTATTAACAAATCAAACTAGAAAAGCCTTATGACACAAATATAAACATGTGTATGAATAATAAAATGAAAAATTATGATGAAAAAGTAGTTGAAAAATTATATATTTTAGATATTTTAAACCCCAATGAATAAATGTTAAAATAAAAATTTGAAAGGAATAGGTAACATTAAATTGAAGGCATAATTGTGAAAATATGTTGTAATACTGAAATATGAAATGGATGATTATTCTATTAACACAATAATAGGCATGTCCAAACCTTAACCTTTACTAATGTGAAGGGTGAGCCGGCTTCTTATTTGTCAGCTTCTCCAATCGTGGTTCAATTGAGGACAGTGTCACTCGCAATGGAGAATGAATATCCATACAATTCCTGTATTTTGTCTTAATGGCACTCATTGTTGAGAAGCCAGTCTCGCAGAGGTAGGTTGAAGGAAAAGAGAGAAGAGTTTTCAGGGCAATTTCACTAAGCTCAGGATATTCTGCTTTCACTTCTATCCAAAAGGAAGCAAGTGATGTTGAAATTTCGAAACTTGTCTTTAAACCTTCGTCAGCAGCCAGGTCCAACAGTTTATCTTCCATTGTGACACTTAGGTCAAAGTCATCTCTCAGTGGCATAAACGGATTTCGGATCCATCCAGTCCCTTTCCGTTGATCTTCTTCTGCTGGAAAGTAATGCTGAAAGCGATCTGCCAAATTAATCAAGTGTTCTTTGATGACATTTCTTAGAGATGCAACATTAAGGTCTTCGCCTGCATCGGCGACGAATGTTGCCAGTTGGTGAAACATGTCATAACAATCTCTTGACGCTCGAGTCTTCCATGCTTCTAGCTTCCGTTTTTGCCCATCGATCTTGTCTGCCATCGTAAAACACGATGCCATCCTTCCTTGCATGGAGATGTTGAGATCATTAAAGATGGCAAAGATATCAGCCAAATAAGCCAGCTCGGCTAGCCAATCTACATCTAGGAACAATTGTGACCAATTTGGTTTTTTGTCCTGAAGAAACAAGTCTAGACTCTAGACACATAGACACCTAGACTACCACACTGTAGCCATAACTGAGTTAGCTAAAATATAAATACAAATATCAGATAGGGATGTAGATGAAAGTAAAGCGAAAGAAGTTTATCGCAGAATTAAGATGAGCTATGCAATCGAAGTAATGATTTGATGTCGATCCACACAGCTCGCTGATCAGTATAATTGAGAACTGCTGACAATCTGGACTTGTCAGATTATTTGAGCTGATCAAATTGACCAGACTCTCTTAACAAACTGACTCGTAGATACATATGTGCGTGCGTGTGTGTCTGTGTGTGGGTGTGTGTCGCCGTAAAAGGCTCAATCAACTCAGAGCGTGGTGCAAAACAAACCACTTTGCCTCGTGCTTCAATGTTCACACGTGCGGAATGGAAGTGTCCACATGGCAATGCGTTTCTCTACGTAAGCATTGACGTACACATACGAATGCGTTTCTCTACGTACACATTGACGCGTGCATGTGGATACTTCCATTCCATTAGTGTCTGTATGTATGTGTGTGTGTGTGTGTGTGTGTGTGTGTGTGTGTGTGTGTGTGTGTGTGTGTGTGTGTGTGTGTGTGTGTGTGTGTGTGTGTGTGTGTGTGTGTATGTGTGTACTCACCTAATTGTGATTACGGCAAGTGAGCTAGTCTCAGATTGTCCGTCTCCATATCATCTTTTATCGATTTTCCTTTTAAAAGAGTATATATTTACGGCCATTACGGTTTCATTACTTAAACAATTCCACTCATCTATGCATGTATAAGGAAAGCTGTTTTCTTAAGATTTTTCCTGCACCTGTTTTTTATATAATTTCCTGTTGTGACCTCTGCTGTCCCTTTCGTCCCATTTAATCCAACCAATCCTACCAAGCTTGTTCCTGCCAGTCATATATTTACACACATAGTTATTAAGTCGCCTCTTCTCCCTCTTTTTTCTAGCTTCGGTAAGCAGAGTATTTTTAACCTTTCTCGTACTCCAAGTTTTTGAGATTAGGCACCATTTTTGTCGCAGCACACTGTACTCCTTCAATTTCTCTTATATGTTTTTTGTCAATGGGGACCAAACCACTGAGGCATATTCTAGCATTGGTCATCGATATGATTATATTCCTCAGCATATTTTCATAAGGATATCGGAATGCTGCATATATATTTTTGATCAATCGATGAGCCGAGAAATTTATCTTGTTTATATGTTTCTCTGGAGTCAACGTATCTTGAACGACAATGCCTAAATCTTTCTCCTCTTTAACCTTCTGTAGATAGTCTTCTCCTAAATTGTATGTGTGTGTGTGTGTGTGTGTGTGTGTGTGTGTGTGTGTGTGTGTGTGTGTGTGTTTGTGCGACTGTTGATTTGACAGCTCATTAGACAACAAACATCTATGAATATATATATATATATATATATATATATATATATATATATATACATGTACACGATCACAAATACACATGCAAATGTATACGATATAATCTTGCATGTGGAACCTATTGTTTTACTGCTAAGCTGCGATTAACAATGTTTATTATTCAATACAATATTTATCGTCCAGGACAACAACAACAAAAAACAACAACAACAAACCATGTATTTGTTATAGCGCACTAATTTGCAAAGGCGCGAAAACGTACAAAATAGAGCAAACTAAGGTATAAACAGTGATAGGGGCTCAAAAAGAACAAAATTATATGAGCTGAAGTGACAAGGCACAAAAAATATCAAAAGCAGGAAATATATACAACAATCAAGAAAATCAAGAAAATATACACAGCGAATGATCAGAGGCGAGAAAAAATGAAAGAATGGGATCAGAGAAGTGTAGCTGACAGAGAAAATATTTAAATTTGGTGTTGAGAGATAAGCCAAAAAAGAGTATCAACAATTTCTATAGGGGTAAGTGGGCGGCGACGGAAGAGACAGTAAGTATATATGAAGGGAAGCCGAAAAGGAAGAGTAGGATTTTTTCTGTAGAATGTGATGAGGAAGAGAGTTATAAAGTCGGGGAGCAGAAAAGTAGAAGGATTTGGCTGACCAGTTAGACTCGTGGTCAGCAGGAGGACATACGAGGGGCACTGGACGGCGACATAAAGGACGATCAGAGGGAGTTAGAAGCGAATATAGGTAAGAAGGTGGAGAAGGAGTATGGAGAAGTTTATAGACAATGCAGCACAGCTTATGGTGGATTCTGGACAGAGCAGGCAACCAGCCAAGTTTACGAATATGGGTGGATGTGGGTGACTTGGGGGGAAGACGAAGGACAAAGCGACAAGAGAGATTTATTATCGACTGGAGAGAGCGGATGGATTTTAGAGGAAGGTGAAAAAATAAAGAATTGCAGTAATCGATATGCGAAAAAATATATGAATTAACTAGGAGTAGAGCGGATGCCTCATCAAGATGAGAGCGGATCGGGTACAATTGACGTAAAACAAAACGACAGGAACGTAAAATTTTGAAAATGTGTTGAGCGAATGACAATGTGGGGTCAAATTGGACTCCTAGATTACGAATTTGTGAGGAAAGAGGTAGATCTATTGAACATGGAGTAATTTTGGGAGGATGGAAAAGAAGATAAAGAGTTTTCTCAGGGTTCAGTAGAAGATTTCGAGAGGATGCCCACCCCATTTGAGAATGATTTGATGCTGCCATGCTGACAAGATAGGAGGATGTAATTGAATGTCACTGTTTTGCTTGTGTTTGATTGAGCCTGAACTTGGATAATGCGGTCCAACATTGCACTGCAGTAGTACAGTACAGAAGCAGGCGAGACTCTGCCATATTGCCCCACGTCACACTGCGCCATTGGGTAAAACGTATAAATTAATCTCATCTAGAGCCGCGTGCGGTCCTGCTAGATTGGCCCTGCATGTAAGGCGAGCGCGTCAGTTGATGGAAATTGTCACGCGATGGTCACTTGCCAGAAATAGCGAACACGTGGCTAATTTAGCGTGTCTATCTTGCAAACACGTCCTACATATGTCCTCGCTGTAAGATTGTATCTTGACGGTGCATATCAGATTGTATTCAATAAACATTTGTGTCATCAGTTAATCACGGAAACTTGGGCAAAACAAATGGATAACTCATATCGAAATTGTATACACCTACACCAAGACTTATCAGTTTCATCCGATATTCCAGATACTTCAAGCCTTTACATGCTCAAAAAAAATTAATTTCCGCACACTTCGAATTCATCGGGATGATGGATAATACTTGGTTTCGGGTAGTCGGGCTTTCTCAAGATCGTGTTTGTGCATTGACGGATGGTCCGATTATTCGAGTGTCCGACGGGATGTTACCTCGAACGCATCTCACAATCCAGTGCATGTAGTTAGCGACGCGTGTGTACACGCCCGGGAACTGCCGCACTGCGCATCGAACTCCGCTTGAAATGACGCCTATGATACGGTAACGGCCGCTCGCCGAGTCGTACATCATGGCTGGACCTCCCGAGTCACCGACACAGGCGTCACTTGGCTCGCTGCTTTCTTCCCACGTAGCACACAGCTTGCCCTCGCCGAAACCGCCTGCAAAAAATCGATCGAACCAGGGCCGCGACCGGTATGCTACCTCACACTGGGCCGTATCAGTTATGAGCAGCTCGGTTTCCTGCAAGCGCCGCGGAAGACGACTGCTGGAGAAGTTGGTTCGGCCCCAGCCGGCGACAAACACCCGCCGAGGCCGTTGTTTTGGCTGGGGACGGTCGTGCATGCGTGGCGACGGAAGGCAGATTGCCTGCAGTTTCACTCCATCCAACTGTACAGCTGAGGCGAGATGTACCAGCGCAATGTCGTCATGTTTCAGCGGAGGTCGGTATTGATCAGGCAGCAGCACCTGAGCCACTGCCACATCACGCAGGCCGTCTCGTGCTGTCGTGTCATACGCTCCCAGTCTTACCAGCTCGTCGCCCACCGTCTCTCTACTCGCCGCCGTCACACACACACACACACACACACACACACACACACACACACACACACACACACACACACACACACACACACACACACACACACGTGACTAGTAGCACATGATTGTGAGGCTGGCTAGATTACTGACTGAACATCGTACTTTTAAACGTTCGTGCGGAAAAGGTAAATGTGTGTATGAAGGAGAATCAGCAGTAATCAATGCTCGGAATGCAGGGGTAGAAAGACTAGTGAACGACAGATGCGCGCACATGTTGATATAGCAGTGCGCGGCCGTGAGCACAAAATGCTCGCTGATGATTGAGCCTGCACAGTGCCAGATTACGTCTCGTCCACGCCACCACTGCATTCGTCGACCCAGCCGTGCCATCCATCTCCATCTGCAATGTGACAAACACCATTTTCTAGTTGAAAAATCAAATGCTGGATCCTTAAATTTTAGTTTCGCTCATCAACGTATCGTGATATTGTAGGCAAAATAGTGCATATTTGTATATAAAACATATTTTAAGATATTAACAAGAAAAACAGACTTAATTATTTTCAAGCCAGAGACACCTGTATTGATTCCCAGATTGCCACAAAGAGTACACAAGTATCGTATGCTAAGCATTTAGCAACAAAACTCCGACCTCATATATAGTTGCATGCGTAACACTCGATCCTGTATAAGCCAATCAAGTGCTGCTTACAGGGGCGCAATGAAAAGTTCTAAATCTCTTTGAGCCCACTCTATATTATACTTCTATATTCACCACTGATTGGTTTTTGATGTTAAACTACATCATGATCATTAGGGTGACCTTTTAGTGAGCTAAAAGTCAAGAAAAGTTGCGCTAAAAAATCCTAAAATTTGCGCTAAAAAGACGCACTTAATTTTTTTGCAAAAGTTTCACTAAACCCGTAAAAGGGTAGTGATAATCACTGAATTATGAAAAACATGCGTTTTTAAGGAAAATTTGTACTTTTAAATTTGATAAATATTACCACAATACGCTTTGAGCACTCGTGGTGGTGTTTGGAGATGCAAAAAACGTTTTTTGTTGTGTTTTTTTTGCAAAAAACATGTTTTTTAGGTTATTTTTGGTTTTTTACGGTATTTGAGGATGAGCCACAATTGTCCTCTGATGTTGGATTTTAGTATATAGAAATTAGTTTAATTGATGTTTTGTACCTTTTATATGTTTCTCAAAGATAATTTAATAATGGTATAAAAAACAAATATTTATCAATAAATATCCCAGGATAATGTTTGAAAGTGCATCCCGGCTCGGTGGTTTAAGTTTTATTCATTGAAAAAACAATGTTTTTTTAAATATGGCTTTAATTATGTGGATATTTGAAATAATTTGTCAGCAGAACAAAACAAATTCATTGATTGATCAAGTTTTTTTCATAGAAACCATGTTTTTATATGAAAACATGCAATGAGGTTTTGCAAACTGGTGTTAAATTCGTTCTATTAATGTACAAGTACAACAACAACAATGTATTTTTATAGCGCTCACACAGAAACAAGCGCGAAAGAGACAACAATTAGAAACAACAGTACACGATATCAAGATGTGAGAAAAGAAGTAGAAAATTCACAGAAAGGAATTTTTTTTCAATAATAATGGAGATAAATAAAATGAAAATAAGTAAAAACATAAGTAATTGTAAATTAGAGTCATAGGGAAGCGTAAGGTGTAAGAGTGCGAGAAGTGGGATCAAAAGATTTAGCAAAAAGATATTTACGAAGTGAGGAGGAAAATCTACTAAAGGATGAAGAGGAAGTGATTGAGGAAGGAAGATCATTGTAGACCCGAGGCGCATAGAAAGAAAAGGATTTTGCGGACCAAGGTGACTCGTTGATAGCGCGAGGACAGGATAAAGGACGATGAACACGAGAATTAAAGTCATTAGAAGAAACTAGAAGATCAGAAAGATAGGACGGGGAAGAGCTATTGTGCAGAATTTTATATATGAGACAACACAGCCGAAAATGAATCCTAGGAATGATGGGAAGCCAGTGGAATTGGAACAAGAATTGAGAGGTATGGCGGCAAGGTGTAGGATGGAGCACAAAACGACAGGATTGATTAATTATTTTTTGAAGGATTTTCAGGGATTTGTTGGTAAGAATGTAGTGGAGTGAGCTGCAATAATCAAGACGAGAGAGAACAAGAGACTGTATTAATTTAATAGAAGAAGGCTGGTCTAAACAGGATCGAATAGGGTATAGACTGCGTAAAATCAAACGACAGGTGCGCGAAATAGAGACAACTTGACGATGATGACGATGTACAGATTCAGACAAGGTTGTCAGCAGAACAAGACATGTTAATTGGTTGGTCAAGTGTTTTTAACAAACGTTTTTAAGCCAACGTGTTTTTTTATATAACAATGTATTTTTAAAACAAGTTCTATGGGAGATAGATTTGATTGATGCATGTTCAAATTCCTTTTGTATATGAATAGCCTGTTGGTACAAGCGGCTGGTTAAATCACTTGATTTAAACTGTTTTTAAACCATTGTTTGTTTCTAAATTGATTTTATTGAGAGACGATTTTCGTAGATGTAGAGATTTTGAAAACATTGTCAGCAGAACAGGGCAAGTTTTTTTTCATTATTTAACCGTTTTTTGAGAACGCAGTGGCGGCGCCAGGATTTTTCCGATGAGGGGGGGGGGGGCTGAGGAAAAAGTTGCGGGGGCTAAGGAAAAAGTTAAGGGGGCTTGGCGAATCATGAAGAGCTACACTCGAACGCTGACTACATATTATAAGGGACTGGGGCACACTGATTCAGTCCTCGAACTTGAACCATAATTACAGGACTTCATTTACAGTGATAGGAAATTTTAATGTCCATGATCATGATTTTTGGGGGAGCTTAGGGGGGCTTGACATATTTTAGGGGGCTCCGACCCCCCCTTGGCGCCGCCATTGTGAGACCGGTTTTATGGATGCTGATTTATTTGATATAGTTATTTGTTTTCAAATACCTTTTTGTGCATGAAATATATTTCCTCAGTCGTTATTTTCCTACACGGACAAAATGCCCGCTTATCTGTTGAGGATTGCCATTCTGAATAATGTGATCCGCTTATATTCGTAGTCTCATTAGGGGCACTAAATTTGTGTGTATATTTGTAGTCTTTGTGTAAATATTTGCAGTGTTTGTACTTTTATACTTGCAAATAATTGATACGTTGAAGGAAATTATGTTTAAGATAGGAATTTCAGCATCATAGTACGTAAAGTTATCATCATCAACGTATATAATTTCTGTAGGCAAAAAGTTGTTGTGTAAAAAACCATGAAATTTATGTCACTTGTTTTTTAAAAACACTTTCAGGTTTTTAACAGAAAAAGGGGTTTTCACACCCTGCTTTCTTTCATAATGATTAACTAAATTATTAAATGCAAAGCTGTACTTTACCTAGAAGTGCAGCACAGTACCGTGCGAACAATGATATTAGGACTTTCAGACACATTCTAACAATTGTATTGTGCATATTTAATGATTATTCAATTTGATAGGACCAATAATAGCATGAATAACTTATGTGTGGATAAAATAATTCATTTAACACCCCAAAATATATCATTTCTATAATTTGAATTATTTGTATGGCTCTTAAAAAACGTGTATTTTTGGTCAAGGTTTTTTGCCAAAAAAACGGTTATATTTTTAGAAATAACCATCGGTTTTTTGAGGTCGCATCTCTAGTTGTGCTAGGATTGCATGCTTCATGAGCTTCAACTGTCTGGCGATTTGGAAGCGCTAAAATTCGCAAATAGTTGCGCTAATAAGTTGAGCTTAATGGCTCGCTAAATATCGTCAATTTTAAATAATAGGGTAATAAAATATAAACACTTAAATCACCCCGTAACATTACACTTTGAGAGTTTCAAGTTTTTGTTTCTACTTAAAGCATTTTGAAGACTCGCGGTTGTGTTGGAGGGTGGCTAGACACCCGACAGGAAAAAAAACAAAACCTGTTGCAAGGGCGGATGAGCTATCTGATAGCCAACGGCCATCTAGCATGTTCCAGTTTGCAAACGTGTTTTCATTTTTCTTTTTGTGCCTACTCCCTGCTCGCTGTGATGTTCCTGTCGGTTGTCTTTTTCGCGCCTGTGTATAAATATGTGCGCTATATTAAATATATGTTGTTGTTGTTGTTGTTGTTGTTGTTGTTAAGATTGTGTTTCACATGATTTTCTAGTCTGTCGAGTCTGTCGCACTGATGCCTGGTAGTGACATTTAAATACACAATATAATTTGAAATTCTCACTTGATTTTAATTTTCTTAAATGTTCCAAGGTCTAAATGGACTTTGCAGATAAAACATCATCTGATTATGCGGTACATATATTCAAGTACTGTTGATCTAACTAGTTGCTCTAAGGCTGCTCGAAAAGTATAAAAATTAATGTTCAATTCTATTGCACAAATGCACGTGTCTATATCAGATATTTATATCTATAATATATTTAATATGTCTGTATTGTGTCTATATACTCGTATATACTTGTATATATATATATATGTGTGTGTGTATGTGCGTATGCGGTGCTATGTACACGCAGGATGTCTAGCACCACACACGGACACAATATTCACACGCCTTCCAGATATATGCTTACCGAGTATATGTTGACAATACGTGAACATATACTGCATTGTACACCTTTACAACTGAACATTTTTCTTGATAGTTTGACACAATTGTTCTAAAAGTTCAAAATTGTCCTAAATCTAAATAGTTGATCTTAAAAATGAAAAAGTTTCAAAAGTTGCGCTAAAAACAAAAAGTTGCAATAATTACCTCAGATCAATATAATATTGATTTTTGGGCTCCTTATGATGAACAGATTCTGTAACTTGTGCTCCATGTCTTCACCCAATAACAAACGGAAGATTGCACGATGTATTAAAGATGAAGATGAAACAAGGCCGTAGAGATGAGAATGACGAGCAAAAACGCAACCAAGAAGAATACACAGAACGCCACGAGAACAACTCAACCGCACACTAACACAATTCCTGTACCACCACAGTTCACAACACACACAACCACTCCTCGTATAGCACTGCCCTTCTTACCAACAACTTCATAGCTGAACTCCCAACTGTAAAGCTCATAAGCGCAACAACGCACCACTGTATGCGCACACACGCGCATCAGCTTACACTACAGCTTTCAATCATCACTACACTAGCTCCGTTTATGCCCTTGACACTCACTACACTAGAACATACGCACAAGCACACACACACACATACATACATACATACGCACACGCTCACACTCACACACAAATGCACGCACACGCCAATACAGAACTACACCTCCCTCTGATTCTCAAGAATCACATAGTTGGCACTCTCTCCTTCGTCTGATTCTTTCACTCCTTCTAAGTTCCGCTTGCTGGCTTTGGGCCACTTCTTCCGGAACTTCATGTTGAAACCGCAGAGTCATAGGAACCTCATCAGTTGAGTCAACTGCGCTCTGATGCAGTGTTGTCTTCATTTCTTCCGACTCGCCCCTCGGTCTAATATCCTTGTAGTGGTACGGTACTCCGTTGACTTCCACCGCCTGTTCAGATATGTTGGAAGTAACCACACCACGCGCAGACAATCTATCACATCGTGTGCCAGGTCTCCTCACCCACACTCTTTGACCCGGCCGATACGCTCCTGGACCTCTAATGGGTCTCGTCACTTGTGCTGCTTCTGGATCAACTCCGCGGACACCTACAACATATTTATAGAGACGATTCATTGGAGCTGAAAATTCATTCACATCGTCAAGCGGTGACACGTTGTATCGGTAGACGGCTTCTTGAACCGAGCAGCCACACCGAGCTGCAATGACCTTTACCGACCGGTGGCACCTCTCAATGACACCATTACCGTGTGGCTCGTAGGCACAACGATACATGGGGTTGATTTTCCACCCTGCTAAGAAGCATCGAAATTCCCGACTGCAAAATGCTGTTCCGTTGTCAAGCAGCACTTCTCGTGGCGCTCCTCGTTCCAAGAATACTTCTTGCAATTGATCTACTATATGCTTGGAGTCCTCTCGCCACAACGCTCTCCAAATTGCATAACGCGATGGACCGCAATCAATAATAGACAAATACGATGTCCCGCGGTAGTGAGTGACGTCCATTGCCAATCGCTGCCAAACGGTTTTCACAGTCAGGCTGCCTCGCTCCCACTTCACAGGGGCGGGGTCAATAGAACGGCACGAGTCGCATGATGTCACTACATTGTGTGCTAGTCTTCTTGTCGCGAAGCGGTTCCTCCTTTTGGCAAAGTACAGCGTTCTCCGTACTCCCGGATGTCCTGCCAGCTGATGCACCTCTTTCATCTCTGCCTCACTCATGCTCTCCCGTGGAGTGCCGCTGCAACACACATTCGATTCCTCTGAAGCATTCAACCACCTGAGAGGCACTCGGGTCAAAACGTCGGCGATGTTTTCTTTCGATGGTACGTGGACAACTTCTATTGCCAGTCCTAGCTCCTCCCTCACACATTTGAGAGTTTCGAGTCGTCTCCTAATCAATAATTCTCCAATAGCCTTGGTTTTTACCCTTACGGCTCCGGTAAGCACATCTTTCATCCATCGAAAAACAGTGAACGAATCGGTTTTTACTGTTATATTTTTCATATTCCACGCTGCAGCCAAATTCAGCCCTTTTAGAGCAGCATCCATTTCCGCCATGTTAATATGCTGACTGTCCTTTCGTAGCCAACATGCGTCCTCTACCACGTCGCCGTTTATTTCAAGCACGACCCCCAGCGCCAACTGGCTTGCATCTACCCAAACATTCATCTGGTTTCCTTTCACACTCCACGTTCCTCTCGCAGCGTCTTCGTTCTTAACTCTATCTGCAAACTGTTTAAATACACTCAAACATCTCTGATCCACAATCTCGTCATCCCAACCTTGACTTGATTCATTTGCCAGTCTCTTTACAAATGAAGCCGCGACTCGCATCCATCCTCCCACTGGTAGGTGCCCAATCACCTGCCCGCAGAAACTGAAAACTTTCCTCCGAGTTATCGGGCCTCTTGACTCTTCTATGATGTTGTCTCTTGTCCATGACAACTTGCCATTGTCGCGTTGAAGACTCAACCCCAATACGCGACAAGACGGATTGGCCCGCGAGGCCGCCTTGCACACCAGGCCAAACTGATTAAAATGTTCGCTCACCTTTTCCGCAGTTACTCCCGACTCGTCCACAATGATGTCGTCAATATACGACGAAGCTGAACCCTGGATTACGTCGTCTTGAGCCAGCACATACTCGACAATAACCTTCATAATCATTGGTGCAACACTGAGTCCAAATCCGAGCCGTGTCAAACAGTATCTCTTCCCTTGTACAATCACCGTTTGATAACTCCAGAGCTCGGGGTCAACATGTATCTGAAGGTATGCCTTTCTCAAATCCAGTAGTGCAATTTTGTCACCTTTTCTTCGCCAATCCCGCAACTTTTGATGGCAAACATCAGCTTCTGCAGTGTGCAGCTCGATATAGTGGTTGAGTTGACGAAAGTCCATAACTGGGCGAACTTTGGACTTGTTTTTCTGATTTACCACCATCAGTGGTATAAGTCCCTTTGCTGGTCCATGGATCTTCGAGTCGTGCTCTATTAACCAGCCCTCACTGATCCAATGCTGAATTTCATCTTTGTATGCTTCCCGAAGGTTGTGAGGAATGTTGTATTCAGCCGTCTGATTAGTCAGAATCTCTGGTTGAGTGGCCCATTTCCATTTGACGCTCCAAAAATTTCCCTCTTTATCGTATGTGGCAGAGAAATCGCTGTGCTCTATCGAGAGACATTGGGGTTCCGCCACCGCCATAGCGTCCTCTGTGCGGCTGACACACCATGCCTGTGAATCTAGTCCAAAGGAGGGATGTAGGTCGACATCCAACGATAATCCCCCCAACGCTTTCACGCAGTCCAATCCAAGTACGACGTCCATACCAACAGGCCTGTGGTTCACCACCAGGGCGTCGATGTCAATTATTTTTGCACCGTCCACTTCAACGTCTACGCGACACTCTCCTTCACACGCCATCTCGTCACCACTGATAGTTACCAATGTTGTATCAGTTCTTCTTAAACGGCTATCACATAAACGTTTGTATACTAGGCTCCTAGTACAACCAGTGTCCAGCATTGCTCGGCACCGCCTGCCATTTACGGTGACCATCAGTGTGATCAGCGACGCTGGATTCACTGCGGAGAAAAGGCTCGCGTCGAGGCCTCCTCTCCTTTGGCATTTAAAGGACACACAGGGCTAATATGTCCGTATTTGCCGCAGGTATAACACGTCAGTCGTGCACGGCTTTTCGGATCGCCAACGCCTCGTTCAATTGTCGCCATTTGTCGCTGACTACAATAACGCGCTATATGACCCACCTTGTGACACACATAGCACCTCGCTGGAGACGTTCCTACGCGTCGCGGTGATGCGGCGTGTGCCACCACGGTAGCGACTGCGCCCCCTTCAGGCTGCTGGTCAATTGCCGGTCCACATCCAGAAGCGTTTGACTCTGCCAGCACTACTCTCGCCCGGTCCACAACTTCCTCCATGCCCATAGCATCAAGTCTGGCGTTTGCTCGCATGGTCTGCCTCACGTGTTGAGGGAGGGCCGCCACAAACGCACATTTTAACGAAACGTCGTCGGAGATGTTGCATCGTTTGCCCAGCCTGCGTAGACTTGCCAATAAAACGTTGACACTTTCGCCAGTCACTAACTTCCGTTTTGTGAATTCGTCGTAAGCAGTGAATGAATCCATTCCGAACGCGGTTTGAAGCTCCTCTTCCAATTTAGACATATCCAGCTGGTCACTGTCAGACAAGGCATCCACCACTTCATAAGCATCACCCACGAGGCGCATGCCGGCCACCACTGCCACTTGACTCACTCCGTGCAAACGACATATCTTTTTCACCTTCCCAATCCATGCAGACGGATCTGTCGTCCCATCGTATTCCGGTACGAGTCTGAAATCCAACGTTGCCTCCGTACGCGGCGCCGAAATAGCTTGTAACTTGTGCTCCATGTCTTCACCCAATAACAAACGGAAGATTGCACGATGTATTAAAGATGAAGATGAAACAAGGCCGTAGAGATGAGAATGACGAGCAAAAACGCAACCAAGAAGAATACACAGAACGCCACGAGAACAACTCAACCGCACACTAACACAATTCCTGTACCACCACAGTTCACAACACACACAACCACTCCTCGTATAGCACTGCCCTTCTTACCAACAACTTCATAGCTGAACTCCCAACTGTAAAGCTCATAAGCGCAACAACGCACCACTGTATGCGCACACACGCGCATCAGCTTACACTACAGCTTTCAATCATCACTACACTAGCTCCGCTTATGCCCTTGACACTCACTACACTAGAACATACGCACAAGCACACACACACACATACATACATACATACGCACACGCTCACACTCACACACAAATGCACGCACACGCCAATACAGAACTACAGATTCTATGGAAAAAAATTGAATTTGCAACAAAAGGTCACCCTGATGATCATATATAAATGAATCTAATTAGATTGATCGAAGAGCTGTTTTGTTCGGCAACGAATGAAAACGTTGGCAGATGTGATGAACATTATGCAAAACACTTAAAAATTGATGACATGCGTTGTTCAACTTTTCACAAAGTCAATACAGTAAAACTTTCATACAAGACAATACGTTCCTGAGTGAGTTAGCTCAATAAAATTGGCTCAACTCCATGCCGGAATCTGTTTTTGACATCTCGCATAATATTTCTGGTATTTAAAGTGTAGTTTTCTTTGTATAATATTGTTACAAGTCATATATACATATATACATATATATATATATATATATATATATATATATATATATATATATATATATATATGTATATATATATACACGTAATATATGCATACATACTGACAGAGTCGTAGCAACCGTCCCCTGCACCCCCGGGCTGGGGGTCCGCGATAGTTGAGGGACCCCGTTGCCTCGCGCATGATATTGAAATTCATCATACATTAGCGCAAGTAAGTTCCCAGGAGACGAAGAAGCTGTTCGTAACTGCATTTTCCCAAAGTCTTGTATATATAATAATGATACTTCATTTGTAATGGGGCCCCCAATTATTGCCTTCGGGGGCATACGACCTTGCAACGGCTTTGAATATTGATATGCTCGCGATGGTTGAGTGGTGCAGTGAACTGGCCTGTATCTGGTGGCATCGTGACCTCCGACCACTAGCTGCATCAGTGGTAGTTGGCCACAATGGGACCACAGCGGCTCGGCAGCTCCAGAAAAGTGGCGCCGCGCGGCTGCCAGTGTCTGCCTGCTGTCAGTTGGTCTGGACGTGGCGCTACTCGACTGTGGGCTTGTCGGGACACGTCGAGCAATGGCGCGCTGCTGCTCGCTGAAGCGTTGCATGATCTGACACGGCAGCGAGCGCATGAGAACAGTTGTCGAGGAGCGGGTTGTGTCGGAGTGTTCGCCAGCACAACTGTGAGCGTGCCAGTCACCAGTAGACGACCACCTATCGCCGGCGAAACACGCGACATTGCAAAATCCGACCAGTAGTCCAACCTGAAGCGTGGCGGACATGATGGACCACTGCATATTCTGTCAGCTAGCAAGTGCTGGGTTAAGCTACGCTCAACAACACACTGCTACTAAATCATATGATCTACAATATCGTCGGCGTTTTCCAGTACAACACTTGTCCAGTCTATTGACGCACAACTTGTCAGTAGTTATTTGTTCGTCACAAGATCGTTTAGGAACGAGAAACAGTTTGTTATTGAGAGCACATTCGCAACTGTGGTCGAGTGATATTTGAACAGGTCGAGAACGATGTTATTTGTTCAGGGTCATGCAAAAAGCGCTACGTGCTCAAACAATGTCCACTGCAGACTATAATTGGGGCACTGGGCTATCACTGACCTCAACAATTCTGCGGTCACCGACCTCACAATGGGCGGTAAACATTCACAGAAACAGGTCATTGCGTCAATTGAAGTTAATCGAGACTCCGGTACATCTAGGAGGAGCCGTCCAGCAAGATAAATGCACTTGTCGATTTGAAATTAATAAAATGCATTTAGTACGTGCTGAGTTCGTGTATATATCCTAAAACTATGCAATAATATCACATCACACACCGAACGATATTTGTTCAGACAATCGACACAGATTGGCCAGGATGTTTTTAACCGAACGACACTCGCAAACATGCCTGTTGCTCAACATAGATATGACAACCATTTTGATGCCAACACGATCTATTTTTACAAATGAAAATTACCAGAAGAACACTTGGAAAATACTTTTCTAATGAATTTGGTGTTTCTGAAAGTTGTTAAATTAAATAATTTGATGAATCAAGTCACTAATTAGTCATTAATTACTGGCGCTTCATAATAAACTTAATTAATGGCAATAAACTTGTCAATGAGTTTTACTAGATAATAGAAACAAAACGTGCAGGGTTACCCACAAGGAAACATGAGATAATGGGGTAGGAGACGCGCGTGCAGCAAGAAATCAATAGAGAAGAAGAGATATGCGTGGTGGATACGTTGTTGCAATGTGTCCACATGTGAGCGCAATTACTGCGACACGACGCTGTCCAATGAGCCCACAACCTCCAGATTTACTCAGCTACACTCAGCTGTGTGTACTTAAGCTACTACCGCGATAAATCACACACTACTGGCGCCTGTGTGTGCGCCTGTGTGTACGTATGTGTGTACGTGTGTGTTTGTGTGCATGAGTGCTAGTGGGCGAGTACTGTTAGGATTGCTAAAAGCTGGAATTTGATAAAGCTAAAGTCTGCATCTAGGATGACACACACACACACTGACACACACACACACACACACACACACACACACACACACACACACACACACACACACACACACACACACATTGACACACACACACACACACATATATATACAAACGAGAATATACAAATAAGCCTATAATTCCGCTGCCGTCAAATTAAGCCGTATTAAATAATATGCGAAAACAAGAGGATATATAGAAATAAGCGGTAAATTTTTAAGCCAGAAATTGTCCATTTCGACAACATTATATATACGACATAATATTACGACAAGACGATATATGCACGTAGCGAATTAATATCTGTCTATATACGCATACATAGCCGTGCACATAAAGCAAATACACGTATATACACGCATGTATATACACGCATGCGTACATATTCACGGATTCAGATACGCAGACAGAAAGGCGCAATGCGATATAGATTAGTTGGCACACACAGATGCACGAGCGCGCTGCAGATATGTTCTACACGTATATAAGATGCGGTGTTCATCGGAAGTCGGTCGTTTAGCACAGCATAGAGGCACGCTCGCTAGGGATGACACGCCACTGATGTATCCCCACACCACCTCCTCTGCTTCCGTCGTTCTGTCGCCTCCGGGCATACGCACACATGATGTCCTGGGGCGGGTTCTACTGGGTAGCACGTGGACACAGAACGATCCAAGAAAAATCGGCATGTCACGGCGACAGACAGACAGACAGACATTCGCCGTTGCTAATTGCGCTGCTTGTCTGGCTATTGAGTAACACTGAATGTTTGTCTTTATACAAAAATACAAGCACATCAACTAAATAAAAACATCATTAAACACATCAAAAACATTCAATAAACACAATCTGTACAGGAAACCATTGAACCATCATGTGTGCTGCATATGCACACACAAACACTTGCTATTAGAAAAAATGTCATGACCTCGGTCACTTGATAACACGACCTCGGTCACTTGATAACATGACCTCGGTGACTTAATAACATAACCTCGGTCACTTGATAACATGACCTCGGTCACTTGATAACATAACCTCGGACACTTGATAACATAACCTCGGACACTTGATAACATGACCTCGGTCACTTGATAACATGACCTCGGTCACTTGATAACATGACCTCGGACACTTAATAACATGACCTCGGTCACTTGATAACACGACCTCGGTCACTTGATAACATAACCTCGGACACTTGATAACATGACCTCGGACACTTGATAACATGACCTCGGTCACTTGATAACACGACCTCGGTCACTTGATAACATGACCTCGGTCACTTGATAACATAACCTTGGTCACTTGATAACACGACCTCGGACACTTGATAACATAACCTCGGACACTTGATAACATGACCTCGGTCACTTGATAACATGACCTCGGTCACTTGATAACATGACCTCGGTCACTTGATAACACGACCTCGGTCACTTGATAACATGACCTCGGTCACTTGATAACATGACCTCGGTCACTTGATAACATGACCTCGGTCACTTGATAACATAACCTCGGACACTTGATAACATGACCTCGGACACTTGATAACATAACCTCGGACACTTGATAACATGACCTCGGTCACTTGATAACATGACCTCGGTCACTTGATAACATGACCTCGGTCACTTGATAACATAACCTCGGTCACTTGATAACATGACCTCGGACACTTGATAACATAACCTCGGTCACTTGATAACATAACCTCGGACACTTGATAACATGACCTCGGACACTTGATAACATGACCTCGGTCACTTGATAACACGACCTCGGTCACTTGATAACATGACCTCGGACACTTAATAACATGACCTCGGTCACTTGATAACATGACCTCGGTCACTTGATAACATAACCTCGGACACTTGATAACATGACCTCGGTCACTTGATAACATGACCTCGGTCACTTGATAACATGACCTCGGTCACTTGATAACATAACCTCGGTCACTTGATAACATGACCTCGGACACTTGATAACATGACCTCGGTCACTTGATAACATGACCTCGGACACTTGATAACATGACCTCGGTCACTTGATAACACGACCTCGGTCACTTGATAACATGACCTCGGTCACTTGATAACATAACCTCGGTCACTTGATAACATGACCTCGGTCACTTGATAACATAACCTCGGTCACTTGATAACACGACCTCGGACACTTGATAACATGACCTCGGACACTTGATAACACGACCTCGGTCACTTGATAACACGACCTCGGTCACTTAATAACATAACCTCGGTAACTTGATAACATAACCTCGGTCACTTGATAACATAACCTCGGACACTTGATAACATGACCTCGGTCACTTGATAACATGACCTCGGACACTTGATAACATGACCTCGGACACTTGATAACATGACCTCGGTCACTTGATAACATAACCTCGGACACTTGATAACATGACCTCGGACACTTGATAACATGACCTCGGACACTTGATAACATAACCTCGGACACTTGATAACATGACCTCGGACACTTGATAACATGACCTCGGACACTTGATAACATAACCTCGGACACTTGATAACATGACCTCGGACACTTGATAACATGACCTCGGTCACTTGATAACATGACCTCGGACACTTGATAACATGACCTCGGTCACTTGATAACATGACCTCGGTCACTTGATAACATGACCTCGGTCACTTGATAGCATGACCTCGGACACTTGATAGCATGTGTAGCACAAGCATAGCACCATTATATGGTTTATATAAGAGTAATTAAGCATTAATTGTTTACTATTGGCGATTTCAAGTACTCAAGTAGATCAATGCAACGTGATATGTGAGTGAATTATAGACTTTTAGCCCTGAGTGAAGAGAATCGATCATCAGCAGACATGAAATCGACCGAGCCAAACGTGTGCTTCACAGTGACAAACGTTGCTTTATCACCGGTGAGAACGCATTTGTTACATTCATGTCGGACAGGAAATCCGCGTGCAAGCAGAGCTGGTCATTTACTTGGTATTCACGCAAGATACACGCGCCACAGTTATCACAAACATATTCATCACTTGTGTGGCTCCAGCAAGCGGGGCATCTCACTGCAGAAATGAAGTTCAATTGAGCGGCGTGGTGCCACGTACAGCTGGTTGGATTTATGGTGAAAATTAGCTGACAGCTAATAGGAAGACTGGCTGCTTCAATATGGTATATGTGTAACGCAGCCGCCACTTTTTTAATAAACAAAAGCATGACCGACGATGCGGCTGGCTAGAAACCTCTGCTCGACACAGTTTATCCGGGCCGACTTTTTCCATTAGCCTGGTGCCATTCATTAATGTGTCCAGTTAATGTGTGTTAATTGTGTTGGCATTTGGGCGCCATGAGCCACCTACTGGTGGCAACTCACTGATCACAGAAAATATCTGCAAAACGCGCATTACAAGCGTTTTCGCATTGTCAGAGCCTCACATCGAATTGCTGCAAAACAGATTAATGAAGCTACGAAACACGCAATACTCGTCTTGTACACTCAATTTACAAGTCGTTTTACACTTACATTTTATTATTACCATTCTTATAATATCTAGTAATTAAAATTATAGTAAAAGATACAATGTAAGATCTACTTTGGAATGATAAATTGTTAGACATTAGACAGAACGGGTTGCATATGATGAACCAGAAACAAGACTCAGATTCAGAAACAAGAAAGCAGTGAGTTTTGTCCTCACGATACCAGTGTTACCATCGCTGAAAACTAGCAATATAAGTTTATCTGTTTCAGTCGTACTTCAAACACATCTAGACAGCTAATTTTAAGTATAATTTTCAGAGTATTATTTGGCTAATTGAAAGCCTAGTAGTGTTTTCACGCCAGATTCCCATTTGGTACATAAATTATTATTCTACACACACACACACACTTGCAAAAATGTTTCCACTTGCATCATTTGGTCCACGATGGTTGAATTATATTCACAAACGGCATGTTAACTTTTGACAATAATGGATGACAAAGTCCAACGACTCATTGATTATAAGCTAAATTTTCAATAATTTCCTTTCAATGTTGCAACAGATGACACTTGTTTGGTATTGTCAATTCGTCTCTGATGATTATTGGTGTGTTTAATTCATGGATACTGCGACAAGTAGCGAGAATAATATCTAATATTGACTGCTATCATTTGCCGCTGCGATTGATCGAAACAGACAGATGTCAGTGCTCTGTGCTGCAATGCAGAACTAATTTGACGGTGATCTGTGATGCAGGAACACAGCACGTCAAATCTTGTGCTGATAAAAATACCGCGGGATACACTGTCATCTCAAATGAAATGACACATTGTCCAATATCATCAAACCAATTAAAAGTTCTGCGAGTAAACATCTTTTCTACCATTTTCTACCATTGCTCAAGATGCGCAGCAGTTCGATTCAGTTCAATTAAATCACTTGGTACTGTTGAAGACAACAGTGTGTAATATTACTACTGGCGCAGCTTCTCATGAACAACGGGCTAATCTAGCAGAAAGGGCTGGGTGCAGGGCGGGTCTGCATGGAAATCATGCTCTGCTGTGTCACTTTGATCGTTTAGTGCAATCACAATACAAATAAAATCATAATAATAAGAAGCAAACGTCAGAATATCCCTATAAAATGTGAAGCATGATATGACACAATACGAATAATATGCTTAAAATCAATAAATGAAAGAACAGTTCGTCAAGTGTATGAAACGATGTTTGCTCGTGGAGCTGATGGTCGGTGAAGCAGGCCCCGCCCTCGCGCAGTGGTGCTGTTATGGTTGGTGGTGTGTCACGCGAGCGACACATTGTCAGAAGGACGTTGTGCGTGCTGCCCAGTTCACTCCCTCACTTCACTGCTGATATTAATGACGTCATCAAGCCTCGAGTTACCAGGTGCCGGAGAACTCAACACGCGTTCTGACAGACCACCTCAGGGCAGGTTGATTGATCAGGATTGACTGACCGAGAACATTCACCAGATTCTGGCATGCAAAATATGCACTGTCGATGAAGATATTCGCACGCGGGTCATCAAGAACAAGCAAGTGAAACTGTTGCCTAATCTAACCTAACTTAACCTAATCCAATCTAACCTAACTTGACCTAAGCTAATATAACATAACCTAACTTAAACTAAACCAACATAACCTAACCTAATTTAACCTAGCCTAAACTACCTTACTTAACCTAACTTACCTAACTTGTTTTTAATGTGCTTAACTTGTTTAACTTTTAACTTGGTTGTTTTTAATGTGCGCTATATAAATAAACGTCAATGAATGAGTGAATGAAACTTATGATATACTAAACTATGAATTACTTAACTGAAACATTAATGTAACTTAACCTAACTTGGCTAAACCTAATCCAACCTAACTTAACCTAGCCTGACTTAACTTAGCCCGGCGTACCTAACTTAACCCAACTATAATACATAGTCTAACAATGTTTCCTCAACCACTCATGAACCAGCTATTATATCGAGTGTCCCACTTCACAAAACACGCACACACACACACACGTGCATGCACATTTGATAAACGTGCTTAACTAGTGTTCGTTCGATGATTATTACAGGCGCCAAGGAGTGGTAGGCACGTATGGTTTAGATAATGACATTGGCAAGTCGTTAGCGGAGACTTGTGAAGAGGCGTTTGATTTTCCACTAGCACGTTGTGTGTTGACACAGTGTGACGAGTTATGTATATGATGAAGGGGATCAGATAGTGCGTTGTTCTTGCTGTTGTCACGGATATTGTCGAGATTTGCATGCATTTCAATGTCAGTGGTTGGACGTAGTTGAGGTTGGATCGGTTTTACTTGAATTGATTGCTGTTAATCTGGTTGAGCGATACGTTGTTTGTATAACATTACAACAAGCATGGTTCAGAAATACTCAGTCTGGCTTCAAGCACTGTCAATCACTCTACAAAACCCATATTACTGGCTAGAATAAACGAGGTGCTAGTGAGATATTTGCTCATGCATTAAAAAAGTTTTACATAATTTCTAAAAACATTCTTATAAGCGGCAAAATTAATCGAGACATGGCAATGATAAATACTAAGATAACTGGTACATTGGCTAATGCTTGCCAAAAATGTCCAACATACAAATAACAGAGGCCATAAACACGCTGGCACACATACACACACACACGCACGAAAGCACGTGGTAACTGTTCGCTAAGCGATTTCCAATAATTGAACGAGCTTGTTGCGGAAACAGTGCCAATATGCGATACACCCTGCTCACTTCATCCACAATGTCTACTTGAACGCCAAACATGCTCACACATGTTCACATTTATACATGTATCGTGTTATATATGCCTTCATTATATAGTAGTTGGGTCCAGCTATATATACAAATACAAATACATACACATACACACGCAGATATGTAGACAGATACGGGGAAAAACAATTCGGCTCGGCCAAATACTCAAATATTTTACACAACTGGAAATTTTCGAGTAATTGATTGAATTTTCGAGTAATTGATTGTAGAAAATTGTGCACGTGATGGATGACAAATTATACTTTTGATTTCTCCTCAAAGAAGTGTTTCAGAATACCAGCCCGTAATAGTGGGTTTCAATGTGTTTCTGCCACAAATAGCTCTTGTTTCAAGAGCTATTCACAACGAAACTATCCTGCCGATGTATGCGCGTCTGCAAGCTGCGTGTGCATGTTCTCTTGTGTTTGACACTGGCTTTGTGTGTGCCGTATTTGAAAAATGTGCCCATTTTATTGTTTTTGACGCATCTCTAGAAGACAAGAGCTAACACACGCGCACACACACACACACACACAAACACACATAACAAATAGTCCATTGACACGAACAATTTCCACCCAGCATTAAAACCACCATTGATAAAATTGCACATATCGGCACATGTATCACGCAAAATAAACCTGCTATTTGTGTGTTTTCCGACCGTTTCAACCAAACATTCATCGTTAATTGGCTTAACTCACTACAATGGCACAATTTCGCAGCATGTTTCACTATTCTGCAATTCAGGCACCCTAGTGGATATGTGCCGCGTATTAGCCATTAGAAGACAAAGAAATAATCCACTCATACATTTTTTAGAATGAAGAGCCAACTCTAATGCATCGAGTATTGCAAGTGAACGCTGCTTATAAAAAACATTAGAAGCGCTATCAAACAAATCTCGCTGACACAGCAGCGAAACACCAGTTGTTGTTGACTCATTGATTAAAACTACCGCTATGTTATTAGAAAAATGAGGTGTCAGTGAATAAGCATGACCAGAGGACAAAATGTTTTCCTAGAAATAACTACGGTAAACGACCGTTGAATCGTTGAGTTCCAGTAATTCAATATGCAAACGTCCAGTTTGATCAGTAACCACGTTTAGCATAGCTACGTTCACTATGCAAGCGAGCTGAACACATACACACGTGTGTTTATGTTTGTCTGTATGGTCGCCAGATGCTCTCATAGACCTGGCAACAACGAGTGCCTCCTCAAGCAGAAATAATGCTGGATACGCCGCAATTGCCAGAGCTGCGTCACGTGGTCGACTCGAACAATCGAACCATAGCAGCGATAACCGTCGACTATATCAACAAATGGTAAATTCATCACTGAAACACACGACTTGTTTATTATACTCGGTTAAAACAGTATTTATATTTGCCTTCACCACATTTGGACTGACTTGCATGAAAATAGCGATAATAGACGAAATTAGATGAAGAAGCTCGACATTTCCAGCAGATCGTGTGTGACGATGTCGGTGGCTGACATAGTTGCCACAATTTGCAGACAGTGCGCCACATTAAATCCGTCTGTGTCATTTTTCTCAATCGCTATGGGGCAATGGACTAAGACTGTTGGATTTGTATGCAGCGCGACGCGATGTCAAACGTCAACAAAGTACACATTTCAATCGACCAGTAAATATACATTGTCATGCAATCAAGGAGCGTCTTGTTCTCTCTAAACACGTACAAGTTAACACAAGAACGATGCACCGTAATGTTGCACCAAACATGTCACAAGCGTATGTAAAATAGCCCTAACTAACTGGTCAGTAAACTCACAGAAGACTGTTGTCTTTGGAAATAATACCCTGCCTTGACTGGGTTCATCTAGAACAGGGGTTCCCAACCTTTTTCGCTTCGCGACCCCCTGGACAAATACGGAGGGCTCTATGACCCCCCAGTAAAACAATAAGATAAGTTAGAAAACACCTTCATACTAAATTCTTATCACATTCAATTCTTAATGTCATCGTTATTGAATGTATTCGGAAAAAATATCATTAGGTGTTCATAACATGGATTTTGTTTGCAAATTTTGACGAATGAATCATTTTTCAGGCGGCTCTCACGACCCCCTGGAGTAGCCTCGCGACCCCCTAGGGGGTCGCGACCCACCGGTTGGGAACCCCTGATCTAGAACTTTCTCTCCAGTCTGTGACCCTTCGCGTATCGTTTAGATTATCCTGAAATATGACCACTTAGCCATCGAGTTTTGTCCGACACGTGTTCTGCCATTGACCACTTTCATTGCGCTCACTGCACTTGGAAACATTTTCTCTATTGAAATTTTGACTCTGTTTGCTGTTGTGCAATAAATTAAACTAAATTGTCGTAGCTGTAGCAAAATATCAAAAGTAATAATAATAAAGCGAGGGAAAAATGACACAAAAAAGCAAATGCTGATGAAAAACATTAGCACAAGTTAAAAAGTGAGACTCGTTGATTAACATGCTCGCCTACACATACATGAACACAAACTCACGCGCACATGGGCGTGTGTGCTCACTCGTGCGTACACGAACATACGCGCCCCGATCACCCAGCCTCTGCAAATGGAAGCAGCGTAGGACAGCGGAATTGCCTATGACTGCATAGAGGTGTATGTGTGTGTATGTGCGTCTGTGTGTGTGTATGCGCGTGTGAAGATGGTAGTGTGATAGGCAATCGTTAGCGGTGGCGTGTCTCTCGTAATCCACAAATAAACGACGATCAGAACCATCACTACGCACCCAGCCTGTATATGTGACTGCGTGTGTGCACGTGGTGTATGTAGCTATTTGTATTGAGCATGCCCGCCTACTTGCTTTTCTATGTATTTCTCTCTCTCTCTCTCTCTCTCTCTATATATATATATATATATATATATATATATATATATATATATATATATATATATATATATATATATATATAGTACAATATATTATGTATTCATTCATATTTCTCTACAATTTGTGCTTATACTTCAATATTATGCAATAAATAAGATATATATTTTGTTATTGCTGGTATTTCTAGCTGTTAACTGTTTGCGAGTTTACGCTGTATCAAAGACAAGTTCTCTCAGAACATTATAGACTTGACGCATTCTATGTATACACGCATATATGAACAGCGTTGTGGCGCGAATGAGCCGGGGTAGTTAATAATGGCCGTGTGGCCAATGTTTATACCGAGATGACACGGTCATTTCCCGTGGCCGACGAGAACGACCAGATGTGATGATCACAGAAGAGATCATATTCTTCATCAAGCTAATTTACATGCCACCAACAAAACTCATTAACTTCGAATATTAAAAATTCGTTATATATTCAGTGTCGGTTAACGAACGAACGAAAACAATATATTTGCAATCCACATCTGGTTTTTCGTGCAAACATTTACATTTGTGAGCATGGTCGAAATCACGTGTAAAAATGGCATAAGTTATACACAATTTGGCATCATCGTTTTATAGTTTTACAGATAAAATCGATTGAAAAAAACTAAAACTATACAATAAAACAACAGTTTTCAGGTAAGACTAGTCTAGCTAACAAAAATGAAACCGGAATAGTTAGAAGTGACTGGATATTGTGACGAAATTAAAGCTGTTTGTTATAGGTTTTTGCTGCTCTTTTGAGGAAAAGCGATGATGTGCGCTCAAGTCTGTTTCGCGGTATTTCCACACTCCCCGATTCGTTGCTCTTGTGGACTTGCATGAGACCGAGTTACGAAAAGTGAACATATCGACAAGGATTATTGAAGGTTATATTGAAACAGCTTTGAGAATTGGAGTGTTGAAATTCAGAGTTAAAAGTGACATTTCATATTTTCAATGATTAGCCTATCTCTAGTTTAGGTGCCGTTAAGTTATGCTCACAGTAATGCTGTCATCAGTAATCAGTACTTGCTGGTCAATGTTCGGGCATTCAACCACGGAGTTGTGCACACATCATTACTGGACACCCTGTTCTCCCTTGTTCCCCTGGGAATTATTGCATTGGAAAAGACTGACGCCGTGTGCTCCAGTGTAAAACTGGTATTGGAATGTGGCACCGACAACTACACCTTCGATGTCTCCCGTCATCTATAATTCGTGACAGGCAAAACATCTATGTTTGCGTCATCCAATAGTACGCATATGTTGGACTCGAATGTTCTGGTATCACTCAAGCAGTACATAAAACAGCACATTTCAGTACGTTGTTTGGTGCATCAACGTTCTCACAAGGCCATGGATCGTACAAGGTCATGGATCAGGACTTTCTATTGACCTAAAGATCAAACAAGGGCCAGGTTTGTCTGCACCAATAGATTCCAATCAGAGTAAAGCAGGGGTCGGAAAAATGTTTTCACTGAGGGCCGGGTAACTGGAAGAAACACGAGCGCGGGCCACATAATCATTATTTTCAATACTAGCAACCCAGAAGTATAGCTCTGGGAATTATGGAAAAACTGAGCTTGGCATTTCATATTAATCATGGCTGAGCTTCATGAAATTAAACAAGCAATTAAACAACATGTTTGTCTACTTTAAATGATATAAGAAACTACGTTGATATATTTTATCGAGCGAGATCAACTACCGTCGGTCAGCCGGATGAACCGACGTCGAGGGCCGCGGTTTGCCGACCCCTGGTGTAAAGTCCACATCTAGCAAGACTTGAGTCCAATTAGTCATAACGAGGTGCGGGACGGTCGATGAACATGAGCCATATTCTGCATTGCCATCTATACACACGGAGACACATCAAACAGCTCAATGTGCATGCATAATAAACTTCCAGCTGCCACCGCGCTTCAAACACTCTCATCCAACATGATTTAGTCTCAATGAAATATCCAGTCTCAACTGAGCCTCGATATGGCGCCGACGTCGCGAAATGGTACAATCCACTGCATCGGCTTGGTGCGATGTACATGCCGACTACATGAGCATCGTACGTTTGACATACTGACACTTCTAGCCTTCATTCATCATAAAAACGGTGTCAATGCCCTATGACATCGTCAACTCGTGAGAAGTTATCACAAAATAGAATGATTTGAAGAATTTCAAGCAACTTTATCTGTCTGCCCAGTAGTTTCAAAGCCAAATAAACACGAATCACACACGTGTTCAATGAAATAGATACTCAACTGAATGTTTGTGTGTGTTTGTTTCAGGCGCAAAATGATAGAACAGCAGGCGAGGAGAGATAATAGCAGTGAAACGCTGCTCTTTGCAAACATCTCACTACCACCGCTCGTCAACATCTCGGACAGTAACAATGACAACACCAGCACACACATGCCGTTGTTGAATGTTTCGTCTGCATTCAACACCAGCATATCCGGATGCCTTGACAACTCCAGCGAAGCGTGTGTGGAACTTTCCGCAAATATCACAACCATATTTGACGCAACCGATCAAAACTTGAATGCCACGGTTGGCGCTGAGCAAGACTATGGCCTCGTATTCTCGCTTCCATTCGCAATTTTCATCATAATCTGCATGCTGGTGTTGATTGTGCTCACCGTCGGCGGCAACCTGCTTGTACTGCTGGCGTTCATTTGCGAACGCACAATCCGCCAACCGTCCAATTACTTTCTCGCATCACTGGCCGCGACTGACGTGCTCATTGGCTGCGTGTCGATGCCCTTCTACACGGTGTACGTTCTGCGTGGCGTGTGGCAGATGGGACCGCTGTTGTGTGACCTGTGGCTGTCGGTGGACTACACGGTATGCTTGGTGTCTCAGTACACCGTATTGTTGATTACCATCGACCGATTCTGCTCTGTGAAAATCGCCGCTAAATACCGCAACTGGCGAACCAAGTCCCGCGTTCTTGGCATGGTAACCATAACATGGATTGTCCCGGCACTCATTTTCTTTGTATCAATATTTGGCTGGGAGCACTTTATTGGCTATCGAGATTTGGCTGAAGGAGAGTGTATGGTGCAGTTCTTGAAGGATCCTATATTCAACACGGCTTTGATCGTGTTCTATTATTGGCTCACTTTGATCGTGTTACTTGTTCTCTACGCAGGCATCTATCAAACAGCTTACCAAATGCAGAAACGCGCTGCAGCCAAACACAAACAGATGAAACAAGCAATGACAGGAAAAGCCAAATCATCTCCAGCATCGGCAGTTGTTCCTGCTACCGCCACAAAACCGGGCGAACTCTCTGTGAAGCACGCGGCTACCGGAAATAAGCAGAGCAGTGACGAAGAACGACAAACTTCCTTGACGCCAGGAGCTGCAAGATTGTCAAAGAATGCCGATTTAGCAAAGAACAATGCAGAAAAATCAAGTAGTTACGAGTCAGATGACATAATTACAGACGGATCATCATCGCATCCGAAAAAGTCCATTTCTGCGCTTCCAATTACAGCATCCAGACCATCGACTCATCTGTCTGAGTCAACACGAGCGTCAAATCCAGTAACGGGAGCAGCTATGCACAAAAATGATGAAAACTATATAATGGCTCACAAGAACGGAGCAGAGAAGAGTGTTACCGAAGTATGCCAAAAAGTGAATATTTCCTTATGCACACGACAATCATCAGCAACTTCAATCAACCAGTATCCCTCATTATGTGGACCTCTAGATGAGGCTGCAAAATCATCTATAAATGAGTCCAACGGAAGCATTTTAAAGCCGCCTGCAGACAATCAAGAAGAAAAAAACTGCTCGAAAAGTCCAGATGAGCAAGATTTAACAGCAATTGGTGAATCAGATAAAAAGCAAGATCAAGATGCATCGAAGAAGCATACAAGTTTAAGCACCAATATTCCTTTGACTGTACAGGAAACAGCTTCAACCGTCAAAGTCTCTGCTCCAAGCAACGACACTTACAAATCCAACTCCATATCGGAAAATATTTCATCAGTTGCAAAAGAGAAACAAGATACCCGAATCGATGCATTACCAGCCACTTGCAGTGACTCAATTTCTTCAAGCAGCGTTCACGACACAAGTGATGATGTAAGCCTACACCAAACAAACCAAAATATGTGTGTCCGACCATCTAACATTGCTTTGGCTGGTGTTGTTCACAGCAGCTGCAAGGCCCAGCAACCCTTTAACGCGAAACCTTCTATCTCAGCGGCGCCAGTAAATGACCTGGGCGTCATTAATGAAAGTCATGCGTTGAAGTCGATAGATCCGCCAGTCTCATTCGCAGATAAGCAAGACGGATGTCAGCATCTGTATTCAATCATGCGAAACAAATTAAGCGATACAGTCTACCCGTGCATAAACAGTGCTTCACGGACCCAGCATTATGACAATGCTTTAGAAATGAACCACTCGCAATTTCACTACATGGATGAAAGTTCATTGTTATTATCACCCGATGATACTCCTCCGTCATCATATTGGTATCCTGGTGTCCTTTCATCTCCTGTATCACCAGCACGCAAGTTTGAAGTTGGTGTGCCACCTCCGCCTCCCAACGCAATAATTACTCCAAGCGAAAGTCCCGTATTTTTAGAAATGTCTGACGGCGACGACGAGGAATTGCGTACACCGATGGTGGAATTGCACGAGCTGGTGTTCTATGAGGAGCCTTACGCTATCAGTACACCATTAGAGAAACGAAATCATATTCTACCTTGTAAAAATACTCTAGAAATGGGAACTCAAACGGCTGGAAGATCTTTTGTGGTCAAACAGCCCACAAAAGCTAGCATATCAGTTCAATGTCGTCAAATTGATGGTGCTTGGCCCGCTATGACAGATACCAGTTCTGACACAATTGCTCCTGACATAAGCATTGACAATGAAACAGACATCAAAATACTTCCAGTGGTACACCGCAGCTTTTCCATCTCCACAGGCAACAAGACCAGTGCAAACCAACGCACTATAGATATTGTTGAGTTCAAAACCGGCTGCGAGGATACAACAAAATCTTCCATTGCAATGTCTAAGGAATGCGAAAATGAAGACCCAGTGAAGGGAACCAATATCAAAGAGGCAGCCGATGTAACAGACATGAAACTTTATGATAAAATTGACGTTATATGCTCCGAAGACATACCACAAAATAGTACCAAAGCATTGGAATTGCCCGCAATCCCTATTCAGTCAACAAATCCTACAGAAATATCATCACAAGATAGATACTCACAGAAAAACAAGCAATCTGAACCGTCAAACCCCGTAGCAGATAGAATATTTGACATACGAGCAGTTTTAATGGATATGTCAGGTGATGGTGCTTCACCGTCTGAAGCAAGTGGAGCGTCCAATAAAAGCAAAAAAACAAAATTTCAACATAGCACGATCGAACATTGTCAGGAACCTTTGATCACATCGGCCCGTCTTGGAACAGATACTAGCAGAAAAAACAACACTCAAACCGTTTCAGGAAAGTCAGCTAGCAGTGTCACACCCACAGCATGTCTTAAACCGTCCAATACGGCCTCTGTCAACAAGACAGCCGAAGAACATTCGTACAATGCCAACAGTTCAATCGACTCCCATTCGCGCGTCGCTGAGCCGACCAGCCAAAGTGAAGACGTTGACGCTAGTCACCGAGCCAAACATGCCGAGCAGGGCACAACAAACTCTCCCAATGCTCACAAGCATAACGATTTCAGCAAAACTCCTCTAATGACCAGAATAGTCAAACGATTGCAAAGAAAGCCTAAAGAAAAGAGGCACGTATCAAAATCGGAAAACCGCGCAAACAAAGCACTCAAGACAATTTCAATCATTATGGGTGCGTTCGTTGCCTGTTGGACCCCATATCATATTTTTGCCATCATTGCCAGCTTTTGCCCGACATGCGTTAATCCACATGTGTACATGTTCTCCTACTTCCTCTGCTACGCAAACAGTCCAATAAATCCTATTTGTTATGCTTTGGCTAACCAGCAGTTTAAGAAAACTTTTATGCGACTTCTTAAAGGAGATTTTCATATCACTTGAAAATTTTAAGCCATACATCGCATTCTTCATGTGATCACTTGGCGCAGAATGGAGAGCAATGGAGTATGGTGGTAATGGTTTTCCACACTCATGTAGCAAACGACTATTACACAGATGAAATGCCATGAGTAACGGTAATGTTATGGCGGGATATTGAGTGTGTCTGGCAATACGAGGCATGTGCAACCTCACTGTTGACAGATGAGCTTCGTCATGGAAAGGTCAACCACAAATGAAGCATTGCCATTCTCAAAACGTCGGAAAAAAGTACACCCTGCATTTTTTCCGGCCAAAAAACTGAATTCATATGCTGCGAATAAGACAGCACGAAACATCAACTGGTTCATGACTTGAACAGTGAAGAAACGCCGATCTTCAACTAGTCCATTCTAATAACGTACTTGGTTTGATTCGTTCAGTATAGTTTGATGTGTAAATAGTTGATGTGAGTAAATGTTAAACTGGCAATGTATGATGTAAGAAAAATACAAATATAAAAATATTTCGCCTCTGTATAGCGCATATTCAGTGTCATAAATATGTTATCTGTACCATTTCATGATGGACAAGCAAAGTACACTTAACACACACAAATGCGTCATACGCTCGTGGTTACCACAGCATCATAGTTCCTTATTAAATGACGTTCAGGAACTCGGTGAACAAAATTGGGCGATTTCCTTGCAGACTGATAATTTGATAAATACCTGATTATACCTAATATATGATATAGATTAGATAATACCTTGATATGATAACTGTCAGAAAAATTCACTCTGATTTCAAGAATATATCGTTACCTAAAAAAACAAAGCCATAAATGGTGAAGCCTGAGTTAAAAACTGATCTTTCAACAGCCAAATACCTCGTTGTACCTAAAATATATCACCTTATATAGCAGTGTCATTGTATTACTACTTTCATTATGTTTTTGAGGTAGAAGTTGTAGTATATTATTTTGGTCAAGTTGAATGAATAAAATGACCAATTTCCAAAAATATAAAACATATTCAGTCAATAATTGTCCATAGTGAAAAAACATAGTTTGGAACTCTCTTAAACAACTTTCAGAACACGGGGACTCGTTGGCCGAAAATGCATCGATGAAGGAAACGCACCCAATACAATGACACAGTTTGTGTGTGTGTGCGTGTGTGTGTGTGTGTGTGCGTGTGTGTGTGTGTGTATGGCTAGAACAAATGGATAGTTAGTGCTCTTGATAGGCTGCACGTGATATCTTCTTGTATGTGGATAACGGATTAATCATACATCAGACTTGAAACCTAATCAGAACCTAAACCTAAACCTAAACCTAAATCGCTTCGCAATTGTCAAGTAACGCATCCTTTCCGGTGCACAGCCAGCGAAAATGTCATCTGATGTCAAAAAAACGCCTGCAATTGTCCTAATCCTGCAGCATGTACTGTAACTGCGACCACAAGAACAATTATTAACGAGAAACACCAACTACCATCTGCATACTAGAAATCAATATGTAGGAAAAGGCGGATATGCAAGAATGCAAGTGCCAATATTCATTCTGATTGAATATCAATTATTGTCGCACACCTAGATGGTATGAAGAACTGTCTCCACACAAAGATTGATAAATGCATACAGACAATGTTAAAGGTTGAAAGCCTAAGTGACAGCTGCTACACGGGAAGAAGCCGACGCTTATGAACACACAGGTGTGTCCCGTGCAGCTCGCTGCCACCGCAGAACCAGCCCTCTCCACGCTATGGCGCCAGAGGGACGGAAGACGTATTAGAGAGGGCCACCTCCCCAGAATGCATGACACAACACATGACTGATATCTGGTACCCATTAAACGATTCGCCCAAGAAATTCTGCTGTATCGATCCACGGACCTCCCGCTTGTAAGGCGGGTGTGCTAACTACTACAACACGTAGTCCATAAATAATGTGATAATATCAGTCAATCAGTCGCTTGAAAACCGGAACTAAATCATTACACGAGTTTCACATGATATATTCATTGAGAAAATATTAATATCAGGAGAGCAGGAGCGCTACTTCCACCAAAGGCAGACTCCACATAACAACAAAAGGTTTGTTATTGTTTACAATCCAGCCCGCATTGCGAGAATTCACACTGATCCAGGAAGAAAGGTGCCATGACACACAGCAATGACACTGACATCAGAGCTTCAGTTATCTACAAACAATACAATAAGCGGGCTTTTTTGGCATCGCGGAAACTGGGGATTATAAGAAAAGCGTCTCGGATATTCGGTAACAACACAATCTCCAAAAGTTGTTTTCGTTGCTTAATTTTGTAAATTCTGGAGTATTGCGCCCCCGGTGGTCTTCTGCTGCGGATTGTCACCTCAATCTCATCAACAGAGCTGTTAGAACTTGCAAGTTCCTCTGTGGTGACTTGGTTCTTGGTGACCTTTGCCATCGTCGAAAGGTCAGCAGCGTGTGCATGCTGTACAAGATCAAGCACAACGACCATCATCCGATGAGCAAGTCAATTCCTGGTGATTTCGTGGCAGCAAGAAGCACACGGTTTACATCCAAACTGCATTCCCAGTGCATGGCTCCAATTCGTTGTCGTGCAAAACAATTCCAACGTTGCTTTCTTCCGGCCACTGTGGCTACTTGGAACACGTTGAAGGAGGAGGCTTTCTCGCAGAACAATTTGAACAAATTCAAGGCCAAAGTCAATGAAATGCTACTGAAAGAGCGGAATTGACTGTTGGTTGTTATTTATTCACATTTATTCTTATTTATTCATATTTATTTTCTATTTATACATATGAACTGTCATTTAATTTGTATTTATTCATTTAAATTGTTACTTAATTTATATTCATTTTCTATTTATATCCTATTTATGTACACACACATATATATATATATATATATATATATATATATATATATACGCATAACAATAAATATATTTATTGTTAATTATTCTCTATTCATTAATATGTATTGTTATTTGTTGGATTTATACTGTGGAGTGCAATAAGATCAATTGTTTTTTATTTATCTATTTACTTGTTCTCTATTAAATCGAATTGATTGTTGATTGATAATCAATCAACATTGATTTGTTGTTGTTATTTATTAAATCATGCTTATATTTATCTGTTGATTTATATTTACTTACTTATTTATTAATATTGATTGCTATTTATTTATCTCTATTGTTGGTTGTCATTCATTGAATAGCATATTTATTTATTGTTTATTGTTGTCAGAGCCGTAGCATCCGCCCCCCGTACCCCCCGGCCGGGGGGGCCCGAATGTTGAGGGTCCCGTTGCTTCAGGTATTATATCAAAACTTGTCATGTTTATTATGTATAGCCTTTACCTTTTTTTAGATGTTTTCACCTGAGCTTGTATTATGTGATTATGTCTAATAAATACATTCATTATTTGGTGCTTAATTTATAATGGGGGCTCCAAGTGATGCTTCGGGGGGGGGGGGCATAATTCCTCGCAACGGCTCTGGTTGTTGTTACCTATTGATGAGTGTGGGCGGATTGACATAATGGAGTGTTATCGGATTAATTAATTATTTTTATTTATTTATTATTTTTGTTTCAAACTCTCTCTATGATTCCTTCATTTTTGAACCCTCTTTCTCTCTACATCTTTTGGGCGCTTCTGGTACACATGGAGCCACTGCAGAGCGGTAACAGTGCTTGCACTATAACCGCACTGATAATAATGCTAATAATACTGATATTGATACCGATATTGATATTGTCCGCCTCGTAGCCGAGTGGCTAAGACGCACGCTCTGTGCACAAGAAGTCCAGGGTTCGATTCCTTGACGAGGTGAAACCGATGGGTTCGTTTCTGAAAGTGATGGCCCAATTGTCGCAATGCGGGTTTCGTGTGCGCGCAGCCGTGCAGTTTCTGTGCTGGTGGTGACTGCAAAACCCGTGCGTCAGGACCTGCGGTGTGCCAGCCGGGGCCGTGAGGCTTTGCCCATGCATAAATTCACGCGAACATTAGCCTTTCCACTGCTGTGTTCAAATGCGTAGATTAATATTATATAATACTGATACTCCATTGAATGTATGCTAAGGAAAATCATAAAGATGAACATCATCATGCATTTTAATTGCTCAACAGTGGAAATTGATAAAGGCAGATGTTCCGGTATCGCCGCCATCAACATAACGCAGTTTTTCGAGTAATTTTGATATTGTGACAAATAAAAAATACTGATTAATTATTTCACTGCTATAATTCGTAAGACGTAGGATAAACAGAATCAGCACCGAGTTATTTTGTTAAGTATTGTACAATTTTCTCTCACATCGTAAAATATTGCAAAAAGGTTAAGATTATTTGCCGAAAACACGACCACACACACGCGCGCGCACGAAAGTAGGTCGATATTTAACTTCTTTAGAATTTTAACTAGTGTCAAATTGCGGTGGATACAGTTTTTAATGTTAATTTCGAAAATATATGTTTTATTGCAATTAATTAGAAAACTTTTCCCAGAAATCAGGTTGAAAATTCCCTTTTCAGCAACAACGCACGTGCGTAGCGCTAAATTCGCCGCTTGGATATTAAAATTATTTTCCAATCGTAATTGAATTCAGCATGAAAAAGACGCAATTTTCCCAGCGGATTTCGAGAATATATTTTACTTACATTGATGTAATCTTTTTCTTGAAAAAAAAATCAGCTGAAAATGCGGTTTTCTAGTGGAATTTCGGTCGTGTATTAGTGGACCGTTTTTGTCGAATTTTTGTTTTTCCTGCAATGTTCATAGTAAAGTGGTGTTGATACTAAATAATCTAACATTTTCACATTAAAATGCAATTATAAATTGTGATGTTATCGTTTGCAGTGAGAGAGAGAGAGAGAGAGAGTGTGTGTGTGTGTGTGTGTGTGTGTGTGTGTGTGTGAGATTATGTCCGAGTGCGTGAACATGTTAGTGTGTCTATGTGTGATCGTGTGTGGTTGAATTGTGTATTGTGTGCGAGAGTCGCGTTTGTGGTCTGTTCGTGTTGTGACGTCCTGTAGGCGCTCGTGGGGCAGTGATGCCCATGCGCGCCTGTCTGTAAATATATTTTAGTTTTGTCTGTTACATTAATTAAAACTGAAGCACATTATGCTGTTAGTTTTGCGGTGGTTTCATCACATGGCACATTGCCACATATATAACATATACAGCATAAGCTACAAAACGGCAGGCGATGTATACCAACGACTGCACAAACGACGGAATCAAGCATAAAATATGCAATATATTTGATTATAATGCCACTTTGATAGGAATTCAGGACGCATCTCTCTCGAACACATTTAAACCAAAATGTAGCAATAAAGAGTATTGGGCACACACACGCTCCGCGAGACCTCTGTTACTAGCTGAACACTATCTAAGCTTTGTGAATGTGGGTGAAAATTAGCAACATCAAACAGTATGATGTCATATTCGAGCGCAGACGCTGTCGCTTCGTCCATATGTTTGATTTTTAGTGGTTCTCTCATCAGCTGCACAACGTCTTTCAGCTCAGATCAAATCTGAACGTTCAAGTTGACTGTGGGAATTTTTATAAAAATGTTTATAAATATTTGTCATTCTCCGCTTAGATGATGACAATAGCCTCCGAATATACTGGTTGAAGTTGTGAGGTCGCAGAGCAAAATAAGGACACAATTATACTCACATCATCCTGCTGGTGAGAGTGACTTTCAATCCATTTTCTCTGATTTTGTCGTCCTCTGACTGTCCTCTGTCTGCCGTCGTAGTTCTTGTGGTACCATTGTGCTTCTTGAAGCTTATTAGTGACCGTTCTGTTTTATGAAGAGCACAGCTAGTTGCGAATATTATATCTAATAGTTTCTGCAGTTCAAACCATCATTCCTCGCTTGCTGCCAGTGTTCACCGCTTTGTTCTGCAGGAAAACAGCTCGAACATTATCAACTCTTTCGTACAGCTGAACTACATCAAATGTTTCCTGAGCAAGTACATTTCCTGTGCTACCAACAATACGTGTTGCCCGGTGAGTCAAGTAGGCTCGGAGGAAGCCCGCACTCTCATGGGTGAATGTAACATGATTTTCTGCTGCAAAACACCCTTAGGGAGTAAACTTATGTGCGTCGCTTTTTAAAAGCCATTGTATTCTCATCCCATTCTCTTTCCGAGCCAATGCATGTCAAATTCGAAATTGAATCTTCACGGATATTTTATAGATATCTTCAACCTTTGGTCCTGATCCATCTAATCAGCAGTTCTCAATGTTTACTCTAACTATTGTAGGTGTCCGATATCATGAAGCAAATCATTAGCAATAGCTGCACTAATGCTGGAGGATCATCCGGATCTGATGATATCCATAGATAACGTCGAGAAATTCACAAGTGCGTTATTCATTGGATTCTCAAAAACTTGCCATAATTTATGCACTTTCGGGATTTAGGTAAAAACTGCACGTATAGTGTACCAGAACTAACCGAATCCACATTGAACTCAATATTAGGCCTGATATAAAATATCCGGTTCGCGCAATTAATTTCGAGAATAAGCGCGTTTTTCAAACGCATTTCCTGAAAACGCTATTGTAAGTGACAATATAACAAATATTTTCGAAATCCAAGTGTGAAGCTGCACCACTATCGTCTGCGAAAAAACAACCGAATTCACATATAATTTACTATTAGACCTGGTGTAAAATACTATCCGCGCACGCTGAGTTACTTGAACAATTGCACGTTTAGATGCATTTCCGGGAAAAGCTACTGTTATGATCGCAATATAAAAAATATTTAGGAAATCTACTTAATAAACTTAATCTATCGCAACTTGACACTCGAATTGAATAAAAAATCTACCCAGCTTAACGCGCACAACTCAAACACCTACACACTGTAGTTCAATGTGGTGTCTTGAACAGGAACGATGCGCAGCGTAACCGCACAAGACAGCGTTGACCTGTCCACTGCGTGTATTCACAGTACGAGAAAAATCATAAGTCCTTACATGACGTGACATGACCTAGGTCGTGACACGTCATGTCACACAGACGTGAATAAAAATTAACAGAAAAAAAGAAATTACGTAGACATAAAATAAAATAAAATATACATAAAGTATAAGCAAGAAGAATAAAAAATTGCAAATGCGTAAAAATAATGAACAACTTGCCAAAACTTTTCAACGAAGACAACCAAACAAACTAATGCAATGCTTGCCAGCCAAATAGACCAAGATTTCACACAGGGGAAAACAAAATCTAGATAAATGACAGACATAATGAAAACAAGTATGATATACAAAACTTTACGAATAATACAAAGGCATAACAGGCCAATCAGCGGCGAGCTGATCACGTGCTAGTCACGAGGGGATACACGCTATGGACACGCCGTAAAAGCACACAGTACACAACAACGCACACGATGAAAACACCAATATGAAAACAGAATATTCAATTAGTCCGCCTCCTGGCCCAGCGGCTAACACACGCGTTCTGTGCAAAAGTGACATGAGGTTAAATTATCTGGTGAGGTGGGTTCAGTTCACGTGCGCACGCAGCCGTGCACGTGACTGTGCGGACCGTGACGACAATGACCCGTGTGTGGCGGCCGAACCTGCGGTGTACCAGCCGGAGCCATGAGGTTTTGCCCTCACAAAAATACACGCAAGCATATCCTTCTCCACTGCTGTGTTCAAATACTTGAATATATCAAATATATTATACTGAATTAGCCGTCCGAATTTCATCTCCTGCGAAAGTCCCCTGTAAGAAGACGCTTGAAAGTTTTTCTGAACTGCTGGCTAGCCAGTGCATAACATATAGGATTTAGAGGACTACAAGCGTAGCAGAGGAAGTAGGAGAACATGTAAACATGTGGATTGACACATGTCGGGCAAAAACCAACAATAATAGCGATAATATGATACGGTGTCCAGCTAGCTATAAACACGCCCATGATAATTGAAATTGTCTTGAGTGCTTTGTTCGCACGAGTTTCACATCTTGCAGAATGTAGTTTTTGTTTTGGCCGTTTCCTGACTTTATTTGCCATTCTATCCATTAAGCAGTCTCTGTCAGCATGGACTGTATCAGTTCTCGCGCACTTCCATGTCGTAATAGAAGCAAAATCGGTCGTTTTATTTTGATTGATTATTTCAATATCACGATCACTTGTTTCAGGCAAGTCCATATTGCAAGCCATCTGGTTCTGCAGCCGCCTTTCGTCTTGCTTCATGGTCAAGTTTTTTCCAAGCAATGCTTCTTCTCTACTCATGACAGATTTGTCCTCAATCGTACATATAGCTTGATTTCCACCGTCTACATCCGCAGTATTCACGTTCATACACAACTGAGATGGTGCTGCCGCTGATGTACTTGTACCGCTGTGAGGTGAAGATTCATTGCTGGCGGTAAGCCGCTCGTGAATTACTGGCTCAAGCAATTCTGACGAAGAAGGTGACGTATCATCTTTGTCTGAAGGCGGATCCCCCGCTAAATTATTGTCTTTGCTCGTTAGCTCAGAAGCTCTGTCTTCACATTCCCCGTTATGCTGCAAAGTGGAGTGCTCAATGTTGCCCAGATGTCGCTCGACATGAATGTTTGAGCACTTGACGTCAAATTGAGGAGACGCAGGGAACTCTCCCAAAGCTTGTTCATTTGTGGGGACTTCAGATATATTTGGAGTTCGAGCAATCATACAAAATTGTCTATCAATGGTAGTAATTGTCATACTTTTTTCCTCAGCGCAAGCCGAAGGCACGTTTCCTACCTGATTTCGTACGCCTATGACTTCCATACTGAGAGTAGGCTGGGTAAATTCTTCGGTTTCACCAGTCCTGAAAAAACGTTTCCATATCGGAGCTGACCTGACTTTGCCCGTTGATGTTTGCTTCATTTCCTTCATTTTCTTCCGCCTAGCATTAGCGCGTTTCTGTGTTCGGTAAACTGATTGGTAGATGCCTGCGTAGAGAACAAGTAACACGATCAAAGTGAGCCAATAATAGAACACGATCAAAGCCGTGTTGAATATAGGATCCTTCAAGAACTGCACCATACACTCTCCTTCAGCCAAATCTCGATAGCCAATAAAGTGCTCCCAGCCAAATATTGATACAAAGAAAATGAGTGCCGGGACAATCCATGTTATGGTTACCATGACAATAACGCGAGACTTGGTTCGCCAGTTGTTATACTTGAAGGTGAATTTCTCAGAGCAGAATCGGTCGATGGTAATCAACAATACGGTGTACTGAGACACCAAGCACGCGGTATAGTCCACCGACAGCCACAGGTCACACAACAGCGGTCCCATCTGCCACACGCCACGCAGAATGTACACCGTGTAGAAGGGCATCGACACGCAGCCAATGAGCAGATCGGTGACCGCAAGTGACGCTAGATAGTAATTCGCCGGCTGACGAATCGTGCTATTACAAACGAACGAGAGAAGCACAAGAGAGTTGACACCAATTGTTACTACTACCAATATGCACATGCATATCACTATGAAAATGGCAAGCGGTAGAGGAAACATGAGCCCGTATTCATTGGCACCATTGACTGTCGTATTGGCGACGTACTCCACTGTGTTGTTGTCCAATGCGAGTCCGACATCGGTTTCAACGCACTGCGCGGTGGAATTAAGCAAACACGTCGTCATGTTGAAGGCTACTTCGTATTGTCCTGCGACGAAAGAACCTTTTGATCACATGAATTATACAGCCCAAAATGCAGCGTGCAATATTGCCGGACGTTGATGTGTGCCACGTTCATGCGGCTTCTTCCATGAACACAACTGTTGCTGAAATATACATGCACATAAATAAACACACACGTCTAATATAAATCAACATCAGCCTGCGTGTATTCCTGGCTTGTTAACATGATATTACATGACATGCATTACCACGGAACACTATCGAACGAAGTAATTCAATTCATATTTTGTGTGATCTTCCAAGAAATACGTAGAAATAGCACAGTGACTGCAAAAATTCGGATAAGAATGGAGGCATAATTAGTAAAGACCGCATGCTTAAAAATGGCAAAATACGCAGGCAAATAGGCACGATAGAACAGAAAAATAGGCAAATATATGCATTCTTCCTTTGGTTCTCAGAATGCGGTCAAGCATACACACCCGTATGGGAGCTTAACGATGATAAACGTCAATGCGGAATAGCTAATATACGAGTGCAACATCGGCGAAGTGAACCTGGAATTAAGCCTAGCTACATCATCACTGGTTACATTTCGCTTGTACAATTATTTGATTAAAATATCTAGCATTAGTTCATTAAATGAACTTTTTAGGACAAAATATGAATAGGCAACTTTTGATGAATTAGCAAACTAGGCAATTATTTGAAAACCCCTTGAAATTTACAGGAACATCTGGTCATTAATCATCACAAATTAGTAATCCAATTATGAATTACGTAGATTGGCGGCATTGTAGCAGAAACAAAAAAAACAAAAAAACTGCCCTCACAAAAATACACGCCAACATAGCCTTCTCCACCGCTGTGTTCAAATGCGCAATTATACATAATTATGCATATATTCAAGTTCTGCGGAGAAAACCTGCACCACGTGGATACGTAGATGCTGGCAAACGCTTCTTTTCAAAGCCGCTGATTTTCTTGAGAATTTGTTTGCTGCTTCCGCTGGTCCATGATCATCTGGTAATTAACCAGGTAGGTCTCAATATAGGCAATAGTGGAATCTATTTCTGCTACGCAACTTCTCAATTAACCACCGACGACATATTCTTCCACGTGATCGAGCGTTTTACGATGCTCATCGAGTACCTCAGGCATTACCAGTGGGGCATTTGTCCGAATGCTACCCTAGCCCAGGGGATCTTAACCGGGGGACACGCACCCCTAAATGGTGCTAGACTAGTTCCTAGGGGGAGCCAGGAATCCTGTGGAAATTGAAGAAATAGTTTTACATATGATTTATATTTTCCCTGAAAAAACGGTATGAGTAAACATTACATAATAAAGTTTTGTTATGAAAAGAAATGTATTTATTACGTCGAAATGAATTATTAAATTAATAATTACGTCGTTTATATTTCATCTTTTTCATATAGCTATAAAAATCCAGGGAATGAAAACTGACTTCTTATTCGAAAACTCACACTGAAAAAGGTAGAGAACCACTGCCCTAACCTAACACAAAATATCCGGATGTAGATTGGTTTCAGTGAGTGACGTTGGACTTGGACCCATCAGACGAGACCAATTATAAGTTTGCATCATGTTTTCAGAATCGTTGACTTGTATATGACGCATTATACTTACAATATACATTATACTTACAATATGAGGGTGAAACACATCAGCCAGAAATTCCTCAAACGTAACAAATCTCTTCTTATTCTCGTGCTTATTGGGCGTGGGCATAACCGTTGCACGAAATACATGAATTTCGCTTTAGAAAACCAGCAATTATTCAAATTGTAATCGAAAATCAACCAGTTGCTAGTAAGTCAAATTCTTGACTTGGAGCGACCATGGGTGAACAGTTCGAATTATGTCATACAAACACATTCATAACGCAATGTTATGCCACCAGAAATGATATCGCCGATAACTTTTGCTAATTTACCATGCTAGCATAGAAGGAACAACTCAATTAGTGACAACAAATAGTGAATATTCTGTGTTCTTGGAGCGTAAATCTTCTTTAACCAATAAATAATGCATAGCTACTAAATATACACACCACAAGCTTACTTATGACAAATCTGGAAAGTCATCTGCACACAATTACTAATGGACCAGCGTTTGAAGCCGTAAATGAAAGCACCAAAAAGCAGCTTGTGATGATACAACAGTAGACTCACCTGACTCACGACACGTCATTCGTGAACTAATGGGCGCACACACATGCACTCCGTAAACATCACATCACAATACTAGGAAACGTAACACGTATAGTAACACGTACAATACTAGGAACATGTACAATACTAGGAAATACGTATATAGTAACACGTATATAGTAACACGTACAATACTAGGAAATTAATAATAAAACGACGTCAAGAGGAGTGTAGAAAACAGGCGCAGTATTTACCACGTGAAAATATACCGCAAAATATGAGTTAGTCCACTGTACGTGTGCATAATAATATTGAAGAATAATTAAGTGGGAAACACTTTTATGCTGAAAAACTTTCATACTTTCATGCTAAACACACTTTTGTGATGAATAAAAAATGCTCAAAATCGATATGATAGAAAAATATTTGTATGCCATATTAGTGTTCGAATCGATAGGTGGGCAGTAAATGACCACACTTAGCACGATATTAATGCGAGCTTCCAAGAAAAAACATCCACTGCAAGAATTAAAAAACTGGCAAGCCCTGTTTTGAATATGGTTGACGCCTCTATGACGAATTTTGCTGGTTACGAGCGAGCGAAGAGAGCAAGTTCATACTTGGTGTTACTAGAAAAATTAGTCCGATTAAGATGCATTTTTTTTGTTGGGTAGCCTCTTCCTTTCTGCCGCGGATGAGACCAAACCGAATCATGTCAGTGCCCACTGTGGCACGTGGCACGTCCCAAATGACCTACTTTTTCGAAAAACACTTTTTACCCGTTTTTCAGAGGCTTATATCTCTGGAACCATAAGTCCGATTAACATGCGTTTTTTTTGTTGGGTTGCCCAATCCTTCCTGCCGCGAATGAAACCATGCCGAATCATGTCAGTGCCCAGTGTGGCACGTGGCACGTGCCATATGCCCTCTTATAATTTAGCAGAAAACAAAGTTTGACAAAATTTGACATCGACAAAGTTTGATTACATATGATAGCTTCGCGCTCGCTCTTTCATCGCCGAACACGGCGCTTTATTGGTATTATGTTAGTAATTGCTCGCCCCAAACATTTTAGTGCCATATTTGGTGGATCGAACGAAGGTCTTCGTTACGACGGCTTGCTATTCAGCAATTTCCTATTCAACTTGATAGCATCTGCGCAAGCTTGTGTATCATTGTTTATTGTATGTTTCGTCCTTTTCCTGTATATTCCGTTTGCCTCCCCGTTATTTTACTTGAATAACCAGTGGCGGCGCCAAAGGTATGCATGGAGGGGCTGAAACTGCCAGAAAATCTGTGGATCCCCCAAATCCTGACCATAAACATTTCCAGTGTAGTTGCTCATGTTTCGCCAAACCCCCGCACACTTTTCTTATTAGGCTTTATTCGCCTCGGTCCCCCACCAGAAAAATCCTGGCGCGGCCACTGGTCATTTTTCTCAGTTCGCATATTCGATAACATCATCATGTATTTGCCAAACCAAACATAACGCCAACACTCACTCTCTCACACACACACAATATTAATAAAATCATAGCATCTACACTCAGACTAGTCAAAAACATATATACTGCGTTTCGATATATGGATGAGGATATATTGAAGAAGCTGGTCACAACAATGATTCGACCAAGACTGGAATATGCGGCAGTGGTATGGTCTCCGTCTTTGAGGAAGCATATCGACAAACTCGAGAGAATACAGAGAGCAGCAACGGAAATCGCACCAAGTTTGAGAGGTTTAGAATACGCAGATAGGTTGAACAAACTAGCACGGACCACGCTCGAAAAGAGAAGACAGAAAGGGGATTTAATACACATTTTCAAATACATGAGAGGATTTCAAAAAACGGATCAGAAAGGCTGGATTGTTTGGAATGAGAGAGATCAAAGGGGATATGGTATGAAATTGAAAAAAACAAGATGCCGACACAAGATCAAACAGGACAATGTTCCTTATATGAGCGTAGAAAAGTGGAATAGTCTAGACAGTGAAACAGTAAAAACGAGAACAATTCAATCGTTCAAGGAGAAGCTAGATAAATCATGATTTGGAGACGGGACAGCTCGACCGCAAGCTCATATCCCGTAATGTACAAATAGGTGAGCACAATACAACAGAGTATGCAATATGTGAGGATGACGAGACATAATGAGTCTGCAGGTTTGTACTGCCATCCTGCCACATACACAACATACAATAACAAGTAGAACACATACAACTAAAAAGAGAAGACATTCGCATCACGCCACGCTGTTCAGATGTTCACATACACATAAAGAAAATTGTATATCACTCATACTTTCAATCAATTGTGCTCTTACTCTTTTCTTGAGAGCTGAAATCGTTTGGAACATTTTGATTGCACTTGCTAATTGGTTCCAAAGTCTAATTCTTTGATGAAAAACTGTCAGATCTCTTGTTTTTGTGCGTGCAAAAGGAACCGCAAATATATGCACGTGCCTGGGATTTACGGCAAAGATATTTTGTATATTGCTGGGAAGACGAGTTATAACAATGCATCGAACATTTTCATTAGTGTTGTTTTTGATAAGGTCGTCAAGTTTCATAATGTTCAGTTATTTTAACAATGGAGTAGAACGCTCATGTAAGTGTGTATTCGTTATTATTCTCAATGCTCTTCTTTGAGCGATTCATATCAGTTCCAAGTTTGTTTTGAAAGTATTTCCCCCTATTTCGTCAAAGGGTGATATATATATTACGTCGCCCGATGTAATTATGAAATGAAACAATTGTACGTACAAATTTAATTGTGAAATAAAACTAATATGATAATCGTGTAACTATCCGCGGACACACACGTACTCAAGCTCCACACAAACACATGAAACAGCGTAACTTCATACACATCGGCTGACCTATATTGTCAACTAGCACCTGAATATATGGCACTAGGCGCGCCTATGCATAGTAGAGTGTCTGTGGCGGGGATATACAAACAGGTTACGGGAAAATGTGAATTGGAGGGATGGCACTTTGCCGCCGCTCCCCGTCTTGTCCAGTCAGGAGTAGAGATGCGACCTCAAAAAACCGATGTTTTTTTAAAAACCTCGACCAAAAAACACGTATATTTATATTTTTTTCAAGAGTCATGCAAAGAATTCAAATGATGATAATGATATATTTAGGATATTAAAGGAATTATTTTTATCAACACATGAGTTATTCATGCTATTAGTGACCCTACCAAATTGAATAATCAGTAAATATGCACAATAAAAGTGTTATAATGTGTCTGAAAGTCATAATATCATTGTTTGCACGGTACTGTGCGGCACTTCTATGTACAGTACAGTTTTGCATTCAATTATTGAATTTATCATTGTGTAAGAAAGCAGGGTTTGAGAACCGTTTTTCTGCTAAAAATTGAAACTGTTTAAAAAAAAACAAGTGGCATACATTTTTTATTTTTTACATATTACCTTTTTCCTACCAGAAATAAACTACGTTGATTATAATAACTTTCATCATTTCATTCAAAAGATCAATTATTTGCAAATATAAAAGTACCAACACTGCAAATATTTACACAGAGACTACAAATATACACACAAACATAGTGCCCCTAATGAGACTACGAATAAAAGCGGATCGCATTATTCAGAGTGGCAATCCTCACCAGATAACCGGGCAATATTTTCCTGTAGGAGAAAAACGACTGAGGAAATATATTCAATGTACAAAAAGGTATTTGAACACAAATAACTACATCAAAGAAACCATCATCCATAAAACCAGTTCTAAAAACAGGTTACTAATTGTAGTGTGATGCTGCCCCGCCCAGAGGGCGTGGGCGCGCCTAGCGTGGATGACGCTACCCGCTACGAGTCAGTGTGTGTCCAGCAGTGGTTGTGTGCAGGTCGTGACGTTGTTACCCTATTGTACGTGACCGCTTGTAACCACGCTTTATAATACATGGCGCAGCCGACAGGATGCTGTAGTCGCGCAGCAGCTCGGGGTAGCCGCCAAGAGCTTATGTCCACCGCCGTCGCGCCTGCGGGTCGCCAACGGCCAGCCACTGCGGTGTTTGGGTACATTCGAGGCGCTGCTGCGACTTGGCGACGCTTCTTGCCGCTCCACAGTGTACGTGGTGCCGTCAGTGCGGCGCCCTCTGCTCTGTTGGCGGGACGCAGTGGAACTGCGCCTGCTGCACCGCGCATTTCCGCGCCAGATGTCACGCGAGCAGCATCTACAGCAGGTGACCGCAGGACCGTCAGTCCCGATGCCGCGACATTGCCCTCGCTGGACCAGCGCGGCGCAGCCTACCGCTGCAGAGCGACGGGCACACAGCGAGCAATTGTTGGCGGCCTTCACTCGCGTGTTCTCTACGGACGGTCCCCTCCGCGAGATGACTGGCGGTGCAATGCGGATTGACCTCCGAGATGATGCCGTGCCCAACAATGTGACCGCCCCTCGTTCTGTGCCATTCTGCCACCGCGCCCAGGCACAACAGCAGCTGGAGCAGCTGCAGCAGCAGGGCGTCATTGAGCCGGTGTCCCACCCGACTGACTGGTGCTCGCCCATTGTCGTGGTCGGCAAACGAAATGCGGACGGCACGCCCAACGGTTGCCGCCTCACGGTGGACTTTACCCGTCTCAATCGTTTCGTCCGCCGACCGACTCATCCGGTTCGCTCGCCTGTCGAGGCCGTAGCCAGCATGGGCCTCGGCAACCGGTGGTTCACCCAGGTGGACGCCCTACAGGGCTACTTTCAGGTGCCCCTGCGCCGCGAGGACCGAGACCTCACCACTTTCATCACGCCGTGGGGTCGGTTCAGGTTCTGCCGGGCGCCAATGGGCCTGGTGTCAAGCGGCGACGAGTTCAACCGGCGCGGCGACGTCGCCTTGGCTGGCTTAGCGGACTCGTGCAAGATTGTTGACGACGTGCTGGTGCACACTGCCAGCTACGACGACCATCTGCAGCGAGTCTGGCAACTACTGCAGCGCTGTGACGACGCCGGCGTCACTTTGAGCCGGAAAAAGTTTGTCTTTGCGGCCACTGCCGCCAATTTCTGTGGCTTCCACATCACGTCCTCCGGATTTACCGTCGACGAGAAGAAAATTCGGGCGCTGGCTGACTTCCCTACACCGACGGACCTGACCTCACTGCGGTCGTTCTTGGGCTTGGCGAATCAGTTTGGCGACTTCTCTGACGCCATCGCTTCTGCTGCCGAGCCCCTGCGTCAGCTGCTCCGCAAAGGCGTCGAGTGGCAGTGGTCGTCACAACACGACGCTGCTTTCACGGCCGTAAAACGCGCGTTGGCCAGCCCGCCCGTGCTTGGCCACTTCGACCCGACAAGGCCCACCATGTTGGAGACGGACGCGGCAAGACAGAAAGGCCTCGGGTTTGTGCTCCGCCAGCGGGACGACCAGGGCCGCTGGCAGCTCATCCAGTGTGGGTCGCGATTCGTCTCCGACACGGAGAGCCGTTATGCCGTCTGCGAGCTGGAGATGTTGGCCGTGGTGTGGGCCTGCCAGAAATGCCACCAATATCTGGCTGGCCTGCCCACCTTCAATGTGGTCACCGACCACAAGCCGCTGGTGCCCATCCTGAACGAAAAGGCGCTCGGAGACATCTGCAATCCTCGTCTGCAGCGCATGCGTCAGCGTCTACTGCACCTGACCTTTGTCGCCAGCTGGAGGCCAGGAGCACAGCACAACATCGCCGACGCCCTGTCACGCGCACCCTCCCAGCCGGCCGGTGCTGACGCGGACGTGGACGACTCTTCGTCTGGATTTTTCATACAGACGCTAGACGCCTTCTCAGATGAGGACGATGAAGGCCGCCGCACATCGCCAGTCGACACCACTCTGGAGGCGGTGCGAGCTGCGTCTCTCGCGGACGACGAGTGCCGTCAGCTGATGCCGTACGTGCTAGACGGCTTTCCTCAGCATAAGCATCTCCTACCGTCCAGCCTTCACCAGTACTGGGGTGTGCGCGACCAGCTCACTGCGGACCATGGCCTGATTTTGGTCGGCTGCCGTCTGCTTGTGCCCAAGCGCCTGCGAAAAGATACCCTCCGCCGCCTCCACGAAAGCCATCAGGGGCAGGTCAGGACGGTTCAACGCGCCCGCCAGACTGTATTCTGGCCTGGCCTTAATAACGACATCGCCATGGCCGTTTCGTCATGCCAAGAGTGTCTCGAATACAAGGACTCTCAGCAGAAAGAGCCATACATGGCGGAACCGCGCCCGACACGGCCCTTCGAATCGGTGTCGGCAGATTTCTTCTACCATGCGGGGAAAACGTTCCTCGTATACGCCGACCGATTCTCCAACTGGCCGCTGGTGTTTGAATGTGGCCTTGACGCGTCTGCTCATCAGCTGGTGAAGCTGTTTCGGCGCGTGTTTGTCGCCACGGGCGTACCGTCCATATTGTCGTCGGACGGCGGCCCGCAGTTCACTGCGCGTCTCACTGCCGAGTTCCTGCGACATTGGCGTGTCCGTCACCGACTCTCCAGTCCACGCTTCCCGTCCTCTAATGGGCACGCCGAGTCCGCTGTCAAGCGGGTGAAGCGACTCATCCAGAAGTCGGCCCACGACGGGGACCTCAACACGGACGCGTTCGTTGCCGGCCTGCTGGAGATGTGCAACGCGCCTGGTGCCGACGGCCGCTCGCCCGCGCAGCTGCTGTACGGTCGCCCCGTGTCGTCTGCCGTCCCCGCGCATCCTCGCGCGTTCCTGCCTGAATGGCAGCCGTCCACCGCTGAGTGTGATCTCCGAGCAGCGGCCGCGCACGACAGGCAGATCACCAGCTACAATCGGTCAGCCAGACCACTGCCGCCGTTATCGCCCGGCACTACAGTGGCTCTCCAGGACCCGACGACAGGCCGCTGGGACCGGACTGGCGTGGTCGCTGTCACTGGTCGTCGCCGCCAGTACGCGGTACGCTTACCGCATGGCGGTCTCTACTGGCGTAACCGCCGCCACCTGCGGCCAACATTCAGCGCACCCGCCTCCGAAGTGACGCCGCCACCATTCGTCAGCGCAGCGCGGCCAGAGGCCATGTGCCTGCCTTGCCCACAGCTGTCGCCGCCGCAACCGCCGCGAGAGACCAGCAGCAGCAGCGGACCCGCGCCGCCGCCGGGGGAGGATGTGAGCGGAACATCAGAGGCTCCACATACACCAAACCCTCGCCGAAGCGACCGAACCCGCAGACCGCCGCCGCACCTGAGCGACTACGTCTGCAGGACCAGCAGCGTCCCCCTTCCGCCGCTTGGAGGGGAGATGTAGTGTGATGCTGCCCCGCCCAGAGGGCGTGGGCGCGCCTAGCGTGGATGACGCTACCCGCTACGAGTCAGTGTGTGTCCAGCAGTGGTTGTGTGCAGGTCGTGACGTTGTTACCCTATTGTACGTGACCGCTTGTAACCACGCTTTATAATACAACTAATAATAAAAATCAATTAATTTGGTTCAACTTTCCTTGATCTGCCGCCAATTTTTTTCAAAATCTCTACATCTACGAGAACCGTTAAAAAAAATTATTTTGAAAAAACCATGGTTTCAAAAAACAGTTTAAATCAAATGGTTTAACCAGCCGCTTATACCAGCAGGCTACTTGCTATGCAAAAAGTATTTGAACGCAATCAATTATATCTATCTTCAATAGAGACTGTTCTAGAAAGCATTGTTTCATAAAAAAAGTGTTAAAACGTAAAAAAACACTTGACCAACCAATTAACTTGTCTTGTTCTGCTGCCAACATTTTCTGAATATGTACATAATTAACGAATTTAAAACCAGTTTGAAAAGCATCATTTCATCATAAAAACATGGTTTATTTAAAAAAAACATGATTATTCAATGAATTTGTTTTGTTCTGCTGACAAATTATTTCAAATATCCACATCATTAAAACCATCTTTAAAAAAAGGGTTTTCTCAATGAAAACAACCTAAACCACCGAACCCGGATGCACTTTCAAAGTCTCCTGGGATATTTATTGATAAATATTTTTGTTTTTTATATTATTATCAAATTATCTTTGAAAGAAGACACGTAAAGATGTACACAACGTCAATTAAACTCATTTCTATGTACTAAAATAAATACTAATATGTAATAACATCCGATGGCAATTGGGACTAATTCTAAAAAAACAAAAAACAAAAAAACTAAAAAATTATGTTTTTTTGCAAAAAAACGAAAAAAAACGATTTGTTACATCACTTCTCAGGAGGCATCGCGTCAAAGGTGCTGTCTCGTCCAGGCACGTTAGAAAGCAGAAGGAAGCCGGGGATAAAACTGGATCATAACGTCGCTGGGTGAATCATCATAGTTCCCCATGCGCAAACGAACACAACCGTGTTTGACCACAATGAGCGCGAGTGATTGTCGGACAAACTTCAGGTGCGTATTTGTGTCTCGTATTATTTCGCCGTGCTGTTTGGCAAGTCTACGCCGAACTTGCTAATAAACTGGAAAAACCCAGCCGCTTTTTCTGCACTGAAACGTTATCATTTCATTTCTCCATGCCTTTCAAAGGCGCATTTATTTAACGATTCAACCTCATTGGCACCTTTATAAAGGTCCATTCTGTCAGTGAATTCCGCACATTTTACGCCTTGCTAAAGGCGACTGGTTAGTGAATTCTTACGCAAACGTGTTGGCCCTTGTGTAACCCTCCGCGCAGCGGTATATTATCGATTCGCTTGCTGTATGCAGGGCCGGATTTAGGCATGTGGAGACCCCTGGGCAATCTATGTATGGAGGCCTACCATGCTTGAGGCGAGTGGCGAGCGATGCCAGCCTCACAGGTGGGCGCTGTAATCTCCACCAGAAAATCATCATTGCCGGTCCTGCCAGTAATGAATTTTGGTCATCAATATACATGAGTACAACAATATAATGGAACAATAACAAACAATACAGTACTACAGAGATGTAGAGTCAGACCTAGGCATAAGGAGTGAGAGAGTGGGATACAGTATCAAAACAAATAGAGAATAGATATTTGCGGAGGGAAAAAGAGAATTGGCGAAAAGAAGGGGAGGAAGTAATAGAGACAGGAAGTGAGTTGTATAGTCGAGGGGCATAGAACGAGAAATATTTAGCTCATCAAGGTGATTCGTTCAAGGCGCGAGGACAGAACATCGGCACATGCGATTACACAAAGCCATAAAGTACTAATTCGCTTCGTGTGAATTAATGCGCTGTCTACGGTGTATCCTTGAATGTTAAATAAAATATGAAATATTTACACAAAAAACGACAATCGCAGGTCGCACCGCATCGACTGCTATAACCTGATCAGTAAAATGCGCTAAATTCCAAATTCATTCATGCACATAACCCAAAACACATGCAGCGTACCTGGGAACTCATGTCTGAAAGAAATAAGAACCAATAATAACCCAACTACACAACTACAACCGCACAACACTAATCCAGAGCATGTGCCAGAACATACAATGTATATCCTACAAGCTACAGTGAAGGAAAGGATATGAAATTCCTTCAAACGCGGCGATAACAACAAGTATATGTGAAGGAATGCGACATTAAATTCCTTCAAATGCGCCGCAAATGTCGACGGTCGCATCTTGTTCCGTCACACCGGTCCTACCAGTTATTAATTTTAGTCATCTTAATAACGTTTGCAAAATGACCTCTCCTGACTATGTACACTCAAGTATGAAAAGATTATGAAAAGCAATGTCAAATAAATAGCATATGCTTTATTACCATAAATCTAAATATGTTGGTTTGCCTTCACTTGTTTTTTTCACACAACATACTGCTCCACATGGTGGTTTTTCAGCGCATGTAACAATAACAATTAAAATCAATTAAAAATTAAAAATCGAAAACGGATTTGAAATACATGGTCAAGTATTAATGATATCCATGAACGATGTGATGTGTGAAAATGATCAGATGTGGCAATATACATATATACACATATACATAACGTATACATACACACATATATATAGACTTACACATCGTATATATAAACATGCATCATTATATACATATATACGCTTACATACACATATACATGTAAAATTATGTTGTAGAACTAAGACAGTACGCGTGCAAAAAAAATAAATAAAAAAATAAATAAAATCAAACTGATATAAGACGGTTATAAGCGTAGGCTGCTCGGCACCGAAACCAATGTGTCAAAGTTACTGTTTGGATGTACTGTAGTTTTCCGTGATGAAGAAATAGAAATCATAAATAGCATACTTTTGTTTTATTCCTGACTCAAAAAACGTTTATTCCTCATATATTAACGGAAATTATTCAAGCTTGGGTGCTATTTTAAGGTCGCCTAAAATGTGGAGGCCCCTGGGCAGGTACCCTCTTTGTCCCCCTTAAATCCGGCCCTGGTTGTATACGTGCACAAACAAATAGATGTTTCTTTTGCTCACTCTATTTGAGTAGGGAGCAGGAGGGAGGGAGGTAGCACTATACACGTGCTGGTGCGCCGATCTCAGAGTCCTCTATTTCTCGGGCACGTGCGGCTGCCTGCTGAAACCGCGTGCAGCACTGCTGCTAATAACTGTTGTTTGCCAGTATGCTGTGCCTATACAGGGTATTTATGAGAAGCTTCTGCTTAAAGCAGTGGTCCTTAACCCATGGGAAATGGAAGAGTTGCTAAGTGGGAAGCTAAAGGTCGGACAGAAGGGCAAATGTCTGTTTATATAAACTCAAATTCGTTTATTTTTGTTTCTAATGACCTCAAATGACATTTACTTTGATGTGACAACTGAACTTATTGAATTTATCAGCGCTGTTGTGGAAAATGAAGATATGGCTAATTGAGAAGTGGGGAATCCTGCCATCGCACCATTGCATATTTGGCGCTGTATCAAATATACATGTTGTAATAAGAAAAAAAAGGTTAAGAACCACTGGCTTAGAGAATGACCTACATAAACACCACATCGGATACCACGCGCTCATCCAACAATACAAAATGCAGTAGACATCAACTATTCAATGGAAGATTCAAGACGAAATTCTAGACAAACTTTCAGCCAGGTAATGTAGGACATATTCGGTTATAAACATGCACATGACGGTTCTACATCATATGTTCACGATTCGATCAATCTACCAACATCTCAGTGTTGTGCGCGAAAAAAGCTAGTTCCAGACATACATAAACATCAAGCGCCTGCAGGCAATTCAAACAACTTGTCCTAATTGACATAATATTTCAACTAAGCATGTGGTAAATGCAAGCGTCGCGATTACGGATAAATGACTGTGTGCATCCCTACTGGAGTAGAGGGCGAGCTCATAAGCGCTGCCATGATACTTACCATCACCCAGTATGAGAGCATATACTGAGTTTTGATTGCGCCATTTCACTGCATCTTCGAGCTAATAGTAAACTCAAAACAGACCAATTTATTATGAAAAACAGTATTCGAAACCAATTTTGAATGCACTGAAAGTGTATTTCACAAGGAACCCGCTACATTAAAAGAAACAAATCAAAACAAACACGGATTGCACACAACATGAAAAACATACTTCCACCAAAACATAACTAGGAAAAATAAAATTAAACCACACATAATTTAAGATTGATGACCCAAGATGAACTGCATAACATGGAATTTCGGCTGACCCCGACGAACACTATCTCGCCCTGAAAACAAAGCAATGCATGACACAAGTTGCTCAGTAAACACACAATCACCAACACGCGCATAGCACCTGATACAGCAAAATGCTAGCACAGCAATGCAAACCGAACATTAACGACAAAACCAGACCAAATACAACAGAACCAGTCTCGAAACACGTGGTCATTGTTTACGCGGAGTGAACAGGAATGACCTTGAGACCGTCACCAAGGATAAATTAGTTCGTTAGCTCCAAGGTCGCATTACAACCTGCATCGACAACACGTGAACAATGCTCACACATCGAATAAACAAATTTCAGCCGTGCGTCGCTCAAGATACCTCACTCAATTCTGTCTCGATAAAAACCACAAGATAAAAGCGATACATAGAAAGACACAGACCACATCCATATATTTGTGTCCATACTGCACAATAATCACGGAAACACAGCGCTAACACTAATAAACAAGTTCGTTGATGTACACTACATTGATGCATGAAACTTGTACACTACATCGATGCATGAAACTTGTACACTACATTGATGCAAATGAAAATGAGATTCAGAGGATATATTATTGAGCAGAAGAAAACTGACTGCGACACACAAGGTACTTGGTGAGGATCCAGTAACTTGCGCCACACCTAGCGACTGCTTCAGTCACTAGGTGTGGCACAAGTTTCACTAGTAGGTGTGGTTTCACTTGTGGTTTGATACAAGACTCAGTAAGTGACCGTATTTCGTGTCTACCTGCATTTCCCAATGAGAAACATGCGTGCAGTGCATTCTATCCGCACTCATCACGAATCAGCAGAAAATTGTGAAACATAGTTACAGGGAAATTATCAACTTCACAGATGTGGAACGCATCAATGAGGCGTAGAAAAATCAATCAACGCCCAAGGTCAAACCTGAACCAATCATAACCACGCAACTAACCAGTCCATACGATAATGCATTTTAAAATGAAACAAAAATGCATTTCTTCTTATTCTCGGTATTATCAAACTGTTTCAACATGAAAACTCACACGAAATATGTACTAAATCACTCACCACAAAGCATAACAACAGTTCTTGCGACATAAATTAACTACTTCAACAGCTAAAAAACTACTAATCAGAATACTATTTAAAGCTACTGTAATATATTTTGACAATTACCAGATACCCTATAATCAATTATACCTAAATAGGTTTTATATCAATAAAACCTTCTAATGCCTAATTATCCTATAATTACCCTAGAACTTCCACGTGAAAACAAGCATATAGGTTATTACTATAGTTGGGAATTTTGTGATAATTTTTGACGTTTTATGTTTTTATTATGTGACGAAAAATGCCAAAATATGTTACTCAATTTTCACATATGTAAATTTTGGACTCTTTCGCATAATTTTTGCATTTTAAGCATGTATCCAGCGACATGCATTGGGTAGCCACTCTTAGAGAGGTAAAACTTTCATAATATTTTACCTTGCTTGAGCCCTTTCTATAATGGTAGTGGTGCAGTGGCGGCTCCAGTTTTTCTCTGGTGGGGGTCTAAGGAAAAAGATACGGGACTAGGCAAAACATGAAGAACTGTACCATTTTGGACTTTTGCTTCAAGACGCAATTATCTCATGGTTCGATTCTGCATGTATTTACATTTAACGTTTTTCAAGTGAGCAGTCGATTTGTTGTGTTGATCGAGCTGCGACTTGTGACCAGCGGACACGTTTTTCTCACATGCAACGCAACACATGCTCCTCCCACCAGACATGTTTTCCTGGGAAAATTCAATTGAACATTGAATTCCTTCAACCCCTTTGAGCGTGACAATACAGACGCTATTTGAGCAATGTTTGATGAATAATTCCAGAAAATATAAATATGAAGTACATGTATGTATAATTCTACCTCCCAGAAAGCCAATGCCACGTGCACCTAGCTTGTAGCAATTTGATCTGCATAGCGAGTTATTGCATACCATCTGGAACCAGTTGTCACGTTGTCGTACTATCAGGAATGTTGCTATATATCCATTGTTAGAGTTGCTGGCATTGATATTGTACCTATATGCAGTGTTCGAGTGTAACATCAAATATTGAATCCATGATATTTGTGTAATTACAATTATTAACACAATTAACAATTATTAATTTCAGGCGCAACCCATAGAATTATATTTGGGCAACATTTTCAGTGAAATGACTTCAGTGAGAATGATTTCAGTAAATTTTATGTTTTTTCGATTAGAATTGACATTTTGTGAAATATATTTTCATGCGATCATACAAAATTCCCAACTATAGATATTAACAATAGAATTGACCGAACATAAACATATTGACACGCTCACATATTGTATATATAATATACAACATATATAGTATATAATGTAGTATACTGGTTAGTGCAATTGCACTTCAGAACTCAAAGATTCAGAATTCAAAATTGGTATAACAACACTGACTGCAACAATCTATTTTCAACTATATTATTATATTTCAATAATTCTCACCTCGGGTAGATCATCACTGACTGTTTTTGCCTGACAGCTTCTTGTGATTTTCAGTATTGCGCAGCTTGGTCACAATTTTCCTTGTGTGGCCACAAGTATCGTGGTGTCCAGTGTTGATTGCAGCTTCACATTTCGAACGACCCTTACCACCTTTCGACTTTAAGAACTTATCCTGCTCCATATCGTACTGCTGGTAATCGTCATCGTAAATTTCAGTAGCGCCAGACATCTCGCACAGTATAACAAACCCTAACGTAGCGAAACAACACAAGGAGTGTCTTTGTTTACACTAGGACCAAATACGAAAACGAAATACGCAATAGTAGTAAGCCCGTTTCTTATTGGTCCACTATAACTGTGTTCAGCCAATGAGCAGATACTTCGCATCTTGTATTGCATGACAGGGAAATTCATAATACATAAAAATAACGATATTAACACAAATATTACATTAAAAATGTATCGCTCATGAAACGGCATCACCTAACGTGTTGAGAATTATTCAAGTAAATTTAGAAAATCCAAAAAAAACTGTCAAGACGTTTTTAGCGCGTAGACGCACTTTCGCACTTGGATTTTGGTTTACTTTTGCATCTGAACCTAACCTGTGATAAATACAGTAACCAATAACAAAAACAAGGATTACTTTCGTATTTCGGCCTTAACGTCGCTCATCGTACTTTACTGAACGTTTAGGTGGGCTTCATATGCAACGAAGGTGATAGCATAACATTACATAGGACGTCTGATGTTGATTTGAGTACACATTTTCATTTATTTTACTTGAAATTAAGCCACAGGAAAATTTAACCCAAACATTTGTGCATACACTTGTTTTTCCGAGTGTTGTTTCGTGTTCTTAATTTCCGATGTTTAATTTGTTTTATTGTTTTCTCATTCGTTATTACATTTTATTTCTAGCTTATTTCTTTCTGGTCCCTTCGCGCCCTTGTATCATTCTGGCGCTATACGAAATACATGTTTGTTGTTGTTATTTTCATTTATAGTAGTATCATCATATTCTGTCTCACGCAAGTTTTATGTACGCTATATGAATTCAAACACCCCGTATGAGGACAATGTAGACTATTTCAATTCTTCAATAGAACGCAGATACATGGTGTGATTCAATTCTTCAATACAACGCAGATGGTGTGATTTAATTCTATACACTAGTGTGCTCGATTGTATTTCACACCTGAATGGGTACAACTACGCTAGTAAAATGAAACATTAAATTCAAAACATTGATAAAATCTGCGATGTTGCAATTTAGTGCTGCAAAAACCAGACAGAATTCATCACACGGGTAATTTAACTTACAATCATAATTTGGTTTTCGCATTTTAACCATATTTAAATCATAAGTGAATGCTACGTTTGTAGTCCTTCCCAGTTTAAAAGGATCATGGAAAGCCCCCGAGTGTGTGAGGTTTGCGGTTCGAATCCCGGTTCGGGTTCGTTCATCAGCACAGCCCCAGTCTACTGGCAGATACCGCTGTAGATGGACTCACAATGGGGCGTGCCAAATAGACTAAACAGGATGTCGTGCACGCCTGAAATAGCAGTAGCAAGAATAAAGAGATGCTCGAGGTTGTTCGACCGGACAACTTGAGGAACTTCAATAACAAAAGCAAAGTGATGCCTAGCCTCCACTGCTACAGAATATGCATGAATTAATGCACATTCATTCAGTTTACAAAATAATAGCTCTTGTGCTTGATTGCGTTTTGCACTGCACACAAACCCCGACATGAAACACAAACAGACGAGCCAAACAAGTGTCCTGTGAAAACCTGCAGTACGGTGAAACTGCATGGATGGACTAGTGTTGAGGCTCGGCGACGTTCAGGCTCGGCGACGACGAGCGAGCATCAGGTCCAGGGCGCGTTGTTAACAAATAGAGCAGTGCCGATCACGGCGTAGCTAACAAAATAGATTTGCACGAAACGTCCGGCACGACACGCCGCGCGCATCGTACAAGTCTCGAGCACAGACTGCGGGCAATGCTGCACACACAAACACAATGAGGCACACGACAAGCGTACAATATGAACGTTTTATTGCTATTTCACTCATGTGCACACACAACCTTCAGATAATCATTTATCTGAAGTAAATCGCTACATAACAGTACAAACGAAGTTGCCTCTTTTTTAGGACTTATGTTCACCGATTATAAGATGTTTTGTGTATTCAATGAAACAGATTTATAATATAATGTTTGTACAATACTAGGAGAGTATATGCGTAATGTTGGCAATTTTGAAACATATAAGACTGGGCGTTACCTTGTAAGAGGAAATAGTGCGAGCATGCGGGTGATTTCCTTGTCTTTCATTGCCTGATCGCCGACTAGCACCGCCGCCACTGTCTGCCGGCAAAATGAGCCAGGCAGCGTACCAGTACATGACCGGCGAGCTGGCGGCTATGACGCGCGTGGTCACCTGGAACAATGCACCACTCTATCATCCACTTGCTACAAGTGTGAATCAGGTTGTGTGCGTGTGTGTGTGTGTGTGTGTGTGTGTGTGTGTGATTCTGCCACCAGTGCAACAGAATATCACAGAAGAAGAGCTTTGGTTGATTTCAAAAGAAGCGTGCGTTCATCACTGAATGAACATACTCAAATAGCTGATCTGATGTGAAATGTACACTTGTCAGTTGACAGGCAAGTAAAAGAGATTCTGAGATAACACACTGTCTAGTGGGCAATAATGAATAGTGAAACAAGACTGTGATTATGACAAACAGTACTGGAACAACGCCACACAAATGTCAGTAGTACGACACTCATGACACATACAATATCTATTTGTGCAGCATGTTGGTTGAAAGATGAAATGTATTGTATCCATCGCTACGTATTCTCATGATGTAACAACTCAACAACTGTGATACATCAATAAACAACGACTCATTCAGATTAAACAGCATGATATTGAAATTCCAATACAAAATAGGCTGAAAAGTAAGCGTTCTTCACTTGTATTGACACCATAACCGAACGTGAAACAATCGTCTATTCAACGACACAAACATCATAAGCAGAACCAATGTCACTGAACCAATGTCTTCTTTCCCGTGCACTAACACTCAAACAAGAAATAATATTGCCAAAAACAGTTAGCACAGCTGGATTCATTATATTTATATCATTATATTATATCATTATACTATTTTGGTCACGGAAAGATGACATTTATGGAAATTTGAGTAAAGAATACGTAATATGAACAGTCACAGCGGTTCTAGTTGTGACACACTGAACCGAACTAATGGAAACGGCCAACGAACTAGCAAATCTTCGTCATTATCAGATGAACGTTTCGAGCGAGTTGTAGCATTATCTGGCCGCGCAGTTCACGTACAAGTATCAGTCAGCGTGAGCAGTTGATCACACAGACGGGGCGAGCGATGTTTGGCGCGTTGTTCGAGAGCAGCCTCTCGCACCACGTGTGTCGCCACACTTGCTACTGCAGTCAGCGCCGCCGCCACCAAACGCTGCATTTCATCGTCGCTATCGTCCAGAAACACCATCAAAACGGTCACGTAATGCCGCGTGCGTACCTCGTGCTCGTGCGCCACGTACCAGTCTCTTGCTGCGAGCCACGTGAACACGGCGGCGGTGGCACGTGCGGCCGCGTGACGCACGTGGCGCGCGCCATCGTCCAGTCGTTGCAACAGCTGATCACACAAAGCGTGCATGAGCTGATCATGTGGCAGATGGTGGCGCGGTGCCTGTGAGGCAACTGTGGCCGCACGCACCACACACAGTAGTGCCAGGTGTCGCGTGCGCTGAGTGTCGTCGCTGAGGAGTGCAGTGAGGCCGGTGAGCAGGGCAGTCAGGTCGTCGGTGAACAAAGTCACGGGATCTGGCCGCTCGTTATCACCTGCTCCTGCACTTACAGCACAGTCTGCAGCGATGATACCCTCTGAATCTGGCGTTGTATTTTCAGCCGGCTGCGGAGCGGTAATGCTGAGCTCGGAAACACACTGGCTGAGTGTTTTATAATGATCGGACTCAACCTCGAGGTCCACTCGTCGTAGCACAGCCAACATGCACGCGACAGCCGCAGTACGCAAGGCTGCCTGACTCCGTCCCGCCCTCCACACCACACTGGCGTCTACCACACAGTCGCATATGAACGACCAGTAGCGACGCAAACACCTGCCACGGTCGCGCTCAATCAACTCCCTGAGCTGCGTGAAACACAACAGTCGCACTTGACAGTCGCAGTCGGGATGACAGGCTGTCTCCAGCACGGGCATGACGGCTACGAGCAGCGAGTCGCTGGTGTTCTCACACAGCCGCATCAGTGCTAGTAGAAGCAACAACTGCGAACTGCTGGCCGTCCACGCACAAGGCTGCATAAGCTCCAGCAGCTGTTTCAATAGCCGCGGCCCGTACACACCCAGCAATTGATCGACACTGCCGACTCGAGCGCTTGTGGCCAGCAGCCGGATGGTCTGGAAACAACGACACCACAGCCGAGAGTGTTGATGTTGTTGGTCGTCTTGTTGGCAGACAGGGTCGTGAGCAGCCACCGACACGAGCGCGAAAAACAGATTGTAGGTGAACGTGTCGTTGTTGACGTCGCTGTCATCGACATCATGGTGTTTGCTGCAGTCAGCATGAGAGAGCGGCAATTGTGTACGCTGACTGTCGGTCGTATCACAGGCAATATCTCTGCTGCTTGTCTCACTGCCACTGCACTCGTCTGACCGACCGTGCTGGCCAGCATGAGAGGCGTGCACATCATTGGCTATTGACAGTCGAACAGTGACCAATTGCTCGACCACATCAAGCAGTGCGTCCAGATGACGAGTTGAGTGCGTCCAGCACACGTCACCGTCGGCCACCAGGTGCGCAGTCTCGGCAGCTAGTTGCGTCACGTGCACACTGCCCGCCAGACATGCGGCCAGTACAGTGAGACGTCCGGTGTGTGAGTGTCCGGCAAGAGGCCGCATGACGACGGCTCGCACCACGTCGGCCGTCACAAAACAGCCGATCAGACGGGCACACACGAGTAGCTGCTGTCTGAACTGATCTTCTGACGCGTGTTGGTCGTGAGCAGCCAGACTGATACTCAGTGCGTCCACTATTTGCTGAGTGTAACGACACACTGAGTGTTCGGCGTGCCACACTAGTTGTACCAGCAGACGAGCCACGGCATCACGCGCCACGTGCTGCCAGTCAGTGAGGTCGGCCAGCGCTGCCGGCACGACGACAAACAGACTACGTTGCACGAGCATACGACAGCCGAGCGACGGACGTGCAGCTGGGTCGGGGTGGCCGGCCGGAACAGCGGACGGAAAGTTGAGTTGGTCACGCAGCTCGTCAACGTTGTCCCGCTCGTACTGCTCACCAGCTCGCTGCCAGTTGAGTCGCGCGGACGCACTGACCGTCGGAGTCGGGTCATCGAGCGCCGTCAAGATGAGAGGCAGCAGACGGGGCCAGTGTGAGTAACGGTCGGGCAGCGCGAGACACCAGCGTCCGGCGAGCTGCACGACGGCAGTGCGCACCTGCGGCACGTGATCGAGCAGACAGCGCGTGATGGCTGGGGTGACGGTGGCTGGTGCCGACGACTCGCCGTGAAGCAGTAGCTCACACAAGGCGTGCAGACACGACTCACGCACGCGCCACCGTCGCTGTTTCAAGCCGGCCAGCAGACCTGGCAGCAAGTGGTCGGTGTGCGGGAGAAGTGCACGAGTGGCTAGCAGGACGGTGGCCAGTCGCTGTGTCGTGTCACAGCCGGCAGTGATGAGGTGCGGTGCCGGGTCGGTGATACACGCCGCCAACGCTGCCATTATAGGCTCGAGTAGTGCACACACCGAACTACCGTCTTCACACTCACACAATCGCTCCACCATAACGTCCAGCAGCTTTGCAAGCAGCGCGCGCACCTCTTCACTGGGCTCCTCGCCGTCACATAAACGCCACTGCAAGCGCGACAATACGACCCCGCTCAGCGATAACACATCACCGCTCGGTGCATTCACCAGGGCGAAAATAATGTGGATGGCGCACTCGCGGTTGCGCTCGCTCGCGTCGTTAAAACACTGTACCACTAGCGGTACCAACTTGTCACTGTCAAATGGAACCCCAGCAGGGTCATCCACCAATCGACTGATACTGCTCAGCGTTTGCAGCCGGCTATGCTTATCAGCTGCACAGCTATCACCGATCAGAAGTTGCTCGCGCAGCTTGACCACTAGCTCTTCCATGGTAAAATCATAAGGAGAAAACCAATACAAAAGACCGGTAAACACGCAAACGTTGTCCTCAGTACTAAATACGTTGCCAGCACAACTCACTAACTAAACGCATACACGCAACCTCACAGTCCATCAAACTTATCAAACAAACTTGCGCGTTGCCATAGCAACCAAGTTTGACACGCGCTGAGTGGTGTAATGGGTCGGCTGAATATCAGCGCGATACATTAAACAGCTATAACAGATCAAAACATTGTTGCTATGTGAGCTCATCTACCAAACAAAACGCAGGATAATAACAAAAATAATGCAAAATGCCAATGACGTATTTTCTGCATAAACAAAACGAAATATGCACTTGAATCCTTAGTAAGTAATAATACGTTATAATGCAGTAATATGCAACATGGTATAACTAAAAATGATTTTCAAACAGAAATGGGGCAAACAATTAAGCAAAAACTGTGGAATTACGACAACAATTATAACTAGAGAAGCGAGTTTAAAAGGGTCGTTAGTTGTCTGATATAAATTAAATTTTGCGTGTACAATACATTACATCTCTAGGGGTTATGTTGAAAATTACACTTCTAAACTGATTGTGGTTTTTTTTAGTTACAGGCGTTTGAACTGAGTCAGGTGTGAAATGGAGACTGTTGAGTGTCGCGCAGTGATCCGGTTTTTGTATTTAAAACCACGCACACCACAAGGCGCTTTTGATTGGATGAAAAACGAAAGTTATGGTAATGATGATCCATCATATGATCTTGTGAAACGCTGGTATCGTGTACTCCAGCAGTGCCGGAAGCTGCCATTTTGGAAGATCGACGCATTACTAGTCGACAAATAGCCCAACAGGTCCTGATTAATACAGAGTCTGTGAAAACTATCATTCATAACCATTTGCATATGCATAAGGTGTCTGCCAGATGAATTCGCAAGTTCCTCACAACTTTGCAGAAACATGGACGCGTCGAGTGCTCGAGGATGCATTTAGAGATAAGTAGGGCTGTCAAAAGTTAGCCCATTAATGTCGAATGGCGACAAATGTTGCGAGAAAATGCGTCCTGGGTGACGTCTTATTTGCGAAAGCCACAAATAAGTGTTTGTTTACTTAAGGGCAATGTTGGGAACACAGCAAGATAGAAAAATCATGTTCCGAACGATTTCACAAACACGGTTTAAATCAGTCGCCGTTAGAAGTGGCTGAAAATAGGGTTACAAAAAGGCACGTAATTCATATTTAATCATCATTATGCTGATAGTTTTATATATGATATCATAGAAAAAGGATATGTCAGTCTAAAAATATAATAATTTTAATTGTATCGCGTTTCTGTTCAAAATTATTCAAGTGGAAAGTTGAATGTCAACAAATGTTGCCATTCGGCGTTGGCGTGTAGAAAATTTGCTGCGATCTGCTTTTTCTTCTAATAAAAACAATTTATTGAGTATTGAGTCTTTCCTAAATATTTTGTGGATATGCTATCTAATTATAACATAGAGCTAGAATATTTTTCAAAATAAAATTCACTTGATAGTGTTAAATTTAAACGTACAGTGTGAATATTCCAATGATTCATTGAGTGGTTATGCAGTATTAAGTACGGCATAAATCGCTCAGGCTCTATCATTTGCGCAATCAGGACTAAAAGAAAGGGATCATAATGAAAACAGGCTGGGAAAAATGTTAGACATTAAAAAATAAATATATTTTGCTTAAATAGATGTTTAAAACACAAAATATTAATTCCTCCCAATATGCTATTTAGCACTTGGTATGCATTTTCAGCATGCTAGTACTTAATTCTGGGTAGTACCTCGTATATGGGGAAAACTAATGAATGCGCCGAGTTTTGCAACCTCCTGCAATGGGAGGTGGGGCAGGGGATTGATAATTGAACGCGCTTGGTATATGGAGATTGTGGTTGTAGTTGACCCAGGCGCAACGCTTTTTGCGCACTACTCCGGAACCACTTGATAAATTTCTACCAAAATTTCCCATTTTATAGAGAATTCAATTCAAGTTTACGTCATATGACTTTCATTGAGTAAACTTTCTCACATGTAGAAAAAGGGGGAATTTTAAAATGATGCCCTCGTTGAATTCACTCATCTTCAATGATACTTAATGTCTCATAGATCCATAACTATATACTCTATTTCCAACACGTTATTACCACTTCGTAGACTATTTAGTATGGATTTTAAACTAAATAATAAAACTATTCAATTATCATGAATTTTAAAATAAATAATCAGTTCACAATTTTCCCGTACATGGCATGAAAATGCGATGGTGAAATAAAATAAACGAATAAATCTGCCGTGTTGACAAGCATGAGCAAAATAAACTATTGCACCATATCGCACTAAATACACATCAACACCACCATGTGCAAGCAATAAACAGTGTAATTCTGCAAGATCTCAGTGTTAGAGCCTTGTGACCGCACGAGGCAGCGACCTAGTGACATTATGCATAATAGTGTATGTATGTGTATGTGTGTGTGTGTGTGTGATTGAGTGTATGCCAATTTTGGTTGGGCAAGAGAAGCAATTGGGCTGAAAATAACCAAATGCACCACACAATAACAACAATAATAGTAATAATATGGATAAAGAGTAGTAGGGAGCTGTTTTCGATGGTGATGTATAGAGACACAGTGAAGTTCTGTATGTCGGTCATTGAGACACGCGCGTGCGCCAGCGAGGGACTGACCTGCACGTGGGCACATGCCACCATGAAGCACGTGAGCAACAGCGCATGCAACACGTACGGCACCAGTTTATAGTGGAAGTGTCGGCTGGACCAGTGTTGTGCGGCCACACTCAGCTGATTCAAATAGACGCCGCTGCAGTAGAGCACGAGCCAAATACAGGGAGCAGCCGCCAGGAAGTTGCCTGCTTGACGCAACTCATAATAACGCAGAAAACCCACGTGCCAGTAATGACTCTGCTCTCACACACACACACACACACACACACACACACACACACACACATTCTCGTGAAAACATTGCATGCATGCCAGATGTTCTAACTGAAGCAACCATTTTGCCAGCGTATTTGTCTACACACACGACGGAAATAAAACCTAGTTTAATCTAGTTTAATTAGTTCTATTATATTAGTTCTGTTCTATTATATTAATTAGTTCTATTATAATCCTAGTTCAATTGGCTCAAATGATGACTATACTCGATCATACACGCCTAAAACGCAAACAAGCCAGTAGTGCATAATGTCGTGGTGTGATTGTGACAGTTGACTTGTATCATTATGAACTGGCACGCGCCTGAATGTAGCCGTACGAGAACGGCACGGTGTGGTTACACCATGGTGACGTCATACTGCCCGGGGCGACAAGTCGACGGCGCGCCACAAACTCGGCCACGTGCGGCGCCACGTGCAGCCCGCCCGGCGTGCAGAACAACACAAACACGTACAACTGGTACAAGCAGAAACCGGACATGATGACTGCAGTGATGAGAACAAACTGCCCGCACTCGTACACCATCCTCCACGCGCACTAACAACACACACACACACTCGTACACACTCATACACCATTCTCCACGCGCACTAACAACACACACACACTCGTACACCATCCTCCACGCGCACTAACACACACACACACACACTCATACACCATTCTCCACGCGCACTAACAACACACACACACACTCGTACACCATCCTCCACGCGCACTAACACACACACACACACACACTCATACACCATTCTCCACGCGCACTAACAACACACACACACACTCATACACCATTCTCCACGCGCACTAACAACACACACACACACACACACACACACTCATACACCATTCTCCACGCGCACTAACAACACACACACACACACTCATACACCATCCTCCACGCGCACTAACAACACACACACACACACACTCGTACACCATTCTCCACGCGCACTAACAACACACACACACTCGTACACCATTCTCCACGCGCACTAACACACACACACACACACTCGTACACCATTCTCCACGCGCACTAACAACACACACACACTCGTACACCATTCTCCACGCGCACTAACACACACACACACACACTCGTACACCATTCTCCACGCGCACTAACAACACACACACACTCGTACACCATTCTCCACGCGCACTAACACACACACACACACACTCATACACCATTCTCCACGCGCACTAACAACACACACACACACACACACACTCATACACCATTCTCCACGCGCACTAACAACACACACACACACACTCATACACCATCCTCCACGCGCACTAACAACACACACACACACACTCGTACACCATTCTCCACGCGCACTAACAACACACACACACTCGTACACCATTCTCCACGCGCACTAACACACACACACACACACTCGTACACCATTCTCCACGCGCACTAACAACACACACACACTCGTACACCATTCTCCACGCGCACTAACACACACACACACACACTCGTACACCATTCTCCACGCGCACTAACACACACACACACACACTCATACACCATCCTCCACGCGCACTAACAACACACACACACACACACACACTCGTACACCATTCTCCACGCGCACTAACAACACACACACACTCGTACACCATTCTCCACGCGCACTAACACACACACACACACTCGTACACCATTCTCCACGCGCACTAACAACACACACACACACACACACACACACACACACACTCATACACCATTCTCCACGCGCACTAACACACACACACACACACTCATACACCATCCTCCACGCGCACTAACAACACACACACACACACTCATACACCATCCTCCACGCGCTCTAACACACACACAGACACACACACACCATACACCATCCTCCACGCGCACTAACACACACACACACACACTCATACACCATTCTCCACACACACTGACCAGACACACACACGCGTATATATTCAGATGCATATATGTATATATACACGAATGTATATATACAAATGTTGGAGGGAAAGAGACAGACAGAACGCCGATAAATACACCACCTGGGATGCGCGTGCCAGACGCAAAATGTGTCCGTCACCAGAGCTGATATTCGACCATATTTGAATGAATAACCGGATTGCCAGATGATACGCTGGGAAAGTGACCAGTAAAACAGCGTTGGATCTGGTAACACAGTGATAAAGTATACATTTGGTGAATTCCACTTGAAGAAAACAAATTCACACATCATGCTCATGATGCAACACTGAAGACAAACGCCAATTGTACGTGAACAAAGCCAGATTAAACCTGAAACATCTGATGGCTGATAAAAGAATTGACCGGCAGTTCGGTTGAATTACTGCGATTTACCGTAAATCACCATTGATAAATTGTTTGTTAATTGCGCTCATTACGTCGCAGCTGTGTTTCATGCTGAAATATAACATGCATTATATCACAATAATTATAAACAAACATTATAGTTCACGCCTTGCAATACACAGCACTAATAATGAGGCATACATTTGAAACGACCGATGAAACGACGATAAGCACAGTTATACACACAGAGAAGACAGACAGAGAGAGTGAACGTCCAGGAGAAGAGGAGCTGGGCTCGAGAATGAGTGCGGCAGTTACCTGGTTACTGCGGCCACTGCGAACACGACGGCAGCCGCCCACTGACACCCACGCTCGAGCAGAACAAGAGCACACAGAGACAACACGGCACACAGAGACTCCGAGTAAGCCGACATGAAGAAGGCTGATGCGGGCGACACGCACCACAACAACGCTGCTGTCATTGCAACCCGCCTGTCTTCCAACACCAACAATCCTGATCACAAACACACGAGCACGTCACTGTAGCAGGTACAAGAGCGTGTTGGCACGTGAACGCGATCAATATTGGATCCTAGTCTAGACGGCGGATAATATATTGACAATGTTTATTGAGAACATCTGGAAAATATCACCCAGCAACATGATATTGTATAATTATCCTTATTCGATCCAATTGAAGTATTTATCGCGCGTGATTGACAAACGGTATGCTTTCTAATATCCAGACAATATAGATGTGAATGACTGAGTGCCTCCCACATAACCAGGCATGCAATTATTTCCATCATGACATGAGCACCGATTCAAGACGACTAAAACAAAGCGGCTTGAATTACACTCTGCTTTCAGATGGTCTTCCATTGCTATACAATGTCATTACCAGCCGTGTATAACAGCCTGTTTTCATATTACACTACAATCATCACAGCCAGCATATACTGCCGCACTGAAAGCACCCAACTGCCGAAAATTCCCACAAAGTTCGGCAGCGTTGCTCGTTCAACACTGGCGACTGACTCGCACCCAGCTGGAAGAGTAGTTGTGCAGCGACACAGCTGAGCACAGTGTTCAGTATGACGGCAGTCAAGAGGAGGCCGGTCGGCGGCGTCAACACGTCAGGCACGGCGGTCGTCGCCAGTTTCCACGTGTGCCGCACGAGCACAGGCAGTGCCGGCATAAAAGCAGCCGTGTTCTCGTGCGTGTACCCGTGTTGTGCCACGTGCAGCATGTAGTGGGCGTCCCAGCGCCGCAGTCCCCCTAGCGTTGCCTCAACGACGGCGTCCAGCAGATGGGGGTCATCAGCATCTTCCGCTGTCGGCGACGTGAACACATCGGACGGCTCGTGGTCGGGCAGCAACCAGTGACACACACACTGGACACAAACACAAACATAACACGCCTTCTCATTTCACACACACAAACAAACACTTAACTCTGGTGCTTATCACAGTTCAACATTGTCTGAAAACACTCGGAACACCAGTGGTCACCATACTCATGAATAAATCCTCTCGCACGTACATACAACGTATATTTCTTCACGCCCGCTTATGCCCAATTTAAACTCCAGTTGCACTCGCCACAACACGCTCAAAAGTTCAATGACACAAACGAAATCTATTACCGGTTTATTGAGTAAAGAGATGCAGCCAACTGTATCGGACAAACAGACTGTCCATCAAACACTGAACATTATACAGACGTGCTACACGCCAAGTTTGAATAAAAACAATGCAAAATAAGTTCGTCAGATAAAAAAATACCGGTATCGGGCTTTATTCCCGACACACAATAAGCGTATAGTATGATAAACGAATAGTAGATAACAAGCATTATACTTGAAAACTGATTATATTAAAATATCCACATAAATCTGGTACACGACACCAGAGTAAGCCCCTTGAGAGAACGAGCAATTCTAAAAAAAACCTAGGAATAATAAATGTACCTGAAACACTAGCAACGCAACTTTAGTTTCAAGACAGCGTTTGAACACCCAGAAGCTCATTCTTCAGCTGGTATTAAAAGCAACGCTGCACCGGTTAAAAATTCGTCATACCACGTGAAAACATTTCGCTCACAAATGCCCAAGTGGGTACTAAAACCCTATCCACACAAATCCATCAAGGACTACTGGAGAAAGGTCCTATGATCTACAAAACAGATAATGTGACTGTCTTTTATAATGATTGAAAATGTATGGTCAGCATATTTCAGTTAGCTAAGACACGGAAGGATTGTAACGTGTGCGCTTGTTTAGCAATGCTACCACTGCCTCAAGATTAAAAAAAAATCCAAACGAATTATCAGGTCAAACTGAGCATATGTTTCATATAGGTACCTTAAAAATCTGAAAACAAGCTCATTTCGTGTAAATTCTATAAATTCACCTAAGCTAACATACGTTCCATATATTTCCCCGAAATCAGTGTTTCTCTAAGTGCATGCATGGGCGTAAATCCTGGGGGATATGGGGGGTATATATACCCCCGACAAATTGGCGGGGGGGTATGCATATGCAAATATACCCCCCGAGAATTCTGCTGAGTTCAGTTCACTGGGTATATTATCATCAAAATCAGCATAGAAGCCAAATGAAAATAGGCCAAACATGCAAGAAATTATAAATATGTGAAGAATTATATTACGCAATCAACTTTTCATTGGGGTATGTGTGTTGTAATTGAATAGACATAAACTAGTTGAGGGTCTCATACAATTGAGCAACTAAGTCAACTGTGAACACTAATGCATGATAATGCATAATAACACTAATGCATGATAATGCATAATAACACTAAGTGATGATAAGGCTGCCATACCCCCGAGCCTCGACACAAATCTACGCCGATGGTCATATGGCCCCCTTGAGGGCCACGGGAATTTTCTGAGGGGCCATAGGACCAGATTAAAAAAATGGGGCCACCATATTTTCCACGGGCTACGAAACATTTATTGAAACAATTCAATGGTGTATATTATTATTATCGATGTTGTAAAATTCAATCGTGTGTTACGATTGTGGCGTTGTTTCGGTTGTCGGTGGAAATAGTCACCAGCATACATGAGCTAATCCTATGGAGAAGTCGCGTCGCGGCGATCGACACACATGTCGATCATACAATTGAATTGAATTGAATACACACATGTCGCGACGCGACATGTGTGTATGGGAGCCACAAGGACGTCTAGACGGCCACTGACGGTTTCTGGGGGCCACAGGGACTCACATTGTGTTTATGGGGACACGGCAAGAAATAGGTTGAGAACCACTGCCCTAAATTACAAGCTCGCTTTTTAACTTCTCAAAAGTCTTGGCGTCATGGTGAGCTTATGTGCGGGTCGCATCGACCACAAACACACGCACATACAAACATGTGTGTATGCGCTTGTATATGTGTACATGTGTATTATGCTGGTTTTCATGTGGACTGCTGAGTAAACATAGTGTAACTTGACAAAACAAAACTGAAAAAGATATATTAAAAGACAGGCGCGCGTGGGACAGCGATGTCCCACGCGCGCCTACAAGACAACACCGCACAGCAAACACGCCCGAACACGACTCCCTCCACGAACTCAGAGGACAATACAAGGACACCATTGCATAAGCGCACACACACTCACATACACATGCAGAACAAACCACAACGACACCTGACACTCGACACTTGCAATCTTGCACACTCCTCGCTGCAATACATGCACATGCACACACACTCGCACAAAAACATACATACACAATGCGCAAAGCACCACGCCAGCAAACACAAGAAGCATAAGCCCACACACAACGAAAACCCAGAACTACACCTCCCCCTGTTTCTTAAGAAACAAACATATAAAAAACGCCAACACAGCAACAAAAAATAAAAAGCGAACACAATCACGGAGATATACAAAGAAACAACAACCAAACAAAATCCGCTCCGGCCCGCCCATCCAGCTCGACGGCTCCACCAGAAACACGCACCTGGCTACGGCGAAGCACAACACGTCAGGCCCCAGCGTCCCCCGCGCTCCCGCCTCGCCCGTGCTCTTCAGTGCTCCGCCGCAACCTGCCGTCTTCTCCATCACCGGCCGCCGCGACAGGGCGCAACACCTCGGCCCCAGCACCCACCGTGCTCCCGCCGTCACCTGTGCTCTTCAGCACCCTATCGCAGCCGGCCGTAATCCACCTTCCACAAATGCCGTCTTGCCTTCCGCAAGTTCTGCTTGTTTGTTCTGCGACGTAGCCAGCACCAAGGCAGGCGGGACGACGAGCAACCTCGGCGCAGCTCCCCGGCTGCCTGCTTGCCGGCACCATGCTCCACTGTCGTCCCCCTGCACACCCTCTTGCCACGCCGCCGAACACAACCTCTATCTTCCACTTTGCCACTGATGCCCAAGGGTCAGTACCACCGCCGCTGCTGAAGTCATTGTCAATTCATCAATTCCATGACACTATCCCGAAGCAACTACAACAATCTACACTAAACTACACTATTCCGAAGCAAAATCAAACCGCCTATCCATAAAAACCACAAAAAACAAATCACTGAAAAGGCCGAAATAGCTTGTAACTTGACAAAACGTGTCCCTTGAAATGCAGCACGCCCGCAAACACAAGAAGCATAAGCCCACACACAACGAAAACCCAGAACTACACATAGCGGTATATTTATGAACTTCTTAATATTTATCTGGTAGTTTTTAGCATTGTCGATTAAACATTTGATTCCAGAGAACAATATATTTGAGTTGAGGCAAAGAGATAAAGCGATACAGATATAATGGCGGCATATACTTGTCAATGATCAAATGTTCACATGAGACATATGAAAACACAGATTTAGTATTCACAACAGCAAAATAGCACAATAATGCACAATCGACCGAACATTAGCATTGAAATTAGTTGAAAATTTGACATTGCTGACATCCATATGCATATATTTGTTACGTTGTTAAAAAGCTTAGTTGACAATAAAACACTACAAGATGTAGCAATCGGAGTCATGCGACTCATGAAGTGACGTGTGAGAGCTTGACATGACAGCACATATGATATCTTTCACACAGAACTCCGGCAACACATTGATAAATGCACGCAAATCACTGGAAACCACAGCAAACCTGGATCATTGAATCCACCACGTTGAAACTGATAAAACGATGGCAGGTTGAAATAAGAATGTCAAATTCAAGTTGCTCTTACACACACACAGTATCTGTTGTTCGATCCATGCAAAATACTGTTACCGTGATGTCCACACACACACACACACGAACATACAAACGCACAGTGCTAGAAGAATGAGGGAAATCATATTAGCAAGATGTAATGAGATGAGCACAGATGAACGATCATTATCTCGAGTGCTGGGATGAAGCAGTCTTATGCGCCTGCAACCCCTAGTTACTTCTGTAAACAAACAACAATCAGAATGTCTTATACCGCTGTCAGGCACAACAAGAATGACATTCCATATTGCACATTTTACACTGTTAATATACAATAAGTTTTCCAGCACGGAAACAGTTTGGCCATTGAAGTCACATTGCCCCTACTTTTAAGGGATAGACGAATGTTAGCACGCTGTCAGAGTGAAGCTGGTTGATGGCCGTGCATTGGTAAAGACCCATGTCAATCCACTGAAGATCTTCAATCACCAGCGAACCTTCAGCATCAATCTACCGGAACAAAAATAACTTAATGACACAACGCTCGTTCTATACACCACACATGTTAATATAGTGATGTCTAGGTCAGTGCTACTCAAAGTGTGGTACGCGTACCGGTGACGGTACGCGTACCATCGTCTACCGGTACGTGGAGATTTTCCAGAAAAGAAAGAAACAGTAGTCAAACTCCATGCCACGGTGAAATGTCAACATACTTTTATCATGTATTCATTATATTTTTCCTGTATATATGAATATGACTATTATTCTACTGTTATTATTAATATATTAATATTACTATTACTATTGACTGAATATTGCTTCACTTGCCGGTCCCTGACACATTGAAAAAAAAACCTGCCGGTACGCCACATCAGATAGTTTGAGAAGCACTGGTCTAGGTGACATATATGTGTCATATGTCAGAGGTTTCCATGAAAATTAGCTAAATAACAAGTACATCAGGAAATTCGAGCATAATACTAAAACACGGCATTTTCAGTGTTATTTCAGTGTTACATGATATCAGATATGATAGTTCAGTGAACCGACCAATGTCCTAGGGCCAATGAAAATTACACGCACTGTGCAAAATGGAAAGCATTGGGCTGAGTGGTATCAGTGGCGGATCTAGAGTTCAATTTTGGGAGGGACCGAATTAATTTTGGTGGGCTGAATCTTGGGGCGACGCAATGCAACTATGCAACGTCTTTGCAATAATTCTTATACCAATAAATTACACAGGAATAATATTTAACGGGAAAAATATTTTTTCTTGACCACTTTTAGTGAATCTCTTGTTTTGAGGAGTTGATGGAAACCTTGGGGGGGGGGGGGCTGAAGCCCCCTGAGCCCCCCTGTACCCGCCAGTGAATGATATTGCATATACGTCGCTGTTTGAACACAATGATGTTTTTTCGAAATACCCGCAGGCGGTCGTCGAGAGAGGTCAGGTTAAGTGTGACATCATTCATCTTCCATCGAATTGACGGCTTTGGGGTTCCTTCAGCGCGGCACGGCAGAACAACTGAACTGCCTATTCTGTGTACAGTAAGAAAGAAGGTTTCCAGAGCTTACTAATACACAAAATATGCCTGTTAGGTAGATATAATGTAACTGATGAAGTTTACGAAATACAAAATACATAAAAACGAATTGTTTCAAATGAACTGTTTCGTAGAGAGAGCTGCTAAAAAGAACGATAATTTCACTTTACAAACAGCATTTTGAACTGTTGTAGTCAGTCTTACTAATGACGAGTGGCAGTATTTTCTGTCAGTCACTATACTAGTGTGAGGATACGTGTTATTCATTTTCATCAGCTACGCCACTAGAGCGCCTTCACGAAGACACGCGTAGAAAAATGTGCATAAATTGGCATTTTCAATGCTTGGCCAAAAGTGTCCACGTCCCAAATAAAATATGGAAGGATAAAACGCTGTATGGGCAATGCAAATACATAATTTCACAAGACTCACACCGAGAACAATCTCCTTCTCCACATGGTGATTCTGGCCGGGATTATGTCTCCTCTTTCCCGGCAATGTCTGCTTTCTGGCGATCTCAAATGATCTGGAAGAAAACGAGCGCGAATTTGCATATGAACAAGCACAAACACACGCACATAAGAACAGCTGGCGACAAAACTCCTGCTGAAACGTGTAAGCCGTACTCAAATCGAGAAATATGACCAGTAGCGGATCCAGAGTGTTATTTGGGAGGAGGCTGAGTTAAGTATCAGTGGCTAGGTAGCCTGTAAAGGTCATGAATTGGGGCATTTCCCAATGATATATACATACATTTACACACACAATAATGTGCAAATATGCTTTGCAATAAGGCTTATAACAACAAATTATACAGAAAACTATTTCCTGATCTGTTCTAGTGAACCTCTTGGTTACGGGGAGTTGATGGAAACATTGTGTGTGGGCCCCCGAGCACTCCCTCTGGATCCGCCGGTGATTATTTCGGTGATTTGATGATGCGCCCGATAATCAGGCGTGCGCAGGCTGCCAGGGGGGCATTGGTGCCCATTAAACGAATCACTGCTTCAAATATGCACGATTAAATCAAATTCAGTTGCATTGTTTTTACAAAAACTCATTACTTGCACTGCGCTTGTCAGCATATATTCTCTCACTTAAAGCTGGGGTAATGGATGTTATGTATCGCTCACAGTTGATTCAGACACCTCTAGACTTGGCCCTTCACAATACAATTATCGTGCTTGCATTGGGAGAATAATGGTAGCAATGGAGGAATTCGTGGATAAAATTCTCATCCGCGTTATTATTGTCGTAACTTACATGAATATGACATTTCTGATAATAATATTTACATCACAATACTTACCATCAATGAATACAGTCTGTGTTCGACTCAGTCGGCCCTTCGAGGAATTTGCCTCGCATGTGTACAAACCCTGCATTCAAACATATTCTGGTTTGTCATGCCGTTCAATTGATCTTACTCGCGGAACACCCACTCAACAGATAAACAGTATACATTCGAGCTCCAGAAATCACGGAAAAGACGACCACAAACAAGCATTGGCACCCAGGTGGAACCGCGTGACTTACACATGGAAAATCAACCAGGAAATAATAATGAGTGACAATGTGTGGTAACTATATAGCCAAGTGCATCAGGAATTCCAAACACACATCTAACGATGATGCACAAACCACATTGTACACCTTAACTGATACAAAAATATGTTGTGACAAAATTCTTCGAAACAAAAATACAAATATGAAAAAATGTATTTGGCCGACCAAGGAACTATGCTTATTTTTGTGTGTTTCATTTAGTTATATGTACTTATCATGTACTATGCTAGCTGGTGTTATGCGTGAATGAGTTGTGTTTTTATAACATGTCAGTGTGTGTGTGTGTGTGTGTATGTATGTCACTTGACACAGTCAGTGACACGAGGTCACTGCACTCTGTAATCGTCAGTATAGTTCAGTGTGGCCATATTTCTTTGAACTTGATAAAGCCCATGTCTGGTTGTCGCTAGTTTTCGTTACATGTCTGGCTTTTTTGGTGTGGACGAAACTGTCACTAAAATATCATTGTATTGGAGGTGCTAGTGTGTTGTTGTCACCTGATCGTTTGAACTAGGACACTCCAGATATAAACGGGACCGAGTGGAAACCATGAACATGTCCGAGTGTTCAACAGGCGACATGTCCTTTGAAACCCCGGCCGTTTCGTCATCAGTATTCTGCAGTATAAAACCAAACAGCAGTATTTACTGGCCGAAATTGGCTCATTGCTTGAGAGATTCAGCTCGCAACGCTGCTTGTAATCGACACATACTAATTATAATTTTTCATATAACTTATAGGTCGTATTGCGGCATGTCAGAACGTTTTGTCAGTTGAACAACGTTACCACCGACACATCGCGATCATCATTCCCCTACACCGGCAGTCAGTGTGCGAGACAAGTTAAAGGAGCAGAAAAGGCGCAATACGTTACAACACTTATACACACGTCACACTAAGTAAAATAAAAATAAAGAATTGGACTCAAATGATTGAGCAACATTCGATTCAGCATGCAATTATTGTGGATTTCATGGACTTTGCCAGGAACATTTATTTATTGGAATCACGACCAATTGTCCTTTCTCTGACATCCGTAGGAGAAAGGGGCTCTAGTACAAACCACCTTCCAAATGTGACCATCAAATATCAATTTTCAGTCAAAATGTGAGCTCATCACACAGGCTCAGCTGGGCTTCGTCTATGGAAATAGCCAAATGCGAAGGTTGAATGGTACTTAACCTGGATTTCAAGTAAATTTCAGACATTTTGTACTTTAGCGACATAACACTGGAACTGTGTTATTGGAACGTGCTATTGAAAATGTGCTAATGGAACGAAGAGCATTTGAAAAACCAGCCAAAGAAACAATAGCTCTCAAGCACTATTGAAGCCAGATAATTTAAGCTAAGCATGTGATTATTTTCCACTATAATTCTACGAAACTTTGCATTCAATGAATCTTTATGCGTGCACATTGAGTGCATTAATTCAAGTTGAGCCAGAAGAATGAGTTGTTTGCATGTGCGAGGCGTTAAGATGTACTGAGACAGTATTTTCACGTACCAGCTGAGTGGTGCTCTCCTGGCTAGAAGATGTTAATGGTGAACCATTCTTCAACCAGTTCACCTTGCTAACTGCACTGCCGTGGAAGCGACAGTCCAGCACCAGAGCGGATATGAGCACAGGAGACGCGGTGGCAGGCGCAATGGTCGAGGAGGTGTCATCGTTTATGAGTCTGCTTTGCCAAGCATATTGCACGTATCTCGACATTGTTACACTCTCATTGCCTGTCAAATCATTGCCAACACGAGGACGCCCAGCTGATATATGAGCTATATCACGAGCGAATGGTGAAATTGACGCAATATCTTCATCTTTCTATCAATAGCAAACGTTAAATAGACCACATCGACTATCTAGCTAGATTTTAACTCAAGTAGTTTGGCTTTTCATACAATCATTAACAGACTAATAACATGAAATGCTCATTAAATTTATCAAAAGGGATTGTACTATTGTCCTATTAGCTTGTAAATATATGCAGTACGTTAATGATATTCATTTAGAATTTTTTGAGCTAGTGTATAAATTTGCAAATAAATTAATGTAATACAATATACATGTCAAAAATAATGACCGCCATTGTTTATTATTTCAAAAGAGAATTCCTGAGAACAATAGCTTCACATGCGGAAGATAAGGCACCAATACAATCGACAATAGACACAATATAAAGGAATATAATATTGCAATTCAAAGGCATATACACACAAACATCGAATATGACACGCGGGTTTGATACCAGAACTGTCAAATCGTATTTACTGGTTCAAAATATATGAAAACTATTATCTGGTAAATTTTTAATACATGCTCCATATGGCCAAGCTTAAATGTGTAAATCTATTAAGAATACAGATGCATATTATTTTATATAAAATGCATTAGTAGTTGATAGTGAGAAGATATATTTTAGCTACAGAATATTATAAACGTGTATACCATAATTGGATGTCGAAGATGTTTGGAGTGCGACCGAACGCTTGTTCATGCCAGTAAACTGAGAAAAAAACAACAAACACAGTAGCTGTATTAATATTTCAATTTTCCGTGGTATCTGATATTTATTCGTTGAACTTGTTCGATTTACAAGACAACAGGCTCTTCCAATCACGCCGACATTATCACCTAATCAGACATTCGCACCTCGTGTAGCTATATGTGATTCTATATATCTGCATCCAAACTGTCGTTCACACACACACACACACACACACACGCACACACAAACACACACACACACACACACACACAAACAAACACACACACACACAAACATACACAAACACACACACACACACACACACACACACACAAACAAACACACACACACACACACACATATACACACACACACACACACATACCAACACATACACACACAAGCAAACACACACACACAGACAGACATACAAACACACACACACACAGACATACACATTGAAAAAGTGCAAAGACTGGCAAGAAAAAATTACAAATAGTCTGAAAGATTGCCGTACGAGGAGAGATTGATCCAAGTGAACCTGACAACACTGGCCGAGATAAGAGAACGAGCAGACCTCGTCAATCAATGTCTGTTATATGTGTGTTTGATGGAAAATATGTCGGTCTAGTGCGCGCGAGCAGGGAAGTAGAAAAGGTCTTTAAGGTCAACAATTGAGGAAGCCACGGTGTTTAAAAGACACTGTAATAACAGGTGTGTAGAGATCACTGGAATAATCTGCCAGAGCAAAATGTGATGTCAAACGACATAATATGCGATCTTGAAAAATGAACCGGATAATGGATGAGAATACGAGGCAGGACAGTCTGAACTCAGCCAATTTTCTGCAAGCATACAATTAGCTGAACACACATACAAACACACACACACATACACACCTTATGATGGTCAGCCATGACAAGCGCCACAGTGAAGAACAGCAGAATCACAGCGACCATATTGTAGTTGCTTGTTGTTCAACAGCACCTGCAGCGAAACAACGATTAGTTGAGCAGAAATACAAACACAGTCGAGGCGTGAACATTTGTGATGTATTTGTGATGTATTTGCTGAAACAGCGACAGAAATGTTTTGAACTACTGGATTTATATACATATTCGAACAGTTTTGCTGTTGAATTTTACTCGTGTTCTAATCTATTGACATTCCGTCCCATCTTTTAATGTTTGCACAAACATTCTAATGACTCAATTTCAAACAGTCAGGAAAATTCTCATTAGAAAACAACATTGACAAAAATGACATAAATTAGAAGATTTACATTTGTATTTCATCTTATTCACAAAACTGTAGTGAAAAGGTACAGAACTAATTAATGTACAGTGAGTGAGAGATACTCCTTGAATGTCAGAAGATTAACGATCACGTATAAGTAAAAGCCTGAACGAAAACTGACAACTTAACCCGAGCTAGCCACACAACACTCTACAATGGTCCGTATTCTGGACTGTAGTTTGGTTCACGAGCTGGCTCAGTTTTGTCAACGCCATGACACACCGCCCACCAAGCACTACTGCGCAGTTCAATTGATGAGCGTTATTGCGGTCATAAGCCATTAAGCTGTCGTCCATGGTGGAGCCACCAAATGACCATCAATTATGATGATGCGTCACGTGCGGTCCTGCGCATCGTCCTAATCAAATGATCTCTTTCATATGCACAACGACCATATGAAACTTACACTCACACACGCTCAACACCATGATATTCACTGATCACATGACATGACATGATTTACTGATGACAACACATGATCACTTCACTCACAATTAAGATTTCGGTGAATATTCTGATAAATGCTGACATTTAACACTAACTTGGCAAAAGGTCATTCTTGCTGGAATATGCCCCAATTCGCTTGAATTTTCACGAGCTGGTTTTTCAGCGGCATTGCTGGATTTAAGCGTAAAAATATATTTTTATTTTAATCCATAGAAATGCGACAACAAGTGAAATATATGGTAAAAGTTTAAATGTAATTTCGTATGCAAATATTGCTCGTGTTACGGAAAACATTAAGATATTGATGTTGAGCTTGTTGAATTCATCAATCATGATTTTTGCTAATATATTTCAGATTAAATTTAGGAGAGCGTCTCATGCAAGTGAGAACGAGAAAATTCATTTGATAAAAGTGTTGAGGAAATCTAACTGACTCGTCTCTAATCTGACAAAATTGTACAAACAAACATATAAAAACGTAGAAGCAAGCAATACTTATACAGCAAATGTTACTAATGGTACAATTGGTACTAATACGCCCAATGTTACTAATGGTACAATTGGTACTAATACACCCAATGTTACTAATGGTACAATTGGTACAAATACACCCAATGTTACTAATGGCACAATTGGTACTAATACGCCCAATGTTACTAATGGTACAATTGGTACTAATACACCAAATGTTACTAATGGTACAATTGGTACTAATACACCCAATGTTACCAATGGTACAATTGGTACTAATACACCAAATGTTACAAACGATACAATTGGCACTAATACACCAAATGTTACTCACGGTACAATTGTTACTAATACACCAAATATTACTAATGGTACAATTGGTACTAATACACCAAATGTTACTCACGGTACAATTGTTACTAATACACCAAATGTTACTAATGGTACAATTGGTACTAATACACCAAATATTACTAATGGTACAATTGTTACTAATACACCAAATGTTACTCACGGTACAATTGGTACTAATACACCAAATGTTACTAATGGTTCAATTGTTACTAATACACCAAATGTTAAAATGGCTCGTCGATTTTTTCCAGACGTACCTCCAGACAACTATCAATCTGTTTAGGTTATAAGATAGACCACACATACACTCATGTTTGGGGGTGTATTCGCATGTAATGTTTGCGATACACACACGCACATGCACACACACTTGTATAATTGTGCAAGGCGGTTCATTTATCTAACCGAAACTTGTCGTATGTTTGTTAACAGTGCAATGAAACATCATATACAAACACTGCCCTTTGCTCTTCTGTGAGTGCAAACTAGCTCGTGCACTGCTGTGTCATACTGGGTGTGTTGTCATGCATGGTGCGATCGGTATCCGGCAGGAAGAGCGTTATTTCAAGCTATGTTACCATGGCAACACCATGACCATTCAACACCTAGACTGAATCAAGTCGTAGTATGATCGTGGGTGGTATTATGACCAGGGTTATGGGTGGTATTATGCTTAATCCAACAGCCCGTATCCTGTTGACACAGCATCCAATTTATGTATCTGTTTTATTTATTCATTTCCAACTTGGCGTAAACACATGAATGTAAACACGAAAATTCAACATGATAACAAAGCAAGCCAATGGCTTGTTTCCCAGCCCCTTAAAGAAAGAAGAAAGAAAAATCGTACTCGAAGAATAACGAGACAAAACGCAAGTTCATATCATATTGACTCATGAAATTTTCTCTATTCATCTCATACCTGAACTGATGTCTTCGATTAAAAGTGAAAATGTACTGCCCAAAATGACAATTATGGAGTTAAGTTTCATTGGAATAGAGTGTCAAATATAGAGTGGTTAATTTAGAAACACTAAAAATTACTGATATTATCTACAACAAATCTAAGCTGCAGATTACATTTCAACCCACTTCTGATAATGCTTATTTGCCAACTGGAAGATAACACTTGATTTTGTTCCAGTACGCAGAAACCGTGTTTACTCAGTAGTTTACATAGCTTTATGTAGCCTTTGCTCATTTTAGTTTAGATCTCAGAACTACACACTTCGTTTCAACAACAACAACATGTATTTAATATAGCGCCAAATATACAATGGTGCGATGACAGGATGAGATAAAAAATAATATAGTATGTATGTTTATAAAATAAGTGAAACAAATGTCAGAATAGCTAAGAGCATGACAGACATGACAGACGTTTGGTCTTCGCTCCTTCAAAGAAACGACCCATGACTAATCTTCAGCTAAAAACCCAAAAAAGCAGAATAAACTGCATTCAGGACAATTTCGAGAAACCTCAAATCATTGAACAGATGGTAGAAATTGGAAAACAATATAAAATTGACAACCTCAGAATTAATCTTGAAGAGACTGGTCGAAGTGAAAGAAAATTGAATGATTAATCCAGATACATCTTTTTTCTTATTAGAAAAAAGATTGAATAAAAATGGTGGAAAAATAAGAGAATAAATTGGATCAAGGAGAATACGGAGAGACTGTGGTGCGACACAAATTTCGTCTCGAGCCACCTCGTGACCCTACCAGCTCTGTGTACGCCTGCTTGTCTGTATGTCCGTGTGTCATGTTTGTCCGTGTCATTGTGTATGTGTTGTAGGAGCATGTGTGTGCGTGAGCTTGTTTGTACGTGTGTCCTGGTCGTGCTGTCCTGTTATTTCTGTACTTGTAAATACAGTCGGTCCAAAGCACTCACGTTATCAACTTGTGTTGTTCCGTGGCAACCCAAACGACACAAGACCGAAATAAATAGAAATTCAGAAGGTGAATAGAAAAATCACAGAAGTAATCTAGAAATGGAAAACCAATTTAAATGGTAGAAACTGTACAATTGTTTCGAATAATGGCAAGACAAATTATAAATAGGAACAAATAAATAAAACAACAAGCAAACAAATAAATAAACACCAAATATGTGGGAAAATTAGAGACTGAATGGGAGAACAAACGTTCGACTGATCAATGTTACAGGTGCAAATATTATATTTGCATGGGAGCATTGTGATAAGGTGCATTTGATAGGCTTCTAATGGGAAAACTAGTGACAATTGCAATAATAAGAAGCTCACTGTGGCTCACTGCCAATTTCTAAGAAAACAACTTTGCTCCCATAGCCGGATTGAGGCATGTGAAGGCCCCTGGGCAATCTATGCGTGGAGGCCTACCATGCTTGAGGCGAGTGGCGAGCGAAGCAAGCCTCACAGGTGGGCGCTGTAAGTTCCACCGGTAAATCATCATTGCCGGTCCTGCCAGTAATGAATTTTGGTTATAATAATCACGTTTGCAAAATGGCCTTTTTTGGGTCCTTTCTTGAGGCCTCCTAAAATGTGGAGGCCCCTGGGCAGGTGCCCTCTTTGTCCCCCCTAAATGCGACCCTGTTTGCTCCCTTTGTTCCTAATAATTCTTCTTTCAAAAATTTTACATTTAGGATTCTGTATCGTACACCGTAGACACGAATATGCTTGACCAACACCTGCTGACATATAAGTTCAGTCGAGAACCGCTTGATAACTCGAAATATTCGCTAAATTGTTGAACATTTGGCGACTGAATGAACTTTTATCGCGGAGACCAACGACTGTAATGTTAGTTCATCAGAAAAACCATGACACACTCAAATGATATTAGCATAAATGCGATTAATGTCTACCAAATGAAAAACGTTCCATATAATAATTAACTATAATAAGAGCGAGTATCTTGCAAATTAATGCCATTTCTTTCAACAGCTATCCCTCGAACTGCATATCAAAATAATTGCCATTGTATAAAAATGATACATCATGTATGAAGGGTTTGTGATGACACGAAATGGTATGAGGTCGTGTGAATTTGACAATTTTGAGCATTGTAGCCTACTGCACGTTGTCTTGAACACAGTTCGTCTGATTCAGGCATGCATAATCACCTCGTGACCTCAGCTCACCTCAACCACTTAAGCTCGCGGAATCAATCACACGCAGACACACACCCGTGTTCACAAGCTCAATTACACCCTCACACACACATACACACACATACAGATACACGGATCCAATCACAAACGTTCTCACGCCCACGGATTTAACCTCATTCACATACATTCTCTCTTTCACAAAGCACGCACACTGGCGTGTTCACAGGTTCAATCACTAACGCACACATTAGGTGATGAGATGAAACTCAGTCCAACTTACCTTCTGCGAGGACAGGTTGGCATAACAGTCACGAGGTTCCACTCTGGCCAGCGTGACGATATCGGTGTTGCGTGTTGACGCCAGGCACCACCAGCCACTAATGATCGCCGGCAAGACGCAATTCGCTCAGCGACAGTAAACAAGATGTTGCGCCTAGCTAGCCAGCCTACATGACTTGTTATGCCAAGTTCAGCCGGTGCAAGCAATACATCTCGCTGACAACATGCAGATGAGCACACACATAGAAACTAGCAGACATAGATGAACACACCCACAAACATCCATTATATTGGCCACACAGTACACTCACAGTACGCCACACATATACGAACATGGACAATGTTATTGCAACATACACATCCATCATATCAACACATACATTTTTCATTGAGCAGCATATACAAAAATTCCGCTTGGATTAAATCAAAATACGGTGGAGTAAATGATAATGTTATCTGTATATATTTTGCAGAATTACACCGAATTAACACATACAACTACGTTATGAAGTACTAACACTCACGTAACTTACACGTAGTAACTCGTAATGAAACTCACGTAACTTACACGTAATAACTCGAAATAACACTCCCGTAACTTACACGTAATAACTCGTAATAACACTCACGTAACTTACACGTAATAACTCGTAATAACACTCACGTAACTTACACGTAATAACTCGTAATGAAACTCACGTAACTTACACGTAATAACTCGTACTAACACTCACGTAACTTATACGTAATAACTTGTAATAACACTCACGTAACTTATACGTAATAACTTGTAATAACACTCACGTAACTTACACGTAATAACTCGTACTAACACTCACGTATCTTACACGTAATAACTCGTAATAACACTCCCGTAACTTACACGTAATAACTCGTAATAACATTCACGTAACTTACACGTAATAACTCGTAATAACACTCACGTAACTTACACGTAATAACTCGTAATAACACTCACGTAACTTACACGTAATAACTTGTAATAACACTCACGTATCTTACACGTAATAACTCGTAATAACACTCACGTAACTTACACGTAATAACTTGTAATAACACTCACGTAACTTACACGTAATAACTTGTAATAACACTCACGTATCTTACACGTAATAACTCGTAATAACATTCAAGTAACTTGCAGACACAACACTCGCTCAACACACGCACACTTTGACACCGTTCTAACACGCCACACGCTTCAAGAAAGATTTTGCGACCAGGCCACACATAACCACTCACAAACACACTCACACACTAGTACATACACACGCAGAACAGAACAGCGAATACATACATACGGCACACGCGCACATTCACGCTGGCACATACACACGCACAAGCACACGCGCATACTCATGCTGACACACAAACACTAGCACACACGAACACACGCGTACGAATCCATGCACACCATTTACTGCATATGTACAGTGCTGCCTATCATTCACGATGGATATGTGCGTTTGTGCACTAAATTTGTACTTTGATTTTCATGTTGTTCAAACACATTTGGATCACCTGGTTGATAAAACAACAGCGCTTGCCTATAAATGCAGCATACTCAGATGAAGTTCTTATGTGCCAACTTCATTTAGACTTTAGGTCATTTAAGAAAATTAACATTGAGTCTGTCAAATTGTATTGAAGGTTTAAACGTCACTACCATCAGTGCGACAGACTCGACAGACTAGAAACACAATCTTCGCACAACCGCAAATGTTCAAAATGATCTAGAAACGAAAACGTGAAAACCACAAAGTGTATTTTCAAAGAATGAGTTCACGAGGTTTACTGCAATTTCTGCAACATTTTAGCGAACCCATTTAGCGCAACTTTTCTCTATTTTAAGCGCACCAAAACGTCGTCCAATTGATAAATCACATCAGTAATTCACTGTTACAACAGTAACATCGGCGTTTAGTTCGATTTTACATGTATGAGCCACGATAAAAATATATTACAATCAACACTGCTTATTATGTTCACAGGCAGTGCCGAATTCAACTTACACACACACACACACACACACCAGGTGTATGTACACTTGGTATGTGGTAAATGCAGTGGCATTTCCATCCAACATGTAGAATGTTGTATGAAATACAGTCGGCCCTTCAAATATCATATTTGAAGCGACCGGGTAAAAATTCTACTAGTTTGTTGTCAGTCAACAAGCTGGAGTCAATCCTCCATTGAAAAATCACACACAACTATCGTTTCCCGCTATTTGGAGGTTCCACTGAGCTGCATGTACACGAATATTTCACCAAGCATGTGTGCATTGAGGAGCCTGTTTGTACCAGTTCAATCTTGTATTAACATATCGAACACAATTGATCGTGAAACAATAGCGTATCACATGAATATCACACAACAACTGGAAATTGCCCTGAAAATTATCATTAAAATACGATCACTGATAACTCACAATGTGCGATGATCACGTGACAAACAGTCAACACACACACACACACACACACACACATAGTGGGCGACATGGTTGAGTGTTTGAATCAGGCAGCAGTCAACTATTAAAGCCAGAATAATTCGTGCACGTGGAGGCCACAAAATATCAACAAAACTCGCGCGCGCTCTGTCGCCTCATATTTGGCAACAACACGGCGTATGGCAGACCGACTGTGTTGTACAGTACTGACACCATGTCTAGCTGACTGCTAGCTGACACATTATGTACAGTACTGACACCGTGTCTAACTGACTGCTAGCTGACACATTATGTACAGCACTGACACCGTGTCTAACTGACTGCTAGCTGACATATTATGTACAGCACTGACACCATGTCCAACTGACTGCTAGCTGACACATTATGTACAGCACTGACACCGTGTCTAACTGACTGCTAGCTGACACATTATGTACAGCACTGACACCATGTCTAACTGACTGCTAGCTGACACATTATGTACAGCACTGACACCGTGTCTAACTGACTGCTAGCTGACACATTATGTTCAGCACTGACACCGTGTCTAACTGACTGTAGCTGACACATTATGTACAGTACTGACACTGTGTCTAACTGACTGTAGCTGACACATTATGTACAGTACTGACACCGTGTCTAACTGACTGCTAGCTGACACATTATGTACAGTACTGACACCATGTCTAACTGACTGCTAGCTGACACATTATGTACAGCACTGACACCGTGTCTAACTGACTGCTAGCTGACACATTATGTTCAGCACTGACACTGTGTCTAACTGACTGTAGCTGACATATTATGTACAGTACTGACACCATGTCTAACTGGCTGCTAACTGACACATTATGTACAGCACTGACACCGTGTCTAACTGACTGCTAGCTGACACATTATGTACAGTACTGACACCGTGTCTAACTGACTGCTAGCTGACACATTATGTACAGCACTGACACCGTGTCTAACTGACTGCTAGCTGACACATTATGTACAGCACTGACACCGTGTCTAACTGACTGCTAGCTGACACATTATGTACAGTACTGACACCGTGTCTAACTGACTGCTAGCTGACACCGTGTCTAACTGACTGCTAGCTGACACATTATGTACAGTACTGACACCGTGTCTAACTGACTGCTAGCTGACACATTATGTACATCACTGACACCGTGTCCAACTGACTGTAGCTGACACATTATGTACAGTACTGACACCGTGTCTAACTGACTGCTAGCTGACACATTATGTACAGCACTGACACCGTGTCTAACTGACTGCTAGCTGACACATTATGTACAGCGATGGCAGTCAGCAAGTCAGAGGTTTTCGTTGAGAAAAGTGAGCAGTGTGAGCTCGTAATGCTCGCTCGATTCCAATGCTCGCAAACTGTGTCGCTCACTCGGGTACACCTGACACACACACACACACACACACACACACACACACACACACACAGGTTTGCACAGAATAGTCAAATAATTGGAGTGCAATAAATGCTAATGAATGAATGAATGAATGAACACACAGGTGACACAATGAGGCAATATTGGTGAGCTGATAAACTAACTGACATTGTTTTCGGCTACACCAACACACCGCACCGCACAACACCACCAATAATTCAGTCTAACATTACTGACACAAACACCACCAATAATTCAGTCTAACATTATTGACAATGTGGTAGTGATAATGTTGTAATTACGAGCGAGCGAAGCGAGCAAGTTCATACTTGGTGTTACTAGAAAAATGAGTATGAGCGGCCCGCCGGCCGGCCGTGGTCACGCTTTTCAGAGGCTTATATCTCTGGAACCATAAGTCCGATTAACATGCTTTTTTTGTTGAGTAGCCCAATCCTTCCTGCCGCGAATGAGACCAAGCCGAATTATGTCAGTGCCCACTGTGGCACGTGTCATATGCCATCTTATAATTTAGCAGAAAACTTTTCCCATGCTTTTTGACAAATGCATTTACGACAAAGTTTGATTACATATGATAGCTTCGCGCTCGCTCGTTCATCACTGAACACGGCGCCTTACTGGTGATAGCGTGGTAGTGATAATGTGGATAATGTGGTAATGTGGTAGTGATAATGTTGTAGTGATAATGTGGTAATGATAACGTGGTAATGATAACGTGGATAATGTGGTAATGTGGTAGTGATAATGTGGTAGTGATAATGTTGTAATGATAACGTGGATAATGTGGTAATGTGGTAGTGATAATGTGGTAGTGATAATGTGGTAATGATAATGTGGATAATGTGGTAATGTGGTAGTGATAATGTGGTAGTGATAATGTGGTAATGATAATGTGGATAATGTGGAAATGTGGTAGTGATAATGTGGTAGTGATAATGTGGTAATGATAATGTGGCAGTGATAATGTGGTAATGATAACGTGAATAATGTGGTAATGTGGTAGTGATAATATGGTAGTGATAATGTGGTAATGATAATGTGGATAATGTGGAAATGTGGTAGTGATAATGTGGTAGTGATAATGTGGTAATGATAACGTGGATAATGTGGTAATGTGGTAGTGATAATGTGGTAGTGATAATGTTGTAATGATAACGTGGATAATGTGGTAATGTGGTAGTGATAATGTGGTAGTGATAATGTGGTAATGATAATGTGGATAATGTGGTAATGTGGTAGTGATAATGTGGTAGTGATAATGTGGTAATGTGGTATTGTGGTAGTGATAATGTGGTAGTGATAATGTGGTAGTGATAATGTGGTAGTGGTAATGTGGTAGTGGTAATGTGGTAGTGATAATGTGGTAGTGATAATGTGGTAGTGATAATGTGGTAGTGATAATGTGATAATGTGGTAATGTGGTAGTGATAATGTGGCAGTGATAATGTGGTAGTGGTAATGTGGTAGTGATAATGTGGTAGTGATAACGTGGTCGTGAAAATGTGGTAATGATAACGTGGTCGTGAAAATGTGGTATTGTGGTAGTGATAATGTGGTAATGTGGTAGTGATAATGTGGTAGTGTTAATGTGGTAATGTGGTAGTGATAATGTGGTAGTGGTAATGTGGTAGTGATAATGTGGTAATGTGGTAGTGATAATGTGGTATTGTGGTAGTGATAATGTGGTAATGTGGTAGTGATAATGTGGTAGTGTTAATGTGGTAATGTGGTAGTGATAATGTGGTAGTGATAATGTGGTAGTGATAATGTGGTAGTGATAATGTGGTATTGTGGTAGTGATAATGTGGTAATGTGGTAGTGATAATGTGGTAGTGTTAATGTGGTAATGTGGTAGTGATAATGTGGTAGTGGTAATGCGGTAGTGATAGTGTGGTAGTGATAATGTGGTAGTGGTAATGTGGTAGTGGTAATGTGGTAGTGGTAATGTGGTAGTGATAATGTGGTAGTGGTAATGCGGTAGTGATAGTGTGGTAATGTGGTAGTGATAATGTGGTAGTGATAATGTGGTAGTGATAATGTGGTAGTGATAATGTGGTAGTGATAATGCGGTAGTGATAATGTGGTAATGATAACGTGAATAATGTGGTAATGATAATGTGGTAATGTGGTAGTGGTAATGTGGTAGTGATAATGTGGTAATGTGGTAGTGATAATGTGGTAGTGATAATGTGGTAGTGATAATGTGGTAGTGATAGTGTGGTAGTGATAATGTGGTAGTGAAAATGTGGTAGTGAAAATGTGGTAGTGATAATGTGGTAATGTGGTAGTGATAATGTGGTAATGTGGTAGTGATAATGTGGTAATGCGGTAGTGATAATGTGATAACGTGGTAGTGATAATGTGGTAATGCGGTAGTGATAATGTGATAACGTGGTAGTGATAATGTGGTAATGTGGTAGTGGTAATGTGGTAGTGGTAATGTGGTAGTGGTTATGTGGTAGCGCGGTCGGTTCACCTGTAACTGATAAGGTTTTCCCGCGTGAATCAGGGCCGCCAGCAGACGTTGTGTATGTGCAAAATGAACGTTTTCATCGAGAAGACCGTGTAATAACAGCAATCTGCCTGGCTCACTTGGCAGTCGCGACACGTAGCTCAACACCTGCCCAACACACACACACATACACGGGCTGAATGTGATGGAAGACAGGGCGGAGTGGGACAATAACATGCCTCTTGATAATGCCGATAAATTCAACACCACTGATTTAGTGGTTCAGTAAACGAGACACGGTATGTTATCATTGAGAGATGATGATGCGTGTTATACAGCTGCCGTATCAGTCAGGGTGAAAGAGCCTACTGTGAGGTGACAGTCAGTCGCATGTTCAAGAGATCGCTAATGATAAGTGGGAAGATGCGTGGTGAGAGCCTCACTGAGCCAGCCTCATAGCCAGTGGGGTTGCGCTGAGGCAAGTCCATGTATCGCTCCGTGTAGCCAGTGTCGTACAGACTCCACGAGACCACAGGTGCGCCAGCAGCCGCCAACTAACTCACACAAGCACACACAATGTTGGGATGATGGCAGAATGATGGAGAAAATCACTCACAATGATGGCAAACAAACAAAATTCAACAAACATATTAGTTGTATTGGTGAGTTCGTGCACAACGCTCGAGACAGTAGCAACACGCTAGCATCAAGCAGGTCCCGGTACAGCATCACGCAGCCGTATTGTGTGAGTGAATGCGTTGTGACCTTGAACATCACGCAGCCGTATTGTGAGAGTGAATGCGTTGTGACCTTGAACACGTCGGGTCGTTGAGCCAACGCCATCAAACTCAAATATCCGCCATAAGACCAGCCCATGACGGCCACTCGTCGCAAGTCTATCATGCTCGTCCTGTCTGCCAGCACGTGCAAAGCCTCCACCTGGTCGCCTATCTCCACCGTGCCCTGTCACACATACATACACACACACACATTACATTACATTAGGTAGATATTTATAAAGAGCCCTACACCTAGAGGGTCTCTAGGGCGCTACACACTGACACACACACACACACACACACACACACACACACACAGACACACACATAGCCAAACACACACAGAAAGTGAAAGGTAAAGAAAGAAGAGAGATAATTCACACCTTATAATCATCACTAATATAGACAATGTTCTCTAGAGTATAATACGATTTCACCATGAAGAATTTCTTAGAGTGTTTTTTTGAAAACAGGGATAGAAGTGATAGAACGCAGTGTTGGGGAGAGCTTATTATAAATACGGGGTCCTAAGATAGAGAGACAACGATTATAGTGAGTATGTCTAGAAGGAAAAACAGGTTCCAATAAGAGACGAAAATCATCAGTTAACCTAAGTGTACGAGTAGATTTCTTGAAGGGTAGAAGTTCAAATAAGTACGAGGGCTTACGGAGAATAAGAGTGGAATGGATGATCAAACATATGCGGTAGTCAATAAGCACCTTAATAGGAAGAAGTCCCAATTTTTGTAGATAGGGAGAGACAGCCAGCAGGGAGATTGTAAATTTGACGACAAGCTATACTAATAACAGATTGAAGTTTGCGAGATGAACACAATGATAGACACACACGCACACACACAGCACGTGCCACTGACACAGGCTTGTGTGAGAGCACATAGACAGAATCAGCACACACACACACACAGACCATGCGGTTTTTGATGTGCGCCTCGAATTGAACGCCCCGATTGAATGAACCGCGAGAGTCGATGGCCACCACACAGTAGCCATGCAACGCCAGAATATGCGAGCGCAAACTGCGATAACCCTGCACACACACACAAGCATAATTTACTACAACCACAGCCGTTGCGAGGAATTATGCCACCCCCCCCCCTCCCCCGAAGGCAACACTTGGAGCCCCCATTATAAATATATCACCAAATAATGAATGTATTTATTATACATAATCACATAATACAGGCTCAGATGAAAACATCTGGGCAACAAGGTAAAGGCTATAAATAATAAATATGATACATTTTGATATCATACGTGAAGCAAGGGGCCCCTCAAAATTCGGGCCCCCCGGCCGGGGGGTACGGGGGGCGGTTGCTACGGCTCTGACTACAACTCACCATAAAAACACATGAAAATATATGCGTTTTTGAAGAAGAAAAACAAATACAAGCAAATACATAATGATAACGTACACATGATTATCATGCGTGTAGTATATCAATGAGTTCACGTGCTAAGTTACAAACACAACTTCTCTCAAGTATCCCTTCAATTTGCGTGTATGCACATTGTTCAAAAATCCGCCATCTGAACAATTGCCACGTGTCCATGATTGTGTGTGTGTGTGTGTGAGTGTGTGTGTGTGTGTGTGTGTGTGTGTGTGTGTGTGTCAGCGGTGGTTACCTTGAAGCAGTTGGTGACCACTTGAACCTGAGGTCCGCCATACACACTGACAACAGTGGGATAGCGACGACCGGGCACATAACCGGCCGGCGGGTACACCAAGCAGAACAACTGCTCCTGCTCGCCAGCCGCCGTCCTGTCTGTCTGCTGCCCTGTCATGCTGGCAGTCAGGGAGGCTGACAGTGACGGCACGTGCACGCGGTGAATTTGCGGCTGCCAGAGCGAGCGAGGCACAGTGGCGGTCTCGAGCAGCACGCCGAGCGGCACGAGACAGACAGGCGCGCGGCCGCACCCACTGGCCGTCACAATGACGCGCCACACGCGACAACTGGGCGCCTGCGACACACTGCTACTAACTGTCACCGCCACCGTGCACTCCTGAACCGCACAACACGCACGCGCCACACAGGGAGTGAGCCGGTGACGTTTTGACACACAGTACATATGTGTGTGTGTGAGTGTGTCATATTTCTGCCTGCAAAGCGCCGTATCGAGCTTATAATAACACGCATGACAATGAATGAATGTATGAATTTCAGCAAGTACATATCAACTGACATGATTGAGTTGTGAGGTGTGATAAAGGCCTGGTGTAGTGAGCAAGTGAACGCTTCCAGGCTCACTGTACGATGTCACGTACAAATGCCGCTCCACAGGCGTCTCGCGACTTCCCTGCAACACACACACACACACACACAAACACACACACACAAGTGAGATAGCAAGTGAGAACACACACACCATCAACCAACTGTATGTGAGTGTATCAGGCTACTCACAAACTACTACCATCAACCAACTGTATGTATGTGTGTGTGTGTGTGTGTGTGCTAGCATCACCTGAAAGAAAACAAGTGTATGTTGGGGCAGGGTCCACACGTGACCTGGGTCAACATTCCACTGACCCGAGGTCAGCGGGACACGTCGCACGCACTGTGACCTCAACACCCCGCAATGAACTGCCGACCTCTCGCGCACAACCTACACACACACACACACACACACACAAACATGTTCAAAATCAGTACAATGACTAGGAAATACTAGTAATATCAACTTATAAAGACCTAAAAAAGTCGAAGACATGATCAAATATCCGTTTACATTAAAATATATATTTATAAATAAATATTTATTCCGTTGACGTGAAAAATATATAGAGGGAAAACTATAGGTAATTGTTTCAACAATAGCCGGCCCCTGAATAATATGTGAAGTCCAGCTGTTTGCAAATATGCCTGGCAAAATACAATATTTCCCCTGAACAATACACAGCGAGCCAGTGAGTGCAACTGCTTCTCATTTTGTATGCGTGTATGTGTGCGTGTGTATGTCACCTGACTGTCAATCCTCACGAGATGACTGAAACCTGACATTTCATCCAGCCAAATAAAAGACAACTGATTCTGCTTGCCGCTGGGAACAACGGTGAATATATCATGAACCTGCACCAACACACACACACACACACACACACACATGAACAGTGAAACAACATACTGAACTTCATATGACCACACTACATAACCAATATCTAGCGGGAGCTAGGATAATTTCTAGATTATGGTTTAGCAGCCGTGATAAATCGTACCAGCACCTACTGATGAAATAAATATTTACAAGAAACAATAACTGAATAATACATAAAACCCCTGCTAGAACCGCCACTGATACATGAACAACATAATAACACCCTGCTAGAACCGCCACTGATAATGGCGCCGTCTCACGTTGATCCAGACGTCTGATTTCTGAGAGAGCAGAACTTGCACGGGCGGTGCGCCGGCTCCATCATGAACATCGTGATTAGTCAGGGTTGAGTCGAACAGTAGCACCGGCACCAGAACCAGCTCGAGCCAGCACTGACTGCGGTCCAGTAACTGACACAAGACAAACTGCTCGTCCAGCCAGCACGCGCGCACCATGTACTCCATCCAGGGAAACAGAGAACTCAATGACACTCGCAGACTGGCGTGCTGCACGTGAATCACCCCGGCCGTGCCTCTCGCCGGCTCGTTCACTGCGAACTGTACCAGGTGCAGCGATGATACGGCGTTCACTGTGCCTGCACGAGGATACCTGCACACACACACACATACAGGCCGAGTTTGAGAGCACAGACAAACAGCACGAGCATTACAGCAGCATGATGACGTCACAAAAACTGCTCACCTGACAGTTTCTGCTTGGGCGCCATTTTGTGGCGAATTCAACTGCACAAGATCCACTTGCGTCTCGTCAACTTGCTCGTATAATATACGATACGACCCGTCTGCACACACACACACACACACACACACACACACACACACACACACACACACACACACACACACACACACACACACACACACACACATAGCAGGTTGGTGCTTATTCTAGATCAACGCTTCTTAACCGGGGGTATTCCTACCCCTTGGACTGTGGAAACAAAAGACCGGGGGAATGGGAATATATTTCTGTGTAAATAATCAACGGTTTATGAATAATAAAATTATCAATGATTATGTTATTTCCTAGTAATGCGCATGTAAATTAGAGTGAATTCAAGCGGTTGAAATACTGGTGGATCTGGAAGATATACTGGCAAATGACAGGATTGGTGATAATTATTTGAACAGTCAAGTAAGTCGGGGGTATGGAAGCATGAAACGCTTGAGAAGCCGTGTTCTAGATTATTACGACAGCAGACTGTTCGTCACACTCTCTCTATCTCTCTGTCTCACACACTCTCTGTCTCTATGTCTCACACACCCTCTGTCTCTATGTCTCACACTCTCTCTGTCTCTCTGTCTCACACACTCTCTGTCTCTCTGTCTCACACACTCTCTGTCTCTCTGTCTCACACACTCTCTGTCTCTCTGTCTCACACACTCTCTGTCTCTCTGTCTCACACACTCTCTGTCTCTCTGTCACACACACTCTGTCTCTCTGTCTCACACACCCTCTGTCTCTATGTCTCACACTCTCTCTGTCTCTCTGTCTCACACACTCTCTGTCTCTCTGTCACACACTCTCTCTGTCTCTCTGTCTCACACACTCTCTGTCTCTCTGTCTCACACACTCTCTGTCTCTCTGTCACACACACTCTCTGTCTCTCTGTCTCACACACTCTCTGTCTCTCTGTCTCACACACTCTCTGTCTCACACACTCTGTCTCTCTGTCTCACACACTCTCTGTCTCTCTGTCTCACACACTCTCTGTCTCTCTGTCACACACACTCTCTGTCTCTCTGTCTCACACACTCTCAGTCTCTCTGTCTCATACACTCTCTGTCTCACACTCTCTCTGTGTCTCTGTCTCACACACTCTCTGTCTCTCTGTCTCACACTCTCTCTGTCTCACACTCTCTCTGTCTCACACACTCTCTGTCTCACACTCTCTCTGTCTCACACTCTCTCTGTCTCTCTGTCTCACACACTCTCTGTCTCTCTGTCTCACACTCTCTCTGTCTCACACACTCTCTGTGTCTCTGTCTCACACACTCTCTGTCTCACACTCTCTCTGTGTCTCTGTCACACACACTCTCTGTCTCTCTGTCTCACACACTCTCTGTCTCTCTGTCTCACACACTCTCTGTCTCTCTGTCTCTCTGTCTCACACACTCTCTGTCTCTCTGTCTCACACACTCTCTGTCTCACACACTCTCTGTCTCGCTGTCTCTCTGTCTCACACACTCTCTGTCTCGCTGTCTCACACACTCTCTGTCTCGCTGTCTCACACACTCTCTGTCTCTCTGTCTCACACTCTCTCTCTGTCTCACACTCTCTCTGTCTCGCTGTCTCACACACTCTCTGTCTCTCTGTCTCACACTCTCTCTCTGTCTCTCTGTCTCACACACTCTCTGTCTCTCTGTCTCACACACTCTCTCGGTGTCTCTGTCTCACACACTATCTGTCTCTCTGTCTCTCTGTCTCACACTCTCTCTGTCTCACACTCTCTCTGTGTCTCTGTCTCACACACTCTCTGTCTCTCTGTCTCACACACTCTCTGTCTCTCTGTCTCACACACTCTCTGTCTCTCTGTCACACACACTCTCTGTCTCTCTGTCTCACACACTCTCTGTCTCACACACTCTCTGTCTCTCTGTCTCACACACTCTCTGTCTCTCTGTCTCACACACTCTCTGTCTCTCTGTCTCACACACTCTCTGTCTCGCTGTCTCACACACTCTCTGTCTCGCTGTCTCACACACTCTCTGTCTCTCTGTCTCACACACTCTCTGTCTCGCTGTCTCACACACTCTCTGTCTCTCTGTCACACACACTCTCTGTCTCGCTGTCTCACACACTCTCTGTCTCTCTGTCTCACACACTCTCTGTCTCGCTGTCTCACACACTCTCTGTCTCGCTGTCTCACACACTCTCTGTCTCTCTGTCTCACACACTCTCTGTCTCACACACTCTCTGTCTCTCTGTCTCACACACTCTCTGTCTCTCTGTCTCACACACTCTCTGTCTCTCTGTCTCACACACTCTCTGTCTCTCTGTCTCACACACTCTCTGTATCTCTGTCTCTCTGTCTCACACACTCTCTGTCTCGCTGTCTCACACACTCTCTGTCTCTCTGTCTCACACACTCTCTGTCTCTCTGTCACACACTTTCTGTCTCTCTGTCTCACACACTCTCTGCCTCTCTGTCTCACATACTCTCTGTCTCTCTGTCACACACTCTCTCTGTCTCACACACTCTCTGTCTCTCTGTCTCACACACTCTCTGTCTATCTGTCACACACTTTCTGTCTCTCTGTCTCACACACTCTCTGTCTCTCTGTCTCACACACTCTCTGTCTCTCTGTCTCACACACTCTCTGTCTCTCTGTCTCACACACTCTCTGTCTCTGTCGCACACACTCTCTGTCTCTCTGTCACACACACTCTCTGTCTCATACTCTCTCTGTCTCTCTGTCTCACACACTCTCTGTCTCACACACTCTGTCTCTCTGTCTCACATACTCTCTGTCTCTCTGTCTCACACACTCTCTGTCTCTCTGTCTCACACACTCTCTGTCTCACACTCTCTCTGTCTCTCTGTCTCACACTCTCTCTGTCTCTCTGTCTCACACACTCTCTGTCTCTCTGTCTCACACACTCTCTGTCTCTCTGTCTCACACACTCTCTGTCTCTCTGTCTCACACACTCTCTGTCTCTCTGTCTCACACACTCTCTGTCTCACACTCTCTCTGTCTCTCTGTCTCACATACTCTCTGTCTCACACTCTCTCTGTCTCTCTGTCTCACACACTCTCTGTCTCACACACTCTCTGTCTCTCTGTCTCACACACTCTCTGTCCCTCTGTCTCACACTCTCTCTGTCTCACACACTCTCTGTCTCTCTGTCTCACACTCTCTCTGTCTCTCTGTCTCACACACTCTCTGTGTCTCTGTCTCACACACTCTCTGTCTCTCTGTCACACACACTCTCTGTGTCTCTGTCTCACACACTCTCTGTATCTCTGTCTCTCTGTCTCACACACTCTCTGTCTCTCTGTCTCACACACTCTCTGTCTCTCTGTCTCACACACTCTCTGTCTCTCTGTCTCACACACTCTCTGTATCTCTGTCTCTCTGTCTCACACACTCTCTGTCTCTGTCTCACACACTCTCTGTCTCTCTGTCTCACACACTCTCTGTCCCTCTGTCTCACACACTCTCTGTCTCTCTGTCTCACACACTCTCTGTCTCACTGTCTCACACACTCTCTGTCTCTCTGTCTCACATACTCTCTGTCTCACACACTCTCTGTCTCACACTCTCTCTGTCTCTCTGTCTCACACACTCTCTGTCTCTCTGTCTCACACACTCTCTGTCTCTCTGTCTCACACTCTCTCTGTCTCACACTCTCTCTGTCTCACACACTCTCTGTCTCACACTCTCTCTGTCTCACACTCTCTCTGTCTCTCTGTCTCACACTCTCTCTGTCTCACACACTCTCTGTGTCTCTGTCTCACACACTCTCTGTCTCACACTCTCTCTGTGTCTCTGTCACACACACTCTCTGTCTCTCTGTCTCACACACTCTCTGTCTCTCTGTCTCACACACTCTCTGTCTCTCTGTCTCACACACTCTCTGTCTCACACACTCTCTGTCTCGCTGTCTCTCTGTCTCACACACTCTCTGTCTCGCTGTCTCACACACTCTCTGTCTCGCTGTCTCACACACTCTCTGTCTCTCTGTCTCACACTCTCTCTCTGTCTCACACTCTCTCTGTCTCGCTGTCTCACACACTCTCTGTCTCTCTGTCTCACACTCTCTCTCTGTCTCTCTGTCTCACACACTCTCTGTCTCTCTGTCTCACACACTCTCTCGGTGTCTCTGTCTCACACACTATCTGTCTCTCTGTCTCACACTCTCTCTGTCTCACACTCTCTCTGTGTCTCTGTCTCACACACTCTCTGTCTCTCTGTCTCACACACTCTCTGTCTCTCTGTCTCACACACTCTCTGTCTCACACACTCTCTGTCTCTCTGTCACACACACTCTCTGTCTCTCTGTCTCACACACTCTCTGTCTCACACACTCTCTGTCTCTCTGTCTCACACACTCTCTGTCTCTCTGTCTCACACACTCTCTGTCTCTCTGTCTCACACACTCTCTGTCTCGCTGTCTCACACACTCTCTGTCTCGCTGTCTCACACACTCTCTGTCTCTCTGTCTCACACACTCTCTGTCTCGCTGTCTCACACACTCTCTGTCTCTCTGTCACACACACTCTCTGTCTCGCTGTCTCACACACTCTCTGTCTCTCTGTCTCACACACTCTCTGTCTCGCTGTCTCACACACTCTCTGTCTCGCTGTCTCACACACTCTCTGTCTCTCTGTCTCACACACTCTCTGTCTCACACACTCTCTGTCTCGCTGTCTCACACACTCTCTGTCTCTCTGTCTCACACACTCTCTGTCTCTCTGTCACACACTTTCTGTCTCTCTGTCTCACACACTCTCTGCCTCTCTGTCTCACATACTCTCTGTCTCTCTGTCACACACTCTCTCTGTCTCACACACTCTCTGTCTCTCTGTCTCACACACTCTCTGTCTATCTGTCACACACTTTCTGTCTCTCTGTCTCACACACTCTCTGTCTCTCTGTCTCACACACTCTCTGTCTCTCTGTCTCACACACTCTCTGTCTCTCTGTCTCACACACTCTCTGTCTCTGTCGCACACACTCTCTGTCTCTCTGTCACACACACTCTCTGTCTCTCTGTCTCATACTCTCTCTGTCTCTCTGTCTCACACACTCTCTGTCTCACACACTCTGTCTCTCTGTCTCACATACTCTCTGTCTCTCTGTCTCACACACTCTCTGTCTCTCTGTCTCACATACTCTCTGTCTCACACACTCTCTGTCTCACACTCTCTCTGTCTCTCTGTCTCACACTCTCTCTGTCTCTCTGTCTCACACACTCTCTGTCTCTCTGTCTCACACACTCTCTGTCTCTCTGTCTCACACACTCTCTGTCTCTCTGTCTCACACACTCTCTGTCTCTCTGTCTCACACACTCTCTGTCTCACACTCTCTCTGTCTCTCTGTCTCACATACTCTCTGTCTCACACTCTCTCTGTCTCTCTGTCTCACACACTCTCTGTCTCACACACTCTCTGTCTCTCTGTCTCACACACTCTCTGTCCCTCTGTCTCACACTCTCTCTGTCTCACACACTCTCTGTCTCTCTGTCTCACACTCTCTCTGTCTCTCTGTCTCACACACTCTCTGTGTCTCTGTCTCACACACTCTCTGTCTCTCTGTCACACACACTCTCTGTGTCTCTGTCTCACACACTCTCTGTATCTCTGTCTCTCTGTCTCACACACTCTCTGTCTCTCTGTCTCACACACTCTCTGTCTCTCTGTCTCACACACTCTCTGTCTCTCTGTCTCACACACTCTCTGTATCTCTGTCTCTCTGTCTCACACACTCTCTGTCTCTGTCTCACACACTCTCTGTCTCTCTGTCTCACACACTCTCTGTCCCTCTGTCTCACACACTCTCTGTCTCTCTGTCTCACACACTCTCTGTCTCACTGTCTCACACACTCTCTGTCTCTCTGTCTCACACACTCTCTGTCTCACACTCTCTCTGTCTCTCTGTCTCACACACTCTCTGTCTCTCTGTCTCACACACTCTCTGTCTCTCTGTCTCACACACTCTCTGTCTCTCTGTCTCACACACTCTCTGTCTCTCTGTCTCACACACTCTCTGTCTCACACTCTCTCTGTCTCTCTGTCTCACACACTCTCTGTCTCTCTGTCTCACACTCTCTCTGTCTCTCTGTCTCACACACTCTCTGTCTCTCTGTCTCACACACTCTCTGTCTCTCTGTCTCACACACTCTCTGTCTCTCTGTCTCACACACTCTCTGTCTCACACACTCTCTGTCTCTCTGTCTCACACACTCTCTGACTCTCTGTCTCACACACTCTCTGTCTCTCTGTCTCACACACTCTCTGTCTCTCTGTCTCACACACTCTCTGTGTCTCTGTCTCACACACTCTCTGTCTCTCTGTCTCACACACTCTCTGTCTCACACACTCTCTGTCTCTCTGTCTCACACACTCTCTGTCTCACTGTCTCACACACTCTCTGTCTCTCTGTCTCACACACTCTCTGTCTCTCTGTCTCACACACTCTCTGCCTCACACACTCTCTGTCTCTCTGTCACACACACTCTCTGTCTCTCTGTCTCACACACTCTCTGTCTCTCTGTCTCACACACTCTCTGTCTCTCTGTCTCACACACTCTCTGTCTCTCTGTCTCACACACTCTCTGTCTCTCTGTCACACACTCTCTCTGTCTCACACACTCTCTGTCTCTCTGTCTCACACACTCTCTGTCTCTCTGTCACACACACTCTCTGTCTCTCTGTCTCACACACTCTCTGACTCTCTGTCTCATACACTCTGCCTCTCTGTCTCACATACACTCTGTCTCTCTGTCTCACATACTCTCTGTCTCTCTGTCTCACACACTCTGCCTCTGTCTCACACACTCTCTCTGTCTCTCTGTCTCACACACTCTCTGTCTCTCTGTCTCACACACTCTCTGTCTCTCTGTCTCACACACTCTCTGTCTCTCTGTCTCACACACTCTCTGACTCTCTGTCTCATACTCTCTGTCTCTCTGTCTCACACACTCTGCCTCTGTCTCACACACTCTCTGTCTCACACACTCTCTCTGTCTCTCTGTCTCACACACTCTCTGTCTCACACACTCTCTGACTCTCTGTCTCACACACTCTGCCTCTGTCTCACACACTCTCTGTCTCACACACTCTCTGTCTCTCTGTCTCACACACTCTCTGACTCTCTGTCTCACACACTCTCTGTCTCTCTGTCTCACACACTCTCTGTCTCTCTGTCTCACACACTCTCTGTCTCTCTGTCTCACACACTCTCTGTCTCTCTGTCTCACACACACTCTGCCTCTGTCTCACACACTCTCTGTCTCTCTGTCTCACACACTCTCTGTCTCACACACTCTCTGTCTCGCTGTCTCACACACTCTCTGTCTCTCTGTCTCACACACTCTCTGACTCTCTGTCTCACACTCTCTCTGTCTCTCTGTCTCACACACTCTCTCTCCCTCTGTCACCTGCACAACAGTCCCGCGCCCACCAAAAACCCACGAATCTGCCGAACTCCTCGAGCATCACATAGCTGGGCAGGCCGGCAGACAACGCCGACGTCACTGATGACGTCATTGGTGACGTATCACTGCAGCCTTCATCGTGTGTGTGTGTCAACCGGTCGTTACTGCCTGACACACACACACGCACAAAACAGATATTGTTTATACAGTGAAGCTGTAGGAGAACGGGTGAATTATGACGTCACTAGCTGGATGCGTGACAAGGCGAGCATACCAGTGCCAATATTGGCCAGCCAGATGTCGCCGTTGAGCACATATGCCACCAGATGCGGGTTAGCTGGACACATGGTGGCGTTGAGGCGAGTGTGCTTTCGTCCGGCCGGGTCGCTGTCACCTCCCGATAACTCGACCGGATAAGACAACGCAGTCTGCTCACACACACACACACACACACATTATGATGAGCCGATGATCGAAAGATACAAGTATCCCGAACACGGCAGTACATTGTTGAGAGCGGCACGTGAGCACGCGAGAGAGGTGGCAGTGACGACGAACCGCGTGCATGTCGTGTTGCACGTGAAACACACCGGCCGCCACGCTGAACACTAGTCTGCCTGTCACGTGCACACTGTAGTCGCTCACTCCCCAGCCGAGCGCTCGCTTTCTCTCCAACATCAGCTGATCGTCTCGACCACACTGCACGCCCGACCGACACGACTACACACACACACACATGACATTACATTACATTAAGACATTTATATCGCGCTTTTCAACCGAGTGTCTCAAAACACACACACTCTCACTCACACACATACACACATTCAAGCACAAGAGTCAAACACAAACACTCACTCACACACACACACACACACTCACTCACTCACACACACACACACACACACACACACAAACACTCACACACACACACACACACACACTCACTCACTCACACACACACACACACACAAACACACAAATACACACACACACACACACAAATACACACACTGACATAAGCAAAAATCAGACGTGCACACGTTTACGCACAAACACACACGTACATTTACATACGCACAAACACACATGTACATTTACATACGCACAAACACAAAAACACACATATACATATTATACATATTAAACACACACACGCACACAAGATGGGGATGCAGTTTAATGCGAGTAAGTGTCATGTTATGGAGATAGGTGAAAATGCAGAAAGGCCTTCCAACAACTATAAGATAGGGAAACATAATTTACGGAAAGTTAAGGATGAAAAAGATTTAGGAATAATTGTAAAAAAAATTTGGCCCCGGATAAACATATTGCAAAAATAACAGCACTAGCATATAGAACGGTAAGGAATATTAGAAGGGCTTTCAAATACCTAGATGAGGACATGCTAAAAAGTTAATGTGTAATACCATTAGGCCCCAGCTAGAGTATGCGTCGGTGGTGTGGTCCCCTCATAAGATAAAGAACAAGCGTAAATTGGAAATAATTCAGAGGACAGCGACTGAAATGATTGATATCATGTGTAGTTTGTCGTATGAGGAATGACTAAAAGTGCTTTGTTTACCATCTTTAGAACAACGTAGGCTAAGGGGCGACTTGATAAATATTTTTAGACATAGAATGGGTATGCAAAAGTTAGATAGGGATGATCGTATAGTTTGGGATAATTCAGGCAAGAGGGGTCATGGAAAAACTGAAAAGGACTATACCATTTACAAGTCAATTTGGCAAAAGTGAAAATCAATTTGGCAAAAGTGAAAATCAATTTGGCAAAAGTGAAAATCAATTTGGCAAAAGTGAAAATCAATTTGGCAAAAGTGAAAATCAATTTGGCAAAAGTGAAAATCAATTTGGCAAAAGTGAAAATCAATTTGGCAAAAGTGAAAATCAATTTGGCAAAAGTGAAAATCAATTTGGTAATTCTTACAAATTTAGGTGGTAGTCGCATTGATAATGCATAATCATATTGTTTATTAGTGTTTTATTAACAAATGTATTACTCATGCCAATGATATCAATTAATGTTTTATGTTTAAGAATATATATAGTTTAAGAAGCTGCCATGTAGGGATATATTTGTTGATGAAGTCCATTATATTTGCACCAAAATGATATTTTAAGTGATTGGGCTTAGCTCCGATTCAAGGTTAATAATAAAATAAACTATACATTTTACAATTTCATTTCTCCCAATTGAAATCAAAATTGTCCCAGCTAGAACCACAATGTATGTTATTGATTTTACATTAAATATCAAACTTAATTGTTATCAGTACATTTTATTGTATTTCACATGAACAATTTAGCATTAGTCGTAAAACACAGATATGTACTACTTACTATGTACTTTACAATTATGTGCTATGGTATGTACTACAATTACAATGCAGATATGTACCGTAATTACTTACTTTATGAGGAACTCTATCAGCCAATATATCAATGTCAGCGTATATACCACCAGCGCGTGTACTTAAATTCTAGCAACAAAGCAAGATATCACAACTCAACACAATCACAACGCAACATGGCCCACTAAAACACCTGCACTAACAAACACGCACGAACGTTCTGCGCAAACAACTGCCCTATGGCGCGCACTCTATCAGCCAATATATCAGTGTCAGCGTATAGTCACTGTTCTCGGAGAGCACTCGCGAGCAAATCGTGCACACACACACGCACACACACACACATCTACAGAAACATCACACTTTCAGAGACGGTACAATCCAGCTTATGGCAAGTGTTCTGGCATCACGTGCGAATAGCGCTTGTCGTTGCTAGCCATCTGTACTATGTTTAATATAGTACGGTATATATTTTTGTGTATGGTGTCCATTTGTGTGTGCGAGGTAGTGTGAGTGTATGTATGTTGTATGCACGTGCTATGAGCGAGCAGGGGGATACAGGGGGTGGGGCAGTGCGCGCCATAGGGCAGTGCGCGCCATAGGGCAGTTGTTTGCACAGAACGTTCGTGCGTGTTTGTTAGTGCAGGTGTTTTAGTGGGCCATGTTGCGTTGTGATTGTGTTGAGTTGTGATATCTTGCTTTGTTGCTAAAATTTAAGTACACGCGCTGGTGGTATATACGCTGACATTGATATATTGGCTGATAGAGTTCCTCATAAAGTAAGTAATTACGGTACATATATGCATTGTAATTGTAGTACATACCATAGCACATAATTGTAAAGTACATAGTAAGTAGTACATATCTGTGTTTTACGACTAATGCTAAATTGTTCATGTGAAATACAATAAAATGTACTGATAACAATTAAGTTTGATATTTAATGTAAAATCAATAACATACATTGTGGTTCTAGCTGGGACAATTTCGATTTCAATTGGGAGAAATGAAATTGTAAAATGTATAGTTTATTTTATTATTAACCTTGAATCGGAGCTAAGCCCAATCACTTAAAATATCATTTTGGTGCAAATATAATGGACTTCATCAACAAATATATCCCTACATGGCAGCTTCTTAAACTATATATATTCTTAAACATAAAACATTAATTGATATCATTGGCATGAGTAATACATTTGTTAATAAAACACTAATAAACAATATGATTATGCATTATCAATGCGACTACCACCTAAATTTGTAAGAATTACGAAATTGATTTTCACTTTTGCCAAATTGATTTTCACTTTTGCCAAATTGATTTTCACTTTTGCCAAATTGATTTTCACTTTTGCCAAATTGATTTTCACTTTCGCCAAATTGATTTTCACTTTTGCCAAATTGATTTTCACTTTTGCCAAATTGATTTTCACTTTTGCCAAATTGACTTGTAAATGGTATAGATGTTTGAGATATGTTAAGAAGTATAGTTTCCCATATAGGTGTGTTGATGTCTGGAATCAGTTAGGGGAGAATATTGTATGAGCTAAAAGCGTAGGTAAGTTTAAAGAAAGACTGGATATTGTGAAATATTGAGAATTTCAAGGAAGATAGGTTAGAGGGTTGACTGGGAGACAGGACTGGACGAGCACAGCTCATCTCCTGTGCTAAACAAATAGGTGAGTACACACACGGCCGCCACGAAACAAGATATAATCCACCGTTGAGATAAACGAGTACCAATTGACAGGCTAGCAGCACAGACCGAGTATTTGCAAAACTGGACAAACACAAACTCATAAAAACCAAGTAACTGTAGAGTCCCTGCTGAGGTGATATCATGGCAGTATACCAATTGCAAGCAAACGATGAGCCCGCTGATACATAGCGGCTGTACAGCGTGTCATCACCTGGAAGCTGGGATCAAACACTGGTTGCCATGGCAACTTATCACCGCCGTCGTCGTCCTGGCAGATCGAATGTGACGATACCGCCGCGTCCTCGTCGGCAGGCAGTTGCACGTGCACACAGCATAGCTGAGTGTCGGCACCGGAGCGCGCGCTCAGAAAGTAGAGGCACATGCGTTGACGGTGGTCTCGGTCGGGCAGGCGGCGGAACGAGAAGTTGTGTGGTGTTCGTGCCGACAACGAGCTGAGCGAGCGACGCAGTTGGTGCAGCGAGTGGCGCATTTCAGCCCAGCTGCGCCGCCGCTCGCCGCTCTCGTCCACCACACCGACGCACGACATGACAATTGCTGTGACTGCTTGCTGCAGTGTACACGGTGAACACTGCAGCATTAACACAAATTCAGCGTGAGAGCCAAACTGACACGTACAAGTTATTATCAGCAGCTATAATAAAACTCCTCAAATAATATCAATGTATACAATCTAGACTCGCCCCTAGATAAGCACATTGTCAGAATCACCCACAAAACGTGTAACACTACAATGAGACACCCAACAAGATGCAATACTAGCACTGGGATGCACAATTGCATATATTCAGACTTCGAAAACCTCAAATGGTCATTTTATCAAACGGCTGATTATAAAATGGAAAAATTTGATACACGAACGTAAAAAGACACTCACAAATAGCGACACAAAACCAACCCGATTCAGTCACGCAACTAAAACCGATACATTATGAAAACGCCGTAAACTTGGACCTCAACCAGAGAAAAACTCAGACCGGTAGCCGCATTGATATATTTTGCGCCACATTAAGTATAATTAAGAAACTAAATCAACGTGTTTGAGATATTCAAAAATCATTACCAACCCATAATATCTATTTTGTGTATCCTATGCTATATTTCTGATTGTTATCAATATTTAAGGTTCTGATGCTCGAACTTGCAATTGCTACAGCAACGCTTCTTTGACAAAAATGGCGTTAACGTAAATATCGTTCATGCCCGTTGGTTCTTTTGCTGAATGGTTTGTTTTTCGATGCAGATTTTATTTCACATAGTAAGTTGTGTAAGCACTGTTTCTGTTTTAACCCAAAGTAAGATTGAGATGATCAATCGGTGTATTTGTGGGTAAGCGATGTTGTATTAGTTTCTGTGCGCCTTTCTAGAGAGGTAACTCCCGGCAGACTCAAGTGGAGGTGTTAACGAACGAACCGGGTCAATTTAACACTGACTATCGTGTATATTCCATTACGCACACATTTAATCTCGTTTACTATACATGCTTAGATTATTGTTTCTCATCGCAATGCTTGTTGTGTGTTCGTTGATACATAGCTGAAGTCGCCCATTCACCGGTATCAAGTGGTTGGCATTGTAGCGCGTCATGGACGGGTTGAGCTGCCTGCGAGGCAGTCTGTGTCGCGTCCAGGTTCTTGTCTGTGACGGTCGAGTGGTGCTGAGTCGACGAGGCATTCAGTTTTTCCGGCCGCCGCCTGACTACAGCGGCGTCGAGTTGCCGGAGCGACGACGACTGCCCGTGCTGCCCAAGGTGCCAAACACGGGCACCATTTTGCGTCCGATCAAAATGCCCAAGCGACTGGCCGACATGCGCGGCCCCGAACCAGTGCACAACGAGCTGCAGTACAAGCAGTACGGCATTGTGGCGGTGGGCGGCGGCATGCTGCGCCACTGTCATCTCGAGATGATGCGGCTCGGTCTGGCGCGCTATCTCGACCAGAAGCGCATGTTCCTGGCGTGGCGCGTGCCGGCGCCGTGGAAGCCCATCACTAAGAAAGGCCAAGGCAAGCGGATGGGCGGCGGCAAGGGTGCAATCAAGGAGTACGGCGTGCCGGTCAAACCAGACCGCGTGATAGTCGAGCTGGGCGGACACTGCGAGTTCGAGGAGGTGAAGCGACGACTCACCACCATCGCCAACAAGTTACCCTTCGCGGCGCGAGCTATCAGCCACGACCTGCTCAAAAAGGAAGCCCAGAGAACGTTGTGGGAGGCGCGTAACAACAAGAACCACTACACGTTCGAGTACCACATGCGCAACAACATGCAGAATTGTCACCAGTGGTGTTCGCCCTACGACAGAATGTGGTTCGGCAAGTATTTGTGATAGCAAGTCACTGTGTGTGTGTGTGTGTATGTGCGTGTGCGTGTACGCGTATTGTTTGGGTGTCTTGGTGGGCCACATGTTGTAGTGCTTGTTCTAGAAACAATTATTGATCTTCTAATTCACACAGAACTTGAGCGAATGACATGGTTAACGTGCAAAGATGGTGCGTTATCATTGAGTGAGTTTACTGGCGGGCCGGTCCATTGATATACAATAAACAGTCTTATAAAATTGCATACATTGAGTCCAGCGTATAAAAAGTTCACGCACTCGGTCACATGAATGAACACATGTTCACGCGCACAACTTGTTCAATGCACCATAGCTGATGTGCATTCGACCAGCGCAACACTAAAATGATCAACAAATATGGCTAGAAAATGCACACAAATACACACGCGCGGCCAGTGGGACACACACACACACACATGAGCATGATTTGAACTTGGCGTTTGATGCTGAAATTGCAACCAACAATACTGATTTGCCAACACGTACTAAATACATAGCACACACACAAATGGAGGACGAAACACAACAATGGCACGAGCTGAAATCTTCACTGAGACGAGATCTTGACGGAATCTTGCGGTTTATTTTGTCGATGGCCAATGAGGAGATGCTGGACCGGCCATCAGCTGGAAGAAGTGTGGTGACGTGTGGAGGATCTGGTGGTGTCAGTGCGCGTGCAGTGACGTCGTGCATGTTGTCTGTGACGGCCGGGCCTGGCGCAGTGTCGTCGCTGTGAGTCCCCGCACGAGGGGGGAGGACGGTGCACCTCCACCTTGACCCGCGTCGTGGCAGTTACAGTGAGCGTGCGGTCTGTGGTAGTGGAACAGCGGCCGGCCGAGGAGCCCTCATTGTCGGGGTAGCTGGTTTCCACGACCACGTGCGGCTCGACCACGATGTCGTGCGTGTGCGAGTCCTGGCGGCGCGGCGTCTCATGCTCGTCCGTGTGCCTGTGGTGGCGCGAGGGAGACGCACGACCGCAGCACGCAGAACGACTGCATGAGGAACAAGATGAAGAACACGAGGATGAGGGGGCAGCAGAGGAGTGACCGGACACGCTGGAACAAGCCGACTCCTCGGTGATTGTACTCAAGCTGACACGACTGCCATGTTGTTGTCTCGGTGTTGGCGGAGCTGCAGATCCTCTTCTGTCACTGGTCGTCGAGCTGTGCGGCGGCGGCGGCGGCGGCGTTGATGACGAGGAGGATGAGCGGTAGACTCGAGGACCGCGCGTGCGATGTTGTGAGACGGTCGGCACAGGACTGGGTGCACATAACAGCCGACCATCACTGTTGAGTGCCCGCACCTCGGCCGGCGGTCCTACCATTGCCAGTAATGCAGGCAGCACGAGCAACGCGTTCAACACGCCCAGCAATACCATCACCAGCAACGCAACACAAAAATACCTGCACACACACACACACGTGCAGCGTTGAAATATGATGAACCTCTTCCCCGGAACAACTATAACATATAATAGTATGTACAAAAATTAAATTGCAGTTATCATAAGACAAACATATAATTACATATATTAAATGCGTTGCCTAACAAAAATAATGAGCACAGACAGAAAAACGCCGAACGCTTTGAATAAGGTGGCACCGTTAATGCTGTATTCACACAATGATTTGCTGAAAACAACATTGACATTGACAGTTCATCAGGCTGAGATGCAAGCCAGTTGAGCATTGCAATGCTCTCGGCTCGTAACAACCATTGTCCATGTGTGTGTGTGTGACATGTGCATGATGGCCGTTTGCGAATATGTTCTGGGAGATCAGATTCACTCGTAACTATGAAGTGAAGCGGCGGCATCACACGTGACACACACACACACGTGCATACAATAACAGTATAACTGTGTGCGCATGCATATGAGAGCGAGTGAGCGTGTGTGAAGCGAGTGACGAGATCAAAAAACCGCCGCCGACACGACCGCTATCACAACAACTGACAGACACCACCCGCAGTGCGTGCCCATGTGTGTGTGTGTGTGTGTGTGTGTGTGTGTGTGTGTGTGTGTGTGTGTGTGTGTGTGTGTGTGTGTGTGTGTGATGGCGGGTAGAAAGGCACGAGATGTCAGTGACAGTGAGGTCCTGCTGTACTTCAATAGCTGCCGACCATCCTCCAAGTGGAGCTTTGCAAGATCACTAACTAACAAGGGCAACGTCAATGTTCTAGCATGATGGTGCGTGACTTTCTCTCTCTCTCGCTGATTCGCCACTTCTTAATGGCTCTGAGCCAACTCTTCATTTTCCACAACACCGCTAAAAATTGCAATAAATTCAGTTGCTGCAGCAAACAAAATGTCAGCAAGTGACAGGAAACGCAAATGAATGAAATATGAATGATGCAGCACTGATCGGGACTGCGACCAAGATCAGTGGCGGCGCCAGGATTGATTGAGTCACTGATTCAGTCCTCGAACTTGAACCAAAATTACAGGACTTGATTTACAGTGGTAAGAAATTGAAATGTCCACGATTATGATTTGGGGGCATAGGCATATTTGGGGGGCTCCAGCCCCTCCCCCCTAGGCGCGGCCACTGACCAAGATGCCGTGCAGAGTACATCTGACAGTGGCGCATCTGGTGATAGAAAAAACTTGAATCTTTACCAACTTCAGAACGATTAAACCTATTATTCGAAGTCACATAAGTTGAATGAAGTTAGACAGGGTTAGGTTAGACTAGACTAGGCTAAGTTATATTAGATTAGGTTAGGATAAGATATGTTAGGTTGTGTTAGCCAGTCAGGCCAGGTTGGTCAGGGCAAAATGGTACTAGAGCCCCACTGATGCAGCAGTAACATACGTGCGGATTACACAACGAATGTCTGCCAATACAGGCTGCTGGCTGATGTCATTCTATAATATTGCGTGCAGATGAACGGTGAAAGACGAGAAGAGAACATGATGAACGAGCAACAAGCAACACTTTGGTGCTAATGTGAGGGTCGACCGGCAAGAAACAGAGACACGGCAGAAGAGAGTGAGGTGAAAAAAACAGCAGATGTTCCCTGGTCTCCTGCAGTCTCCAAGAAGCAAAACATTACAACTGTCACACACCGACCAAGTTGAAACATTGACACTCACACACACAAGACAGACACACAGACATACAGGGTGTGGTGAAATAACAGCGACCTGCGGTGTAGTGAAAATGGCGCCAAGTTGAAACATCGACACTCACACTCACACACACACACAAGACACAGGCAGATGCGGTGTAGTGAAAATGGCGAGTCACTCGGCGACGCCACCATCAAAGCCACCACTGAGGCGTTAACGAGACTGGCGACGCGGAAAAAACTTCAGACAGCAGTGAAAAAGCCGACAACACGGCACCAACATTAAGTGAACGAGAGAGAGAGAGAGAGAGAGAGAGAGAGACGGAACAGATGAAAGAAACAGCAGTGGCGAGTGGGACAGGCAGAACGAGACGGGCAAGAACACCTGATGTATGTGACAAGCTGCAAATATGTGAACAAGACCAGTCTGTCACTCGCTCCTTCAAGTGCCAGGTCATTCTCAATTGCAAATGACTTCATTCTCGAGACAAACTTACCTTATATCCCCTCATGCTCAATCGAAAAGGCGATTTTTTCACAACATAACACAAAGTGTCAATGTTATATAGCATATACACAAGCTCAGCAGAAGAAACGACACACATGATGGAAAGGGTTGAAATGACATTAACACACAAACATCGTGCCAAAAACGGTGGTGTCTTGTAACTATTGTCACGTGTTGTATTGCAACAATTCTCCGTTTCGGTGACATTTTCACAACAAACCACCAGAATATGTTTGATCTAACATGGCAAAAGAGAGCATAGTCATCTCAAAGTAAGTTGACACAGACGCGAGAAAATACAAACAATGCAATACCTTCTTTCATTGCAACAAAATCTTGTTGAGACAACTTATAAATATGTGACTTATTAATGAAAATGCAGCTTAATAGTCTTATTTGCTGGTAGCTTAACTTGCAAATTCCGCTCAAAGCAGCTATAAATGAAAACCGAATAAATCTCAACATTTGACAAAATCGTGCACGCTAGTACAGTCGAATATCATTGAGATAACTCGGATATATTTTGTACCATTGAAAACTCAACTTTAAGCCCGGTTTAACGTTTCTCTTTTCGTTAAGCACAGTTGAAACACTTTATCGTATACTTCACAAAACGATCACAATTGATGGGCAATTGATGGGCAATTGTTAGGCAATTGTTTGTATGTTCAGAGCTTGGTTCTGGCCCGCCTCATCACGCCTGTTTTACATACTTCCAGCCACATGAAGTCGTGGCGCTCACACTGTACCACATGACACTTTCCCACGTGACACTGTCCCACGTGATACTGTCCCACGTGACACTGTACCACGTGACACTGTCCCACATGACACTTTCCCACGTGACACTGTACCACATGACACTGTCCCACGTGACACTGTCCCACATGACACTGTACCACGTGACACTGTACCACATGACACTGTACCACATGACACTGTCCCACGTGACACTGTCCTACGTGACACTGTCCCACATGACACTGTCCCACGTGACACTGTCCCACGTGACACTGCCCCACGTGGCGTCCCTTCTTGCATGTGTGTGTGTGTGTATGTGTGCATGTATGTGTGTGTATATATGTGTATGTGTGTATATGTATGTGTGTGTAAATGTGTGTGTGTGCATGTGTTTGTGTACGTGTGTGTGTGTGAATAACGCAAGTGGTTGGTACATAATAAGAACAGTGAACAGGGAGCCAGCTGACTGACCTGACTACGAAGTTGAACTCTGACATGGCCAACATGGACACACCGATGCCGGTGGAGACTGCCGAGTGTAGTAATGGTCTCATCATATGACCGAGTGCCCGACTCACACGAGTACCTCGATCTCCCACGCTTGTTAAAAACGCCTACACACACACACACACACACAGGGTATCATATCAGGTAAGTAATACAAATGGCGACTCAGACGACCAGGTTAACAGTTTCAGTTGATGTTGGGTTATTGTTATGAAGGAATGCCACACTGTTGAGTCGCATTGTTTGCCTGGTAAAACAGGACAAAGATACCGTGTGAGACAGATAGATGGAGAGAGAGAGAGAGACTGGGACCCACCATGACCAGATGAACGCTCAGATCCACCCCGACACCGACGTTGAGTACGAGCATGGCGGCAGTGATAGCGTTCAGTCTCAGTCGCAGAAACCCCATGACAGCGAATAATTGAGCCGTGCTAGCTGCCAGCACCAGCACGACAATACTGGCCGCCCACGCGTTCATCAGAGCCACCGACAACACCAGCCACACGGCCACCAACACACAAGCCAGCGACAGACACACAAACAAGCGCACGTGCAGGTACTGCTCCCAGAAGGTGAACGGCACGCCGGACGGCAGGTTGGGCAGGCCGCGCTCGTGACGGAAGCTCGTGCAGATGGCTCGCACCTGTCTCACAGCGTCGAGCACGCGCTCGCTGTCGTGCAGGCCGCTCAATTGCAGCGGAATTTGCGCGAAGCTGAGCGGCAGTGACTTGGGCACTTTCAAGTCGTCCGACAGATGGCGCTGGTGTAGCCAGACACGAGGCGGCGGCTGCAAGCGTGCCTCGCTGAACGCATATGCCAGCGGGTCATTGCCCACCCAGGCACTCAGGTAATTGTAGAAGGCACGCCGCTCGATGAGTCCGTCTTTGACGAGGCGCGCGTGAGGCAGACGCCGTCGATCCACAGGGTCATCGACCCGACCTGTCTGCACGAGCAGCTTGTACGCGAGCACGGCGTCATCGGAGGCGTTGGAGAACCAGCGCTCGCGAGTGATAACTCCCCGTCGCCACTCACGATCAAACTCTTCCTGCAATCCTGCATCAACATTACAAACACACGTGTTGATATCTGGCGCTACAAGCTCAACTAGAAGACAGCAGTTGTTAATTACAGTGAGGCGCTTGAAACAGGCACAGTTTAACATGCTGAATATGAGGCCACAGCTCAGACATTACAGCTCCATGTGTCCTACATGTCTTAGAGAAAGAGAGAGAGAGAGCAGTGTGGAGGTGTAATGAACACATACCCACGAGCCAGTCTCGAAACAAGCCGAGCCAGAAGTCGCGCAGTCCACCGTTGTCATTTTTGACGACATACGGCACGCGCGTGAACGCCTCGTGAAACTCGTACAGCAGTGGCTGATTGGCGGGGTAGTCGAAGTGTCCCTCTGTCACGGCGTACATGTAGAACACGCCGAAGTGGCGGCGTTGCACCTGCAGGAAGCGGTATTGTCGCGAGTGTCGAGGCACAATGTCAGTGAGCTCGAGACCATCACGCACCAGCAGAGCACCGCACACGCACGCCACTATCACGCCAGCAACACTCAACACCGCCACGAGAGGGCGCCACCTGCCACACATCCCGCCTTGTCGCGTCCACTGACTGGCGTACCAGTTCAGCAAGCCGTCCAGTTGCAACCAGCCCCAACGACCAGCACAACCACTACCACTAGCGCCATCTGACGGTCGCTTGTTCAACTGATCGTCGGCGTCTTCACACTGAGACATCTGGACGCTGGAGCAAGCACGATCGCCCGGCTCGCCCCAACAACACGCCAGGTCGTACATGCGAGCTCGTCTGCGCCGCAGGTCCATGCTCATCATGGCCGGGAACACGACCAACACGCTGAACGTGTTCAGGCACACCATCACTGCACACTGCACAACACACACACACACACACATACACATACACATACACGTGCACACAAAACGTTGTTCACGTTGTCGTTCTGTCAAGACGCAAACAGCCCTTAAAGAAACTCAGGTTAGCAGAGACGAACTAGAGAAATAAACTAAACTAAAAATATGAGGTGCAAACAAAAATGAATTCATGAAAACTATAAGAGATACAATCAAATGTCTGTACCAATATGTGGGGAAAACATATGTAAATAAAATATCGGGAGAATTTAGTGAAATTACTGGAAACTCAACAACTTCAACTGAAATAACACAAATTTATGTGATATTGTCGGTTAGTAAGGAGTGATTGAGTGGTATTGCACGTGATTGTGTTGTGTCGACGAGCAGTGACGCACCTGCAGTGAAAACTGACGCACGGCAGGCACAGGAAGAATGGCAGCACACAACAGCGCTATCACATTGCACACAGAAGTCAACAACACACTGACTCCGGCGCGACGCAGTAATTCACCCACACGCTCCTGTCATCACATCATAGCATGTCGATCAAATGACTCGGTGAAAACACCACGCAACAAGACAAACAGCACTTCTACAAGGCTAATTTGAAGCAGAAACAGTGTAAGACATTGCTGCATTGATGGGCAAAATGAAACAACATGAACGAGCACAGACAACAAGCATCAACTACTGAATCCAGTCTATTAGTCTGGCCGTGATTCGTGACAACTATTACTCCAGATAATTGTACTGCTGTTTATATGTGTGTGTTTGTGCATATGGTTGTAAATATATACGTGTATTTGTCTGTACAAAACGAACACGACCACTGTACTGGAACTATATCTAGTGGTCTCATCAAAACAATCAATCAGAAATCTTGCATCATAACAATGTCTCCATCTCTTGCACGTCGGCAATGTTTGGCGGTGTATTTGTGAGAGAGAGAGAGCGCGACAGTATACACCCACCACCCACGCACAAACAGGTAACACTTGACCTGACAGCCTGGTCAATGTACCGATCACCGCACCTGTCTGTCTGTATGTCCGTGTGTCCGTGTGTGTACGCTTCTCAGTGAATTCTCGCTGGGTGGTCGTACGCGACTAAAATGCACTACGTCGTATGTGCTGGTGTGTGTATGTATGCATGTGTGTGTGTGTGTGAGTGTGTGAGGATCTTGGTGGGTGGTCACAACACTGATAGTGACTATCTACAGCGCAAATCTGTACAATGTGCACACACACACACCAAGGTGGTCCGCCAATAACACAGGGTATCAACCGTCACACACACACACACACACATGCACGCGCCAATGTGGAGACATTCCCGAGCATGCATCGCTGGAGATGGCAGAAAATTCAGCACTGCACTTGTTCCCGTTGCACGCACACACACACATACACACATACACACATACATACACAAGTTCGTTGACCGCACGTATTAACCTTGGAGTTCAATGTGGCTGTGCTTCCAAATAGATTTCGCACAAAAAATCTGCTGATCTGAACGGCTTAGTAGAGCAAAATGAGAAAATTCGACAGAGTTGAATTATATTAACTCCCAGCTGTGTGTGTGTCTGTAAAATAATATAAAGTGGAGCCTCCAACTAGCGGAATACTTCCTTGGTCCCGTTCAAAAGCTTATCAAATACGTGCTAATTACATCTCCGAATAGCAGAAACCTCCAAATAACAGATTGATCTATTGGCCCCACTTATATAGCACACTTCCAAATAGCGGAAAACGGGAAATGCTGTGTGATTCTTAAATCAAATAAGCTTGTAACAGTGAACTGACAACTGACAAGAGTTCACTGTTGCAAACTGACAAGAGTTCACTGTTGCAAGCTGACAAGAGTTCACTGTTGCAAACTGACAAGAGTTCACTGTTGCAAACTGACAAGAGTTCACTGTTGCAAGGTGACAAGAGTTCACTGTTGCAAGCTGACAAGAGTTCACTGTTGCAAGGTGACAAGAGCTCACTGTTGCAAACTGACAAGAGTTCACTGTTGCAAGCTGACAAGAGTTCACTGTTGCCAACTGACAAGAGTTCACTGTTGCAAGGTGACAAGAGTTCACTGTTGCAAGCTGACAAAAGTTCACTGTTGCAAGCTGACAAGAGCTCACTGTTGCAAGCTGACAAGAGTTCACTGTTGCAAACTGACAAGAGTTCACTGTTGCAAGCTGACAAGAGTTCACTGTTGCAAACTGACAAGAGTTCACTGTTGCAAACTGACAAGAGTTCACTGTTGCAAGCTGACAAGAGTTCACTGTTGCAAGCTGACAAGAGTTCACTGTTGCAAGCTGACAAGAGTTCACTGTTGCAAACGGACAATAGTTCACTGTTGCAAGCTGACAAGAGTTCACTGTTGCAAATCGACAAGAGTTCACTGTTGCAAATCGACAATAGTTCACTGTTGCAAGCTGACAAGAGTTCACTGTTGCAAATCGACAAGAGTTCACTGTTGCAAGCTGACAAGAGCTCACTGTTGCAAGCTGACAAGAGCTCACTGTTGCAAGCTGACAAGAGCTCACTGTTGCAAGCTGACAAGAGTTCACTGTTGCAAGCTGACAAGAGTTCACTGTTGCAAGCTGACAAGAGTTCACTGTTGCAAGCTGACAAGAGTTCACTGTTGCAAGCTGACAAGAGTTCACTGTTGCAAGCTGACAAGAGTTCACTGTTGCAAGCTGGCAAGAGTTCACTGTTGCAAGCTGACAAGAGTTCACTGTTGCAAGCTGACAAGAGCTCACTGTTGCAAGCTGACAAGAGCTCACTGTTGCAAGCTGACAAGAGCTCACTGTTGCAAGCTGACAAGAGTTCACTGTTGCAAGCTGACAAGAGCTCACTGTTGCAAGCTGACAAGAGTTCACTGTTGCAAGGTGACAAGAGTTCACTGTTGCAAGCTGACAAGAGCTCACTGTTGCAAGCTGACAAGAGCTCACTGTTGCAAGCTGACAAGAGTTCACTGTTGCAAGCTGACAAGAGCTCACTGTTGCAAGCTGTTTTGTAGAGACGAGTGACTTAAGGCCAGCTATAGACCCAGCTTGGTGAAGGTTTCGCACAAGAATCATACAGGAATTTATAGCTTGGTATAACACTGACAATTCAGATAACTATTGCATCGGAGACTAACGATGTGTAAACTGAAAACTGCAGCATAACAAAACCATGAGGAGAACGTCACGCGGCAGAATTATCATCTGGGGCAATGAACTTTTTGATAGAATCATATGAGAAAGATTAAAAGTGGTAGGTAATAAGGAATATTTTGTGAAAAATGAGCAATTCACAGTAGAAAACGTTGATACGCACTGCTGCAGCGGACAACTCCAAATAGCGCAATATTTCCCGGTCGCTTGGAGTCTCCGATTTGGAGGACCGACTGAAATTTCATCATTATTGACAATGTCACTGTAATTGCTGCTTCAGCACTAGATGAACGTACTGCCATAGTTTTTATTGAATACCATGCATAGCTGCATGATCATCTCATTCTGTGTGTATTAACCAATTTCATTAGGCAAAAATAGCCAGCACGTACACATCTTGACTAAAACTATCAGCAATTGAGAACTGCGCTGACGGAAATATTTGACAATCTGTTTGACAATGACGCAACACAGCAACCGAGTGACCGATATGTCAGTGATACACCGGTGTCACGAGCGCATTTGAAACAGCCAGCTAGTGAGACTAGTGTGTGAGGAAACATCATGCAAGTGCCACAAGTCAGACACTAGAGACTGGCACTGTGCAATGATCAAAAAGTCATGTTTCTCAAACCAGTTGAGCTGTGCGTGTATGTACACATGTGCACTTTTAAGCTCTTAATCCAGGCACAACACACACACACACACACACACACACACACACACACATATGGACAGACAGGCAGGATGGAAGCTGGAGATGAATGAGTCGGCCTGTGAGTGCGAGGAAGAACGAGATAAAAACACGACCGGTGGGTACCGATAGCACGGCACGTGAGAAAAACAACATTCCAGACGGCGACAAGTATGTCTGTATGTGTGTGTGTGTATGATGGTAGTGACACAATACAAAGCATCACACCGACCCCAGTACCACGCGGTAACAGAGCCACACTGATCACCAACCGATAAGACAGACTCATTACCATAACACAGTCTCACTAATATTATACTGTCTCATTATCATAACACAGTCTCACTAATATTATACTGTCTCATTATCATAACACAGTCTCACTAATATTATACTGTCTCATTATCATAACACAGTCTCACTAATATTATACTGTCTCATTATCATAACACAGTATCACTAATATTGTACTGTCTCATTATCATAACACAGTCTCACTAATATTGTACTGTCTCATTATCATAACACAGTCTCACTAATATTGTACTGTCTCATTATCATGATACCTCGATGATGCATAGGATGTGTATATTTGGTGGTATGTGTCGGTATAATAATAAACATATCCGCCTAGCAAATACAATTCAGTGATGTCGGCTGACAGTTGTGAATGAACCATCACTACCAAGTGTCAGTTCACTGCAGCCAGCCAGTGTGAGACAGCAGCGAATGACGCAGTAGAAACAGACACACACAGAGAGAGAGAGCTGGCAGTGAGCAAGTGCAGGGAGGCGCCTGAGACCACCCACCATCACACCACCATGTCCTCTGTCCTGTCGCGTGCGTGTTTGTGACAGTCGACACACGCGCACACATATATGCAGTCAATTGAGACGTTACCCCAAAGTGACTAAACAGAAAGAGGCAAGAACGACGGCAATGAAATGAACGGACAGATAAAAAAAAAACACACACACACACATTGAAGTGAGACAAGAGTCTGAGTGAAAGAACGGTGTAACTGCCAGCCGATCAAACTAACACACGACCAGCTTGTATGTGTGTATGTGTGTATGTGTGTGTGTGTGTGTGTGTGTGTGTGTGTGTGTGTGTGTGTGTGTGTGTGTGCAGGCCGGACTACGCCGCCGGAATATCAGAAAGCTGTATATCAGCGAGCCGGGCAGCGACGTATTTCACACAATACACGTGTGCGACCAGGATACACACGCCATAAACGCCAGACTCATTCAAGCCTGATTCAAGCCTGATTCGCCACGCTTGCCTCATACACACAATGATTGGCGCGTATAAACGACCAGCAGCTTGTGTTCGTATAAGATAATCGCAGTTGGCTGTTTGTCAGAGACAATTGGTCGTGTAGCTTGTGCCTTGATGTCAGCATAACCAGTGCCAGCGCCAGCACACTGTGTCACCGCTCTCACTGTCACCACTTCCGAGCACGCACTGTGTATGTATGTGTCTGTGTGTGTGTGTCTGTGTTTGTCGCTCGAGTTTCAATTTGAGACCAGGTAGGTGGTAACGTCACAAGCACATGGCGTGACCAATGTAAATTAAATTAATTGAAAACTAACGGTGCATTCCACCGTCACCGACACACACACACACACACACACACACACACACACACACACACACACACACACACACAGTGTTACGCGTGAAATACAAGACTATACGTTACCAGACAGCAGACACGCCAGAAACACATGAGGTGAATATCGTGTACTGGTTCAAAACTAGCCATATTATCATTACAAGTGCACAACATTCATACTTTATGATATTAGCATTTTCCCTCATAAAATGACACCTGGTTGTTGTACTCAAGTCTTTTCTAAGCAGATCTAACCCGGCTTATAACCAGTAAGTCTTAATCCTATATCATTTCAAGTGTGTCTCGTAGTCGAGTGGTTAAAAGGCACGATTTATGCTCGAGTGGTCTCTGTCAGTCATTGTGCATCAGTCATGTGTCTAACACGCTGGCGAAGTGCGCCATTTCATTTCAGCAAGATGAACCCGAGTGTGTCTCATAGCAGTGTAAGAAGACAGATGGTGAACAGTAGCAGCCACACTCACCGAGAACACCACGGCAGAAAGATCTGTGTCGGCGTATGTGTGACACAACACAAACACATCATTCACTCCCAAACCCAGCATCAATAACGGAGCAATCTACACACACACATACATACTCAATTATAAACACACACACAAATACACACTTGTCATGAGCAATGTTTAGCAAGCAGCATGATCAAACTAAACATGAGAAACGGTATGATGCAAGTGGAGGTTCATGAGTAGTATTATGCACGTTTAGCATGCAGTTATTTCCCAGTTAGTTGGTGCAAAATCGATCATTGAGAAATTGTCACGAGCCTGTGTGGTGCAGGCGTTGAACGTGAGGCCGAGCAGCGAGGCGACCCCCAGTCCAGCAGCCACAGATAATGATACCAGAGCTACTCCGGCCACTGCCAGACCTGCCTGCGACCTGACTGCGCTGTCACACCGGTACAACGACCAGCCGGCATACAGCAACTGCACACACACACATACACACATGAACAAGTGGCGGAATTGAACAACTTCTAATAAAGGTGCTTTGTCATATTGTAAGGTGATGATGGTGTGGTATTGTAAGGTGATGATGGTGTGGTATTGTAAGGTGATGATGGTGTGGTATTGTAAGGTGATGATGGTGTGATATTGTAAGGTGATGATGGTGTGGTATTGTAAGGTAATGATGGTGTGGTATTGTAAGGTAATGATGGTGTGGTATTGTAAGGTGATGATGGTGTGGTATTGTAAGGTGATGATGGTGTGGTATTGTAAGGTGATGATGGTGTGGTATTGTAAGGTAATGATGGTGTGGAATTGTAAGGTAATGATGGTGTGGTATTGTAAGGTGAAGATGGTGTGGTATTGTAAGGTAATGATGGTGTGGTATTGTATGGTGATGATGGTGTGGTATTGTAAGGTGATGATGGTGTGGTATTGTGAGGTGATGATGGTGTGTTATTGTAAGGTGATGATGGTGTGTTATTGTAAGGTAATGATGGTGTGCTATTGTAAGGTAATGATGGTGTGTTATTGTAAGGTGATGATGGTGTGTTATTGTAAGGTGATGATGGTGTGTTATTGTAAGGTGATGTTGGTGTGTTATTGTAAGGTGATGATGGTGTGTTATTGTAAGGTGATGATGGTGTGGTATTGTAAGGTGCAGTTGAGATTCAGTTACCATGAGAACGTATCCGATAGACAGCTGGTCCCGGTTCACATGAGCCAGGCGTTGCATCAGCTTCTGTAGTGCGGCCATCGAGAAAGAATTGATATCATAGCTGGACCGTGAAGAAGATCCACTGCGACCATCACTGCCAGAATAACCACTCAACTCCTTCTCACACACACACACACACACACACACCGTAGTCATATGCTTATCACCACCGCATTGCAGCCGCATAATGTACCAGTTCATCACTGATCCACGCACAATGCACTGTATTAATACTGATAGCAATGAATATATCAAGTTGAAAATATGAAACACGATAACAAATAAATCAGCACAACACAACACATGCAGACATGAGGGATTGGTGTGTGTGTGTGTGTGTATGTGTGTGTGTACCTGGTTGAATTTGAGCAGCCAGTGGTCGAGAATAGCACGAGCCTTGTGTACGCTCCACTGCATATTGTGAGTCTTCCATGTACCCCGCCAGTGTTCATACAAGTCCAACTCCCCCATCACTGGTAATGTTGTCTGTAACGCTCGCGCACTAACACACACACACACACACACACACACACACACACACACACACAAACAAACACACACACACACACAAACATTAGCTACCACTGTTTTGGTGATTTAGTTGGATAATTCTAGTGAAATGATCTAAATACATCTAATGTTGTTGTGTTGTTGACGTTATTTTTCATAGTAATGCATGTGCGATGCAGTTTCAAGCACTTGCGATATTCAACCTGTTTTAATGCTGGAATTGTTGATGTAATTAATCCACAGAGACCATAACGTTGGCATGATATACCATTTTCACACCACATAGCACATAATTCTGACATGATACACTACATAGTCTTGACGGACATCAATATGCATCAGTATGACGCTCGAGCTAATGGAAGTGAAGAAACACTACACACACACAAACACGTGCAGTGCAGACAGACACACATGAACGGTGAGGAAAAAACGGGCAGACGACGCGAAACAGGGAAGAAGGCCAACAAAGAACGAGAGCATGGGGAAGGACCAGGACGGTGTGAGCGAAGACGACGGTGACTGAGGCGGCAACAAGACCAATTATCTGGTGAACAGCAATAAAACAAACTGCCTACACTGACAGGACAACGACAACGGCTCCTCCGACACACACACACACACACATACACACACGCATATACAGCAGCGTGCGTGCGTGCGTGACAGAGGACACACGCCCGTGGTGAAAGCTAAATACACCAGCCCGCCGACACAAAACTATAAATATCAACCACTGTCTAGACATGCACATGTGCGTGTATGTGTGCGTGTGTATGTGTGTGTGTGTATGTCTTATTTTTGCCTGATGTTCACGTGGGGAAGCGTAATTGTCAAATAGTATCAAACACACACACACACACACATTACTAAGCTGGCAGTCTGTATACTGGCATTATACACCTGCCATACACACACATGAGTCAAGAAAGTAATCAGTAAGTTGAGTAGTAGTAGTAGTTGTATTAAGTCATGAGCACCTCAGTAACACTGCCAACACAACATCACGCTGATACAGTGAACCATCACTATTTCACATCACTGTGTGACGTATTAGTTGCTCATACTGTGACTCATGGTGCACGGGGCGTGACGTCACCTGATCACGTGACCGCTGGCGTTTTTCTGCACGCCTCCGAGCAGTAATTGTTGAGGCCAGTGCATGTGGCGGCCGGCGAGTCCTCGACATCCACCAGTGAGCACGGCAGCCACATCAACGTGTCGGGACTGTGACGGACATCCGGGATCAGTGGGGTCGAGACAGGGACGCCTCTGGTACCCATGTGCTGCTCCCGCCTATCAACAACAAGCATTATCATCAAGCAACACAATCGTGACATCACACACACACACACACACACACATTGATGCAGTGTAGCAATTGTGCGAGTGGTGTTAATCTCGTGACAACTAGCAAGATGCACTCACCTTGATGAGCATGTTGCGATAGGCGTCGAACTGAAACTGAGACGACGGCATCATGCGCTTCATTTGATCCAACATCTTCACTGGGTCCAACTGGGTCCAGTTTTGAGCACGAGACCTGGCCATCACCATGACAACATGATACTGTTCTGCACGACAGATCAACAACACGCATACTGAAATGGCCGAAATTAGTGAAATAACGTGACTCACGTTGCTAGGTAGCCGCGACTGTCGTGTGCGGGCAGTGGAACGGCAACATCAGGCCCCAGCAGCTTGGAACCCTCCCAGAAACAGTCGAGTGGCGTGATGAACACACACGGCATCAGTGACTCGAAAATCTACACATATTCAGCAGTAAGGCGTGAAAACCAGCAGCCTTCCCATTATCAGCTACTCGAGTACATTAAGTGAAGTGCAATAATGAGCGAACATGCAGACCAGAACAAACGACACAGCGAAATTGAGATATTAATTGCAATATGAAAGAAAATACTGAACAACATATTTGAGCACTGAACAATTAACAAACAGCCTGTATTCAATTGAAACATCTGCGATAAATATTGACAAAAACAATTGATAATCGTGCAGATATGAATGATGAACAATGTCAAAAAACGTGCCTGTTCAACAATGGGTGCCTCGTCGATGGGAAAAGTTGGAGTCAAACACAAGTCTCGCAGCCTCCACGTGCTGAAAAACACGTGCATTTGTACCGTGTGAGAGTGGTGTTATTTCATAAATGCCTTGATGACCATGTTTCGTGAATGTCAACATCCATCTCGCTAGAATAAATCACTTGATATGACAAATAACTCGCTTATAGTCAGTTAACGAATCCACTATTACTGTAATAACTGAATCATTTCGACCAGTGGTTCTCAACCTTTTTCTCACTGATTCTCCACTTCTTAATGAGCCATCTCTTAATTTTCCACAACAGCGCTGATAAATTCAATAAATTCAGTTGTTACATCAAAGTAAATGTCATTAGAGGTCATAAGAAACAAAAATAAACGAATTTGAATTGATAAAAACACACATAGTTGTCCTGTTCTGTCCGACCTTTAGCTTGCCACTTGACAACTCTTCCATTCCCCACCAGGGGCAATTTCCCACAGGTTAAGAAGCACAGTGAGAGGTGGTTGCAACTCACACATCGAACATATCAACAGTGACACGACTGGCAGCGTGTATTGCTTGTAAATGAACCAACAAAGCGTCGGCACGCAGCATATTCGAGGCAGACGATGAGGAAGATACCGAGGCCAGCGGGGTCTGTACTATCACTTGATGTAGATAACCAGCCCCTTCACCCAGGTGCGACTTCACATACTCCAGCTCCTGCTGTAATCTGCCCCCCTCTGCCACACACAGCGCGAGCCACAATGTCAGGCAGGACAAGACGGGGAGTGAGCCAGATAGCAGACATCAAAACATCTATCATCAGCGTAATTTCAGCAGCACAAGTATCATAAGATGCAAGTGCCACAATGAACAGTGCCAGTTGTGCTCAGTGAAAACTGGCTGGCTTACACGATCATGATAAATCGGTTGAGCATGATATCATGCGAAGAATGATTATACCAGCAGCACACGCCCCAACTGTGTGTGTGTGTGTGTGTGTGTGTCAGTGTGCAATATACATCCATGAGACCACACACGACAGCGCATCAACATACGCGACATCACGACACGACAACAGGCTGCGGAAGCGTGGAAATAATCACACGAGCACAGTGCATGCAAATCAGCCACAATGGAGACAACCAGGCACGCGACTCTCACACGCACGTGCCTAGTAATACTAGTGCTGATGCACACTGGTGGTGGCCCCAAATAGAATGAGGATGTCGGCTGCATGAGGACCACCAGGCACGAGACATTGCACGACACACTACCCCTCTGCACGATAAATAATAATTGCAACCAACAATAGACGGGCAAATAATAGAGTCACATAAACAAGTGAATACATGAAATAAACACAGACAATAATGCCGTCACCCAGTTTCAGTATATTAGCATAAATTACGGTATATTATCAGTTTCAGTATCAATTTTCAGCACAAATAGAACACTTGTGGACTCCGTGGTGCAGTTGTTAGCACACCCGCCTCACAAGCGGGAGGTCCGTGGTTCGAAACCCGGCGGAGCAGAATTTCATTGGGCGAATTCTACAATCCCACAGCCCCTGTCCATCCAGCAGAAAATGATGGTACCAGATATCAGTCATGAGTTGTGCCATGCATTCTGGGGAGGTGGCCCTCTCTAATACGTCTTACGTCCTTGTGGCGCCATAGCGTGGAGAGGGTCGGTTCTGCGGTGGCAGCGAGCTGCACGGGGCACGCCTGTGTGTTCATAAGCTTCGGCTTCTTCCCGTGTAGCAGCTGCCACTTAGGCATTTAACCTTTAACCTTTAACTTACACAACAGCAAGCACACTGACACTGGTGAGATCGGTCATATAACCGCGGCTGCATATCAGCTTGCTAGTCTGACTGACATAGTCAAACTCCACTCTGTATGTATTGATAACTAACCATATCCGTCATATTATCAATAATCACCAGCAATTATTACAGTATGCATAATTTACCATAATTGTTGGTAGTTGGTTGTGATCGCGTTGTTAAGCAGAGTGTATGAACTGATAACTGGGTGAACGGTGGCGCAATATTGGACATCCCTCACTATCACATCACGTGTCTCTCTCACCTTCCACCCACAACGTGTGAAAGTCCACATTGGCCGACGTGGCAGCGCTGTGTTTCAGGCCGATACATAGTGTTGCCAGACACAACACGGCCGCAAATGTCAGCTTGCCCGCGTGGTTCTGAACCAGCAGTCCCGTGTCAAACAACTGAGACTGTGTGTGAGCTCGCAACCACAACGCAGCACGAGCTCCTCGCGCACGACCCTGCACAAACACACACACACAACAATAATAATAATTGTGTCACAGAAAACAGCCGGCAACCGGCAAACAGGTTCATACAGAACAGCGGTTCTCAACATTTCTCAGTGTTCGCACCCGTTTCCAGTCAGCAGTCCTGTCTCGCACCCCCATTATAACCGTCGTCAGTTCTCGCACCACCTGGACTCTTGTATACGAAAATATAAAAATAAAAACGACGTAATAATAAAGCTATTATATTCAATATTCATTCATACAACTTCTTTAACAGGATTAAGCAAAACTACGTTTTTCAGGAAAAATATAATGCATATGTTAAACATATATATTCTTAACAGTTTTACAGCAATCCTCGCACACCTAGAAGCCAGACTCGCACCCCCGTTAAGAACCCCTCATCTAGAAATACACACTTGCCAATATACACACTTACATAAATGTCATCAAGAATCAACAAGAATCAACAAGCTGACTAAAGCAATACAACAGACAAAAGTGCACAGGTCACAACTCAACGCTTGAACGCGTTAACATTTGGAAAACAACAATAACTCGCATAACAAGCTAAATTAAATTGAAGCAGGTGATAATTGCAATCTGTGCCAGTTGGCAGAAAGATGCATGGGGGTGCAGTACCCCCCCCCATGATAACACCACTGACACAACAAGAACACAATTGCAACCAAATCTGATCAGGTGCAAGTTCAAACTGCAGACACACATAAAACAAGTTTTCAATAAGTGAAAAAGTCTGAAAAAGGTGTGAAATAAGAATTGTTCAGGTGTGAAGCCACACGCACACACAGGATGTTTATCTCAGTAATTGACAGTGTGTGCACCTTGTCACGTACACATATTGAAAGTTCAAAAGATGACAGATTGACAGAACGAAAGCAGAAAACAACACCACAACACATACCATGAGATATTCGATTGTGGTCAGTGTATGTGTGTGTGTGTGTGTATGTGTGTGTGTATGTGACTCCACCAGACGATTACGGAATATCCCAGCAAATAAACAATGTCAAACACACACACAAAACAGACATGAAATCAAAAATACAATAACTGGTGTTTCATACACTTGGTAATCTGTATATCAATATATCTACCACATAATGATTTTCAATGAGCGAACGCGCAACTTAAATTAAATATTTGGAGTGTCCTATGAAAATGCGGTGAACAATTCAACAAGCATGTTATCATTGAGAGACAAAAACAGCGCACATATAAGTGAAAAAATCAATGAACATTTTCCCAACAAAAAGGAGGAGATCATGAGTGTGCTGCACGTGTACAAATTGCGCCAGAAACGGCGACTTGACTAAATAAAAAGCCACAGGAGAAATGCCAACAACAAGCTAGCAAGCGCTCACACACACTCACTCACACTGATACACACTCACACTGATACACACATATGAGACCGATCAACACAGGTAATTCTCGATTTGTATGTCGCCTGGATGGGCAGCAATAAAGCGCGCTAGTTCACAGCTGAATGACAATAGTTGACGCCAAATAAACACACAATCACTGATAAACAGCTCGTAAAACTCGGTCGCATCTGGTCATGCAACCTGTAATAGGTAACCCAATTATACTGCATAAACATGACACTCCAATTTGATGCGGTTAAAATTAATGTAGACGTTGAAATACAGCAAGCAAACACTGCCGTCTCTCGAATAACATGTAGATGATATATAAATGAGCATGCTGGTATCAATACGTTTATAACATGTTTTCAAGTTTGATCGATATTCATTAGCACGTCTAAGCAACAACCACCTCAAAAAACATTAAAACACAACATATATCTCATATTACACCATGACATATTCCATACATGGAGTGTAATAATTACACCGTGGTGTCACGAATACACCTTCGACAGTGTAGATTCCACACTGTAGAAAACACCCACATACATGGACACACACACACATACATACACGTCGTGGGTGGTCGTCTGGTGACTTGGCAATCACCGATGGTCACACACACACACACACACAGGCACAGGACAGACACACAGTGGCAGAAACACGTGGCGTGAGACGGTGGGTGTTGTTTAGCCAGAGTTTTGATAAATAACACTAGCCCTGTGTGAACGATACGAGACCAACACACCCGCGGTGAACACACTGAACACTCACTCACACATGTATGAGTCAGTGTGTTGTTTGTCACAGGCTCAATTCACTGCTGGCAGCAGGTATCAGATGGAGCAGAATAGTTGGAGAGAGCAGACACACACTCACGTGCTGCCTGGCTTATATCCATGGCCGTAGATCCTGGGGGTACTCCTCGACAAATTGGCTGGGGGTATGAATATGCAATTATACCCCCCGAGAATTTTGTTGAACTCAGTTCATTCGAGGTTATATTATCATCTAAATCAGCATAGCAAAACATAATACACCAAAAATATATTATGTAAAATGTAATGTATGTAAAATGTAAATAAAAAGTTATAAATATGTGAAAAATTATACTTTACTCAAGGTTGAGGTTGAGGTTGAGGTTTGTGTGTTGTAATTGAACAGGTCGAAAATAGTTGAGGGACAATTGCAATTGACCAACTAAATCACTACTTGAACACTAATGCATGATGGCTGTCATCCCCCCGAGCCTCGACACAAATATACGTCCCTGATAATGACCACGTTGAATGAATAAACTTAGTCAAAATACGATGTCAATTATGCAACACCAGTTAGAACAACGCTGAGAAAAACAAATATTACACTGGCAAATAGCTGGCGCAATATGAACCATCATTCACAAACATTCCTCAACTATGAACAATTACACTGCTACCTGCATCACCATACACTGTGCCATCACCTGTGATACACACAATCTTTTCTCGCTGACTCACAATCTATCAATTGGCTCACGTTTCCTATTTCACAAAAGCTCCGAAAATCCAATAGATTATGTTACTTCGCCAAATTAAATATCGGCAAACCACCAGAAACAAACAATTGAAACGAATTCGGAATGATAAAGAGGCACATCATTAGGAAGATCGTAGATCGGTCTCTTTGGACGAGCCGATAAGCCACTGTTGGCTTTGGCCACTTTATAATGATATGTTTAAACTGAAATTGAATATGTCCAATACAATGAACAATGAACAATGAACATTGGTGCTGTGCGAGCTATAATTCGCCCCCAGTGGGTAATTCCTCACAGAACCACCAGACTAGCACCAGGCAGCATGAGAATCAACATATATCTCATTATGTTCACTGCCTTCTCCTGCCAGCCAAGCCTGTGTGCATGTTGTGCCATGTATCAAATACATGCTGTTTAAAACCACCATTCCAACATCTGGTCGCTTGGTAAATTTGAAAATAGTTTTATGAAATTAATTGGCTATACCGAGCAGTAATACCTCCTTTTCTCGGGGCTTGTGCATAAGAATATATTAATAAAAACAGAAACAAAATGCAGGCATGTAAAAATAGCAGAGTATTAAAAATTCACACTTGCATGAGCCTTCTAGAGTGTCTGTGAATATATGTAACTTCCCCTTCAAAGATAAAATATTATTAAAAGCGACATTATAATGCCACAATTGAAGCACGCAGAAAATCACAAACTTGCCTCTGGCATTCTACACGCTAGGAAAATAAACACAAAAGGACCACTGGAAATCACCAAGGACGATGGACAAAGTGAAATAGCTTAATAATTCACCAACCTTGTTAATTTGCTGAAGCGCCAATTTTGCGTCAACCCAGCTGGGACGCACGAGAAACTCACTGCTGTACGAACACTGATCATTGTGGCTCTCTTCCGGTTTCTCAGTGTCGGAAACATGACTGCACTTCACTGCCATAACACAAAGCCTTAGCCAAACACCAACGTCACATCATACCAACGCTCTAACAGCAACTTACAAACGCAAACGCGTACACAAACACAAGCGCGTACACCGCTCACTCACACTCACGCACACACACCGCACAGCCACGCCACAACGATTGAAGATTGCTCTGCCATGGCTGACGTCCCCACTTACACGCCAGCAGAGCTGCCGCCCTCTGGTGGGCATTTTTTCGCCGCAGGCAAGGAACGTTCTGCGCGCGGTGCTGCGGCAACGGTCAGGGGTGCGGGCTAGGATCTGCCTGGTGGCCTCCCGCTGGGTTCAGCCAGCAGGCGCGAAACCGGAGCCATCAAGCTGTGCTGGTTCGTTAAAAGTCTTGGGGTGTGTTAGGTGATGAATTCGGGGCGCCAGGTGTAGGTAGACTGCAGGTGACTTTCACAGCAAAATGCTCTACAAATGCCTTAATGTCACATCAGCTACGCGTGCCATCGTAGCTATGCAACTAAGTAACCACAAGTAATGCTGGATATGAATGAATCAAGTAAATAATCGTGTAAATATCAAGTGCGGCCTATACTAACTTGGAAATACATTGACAACAAATTGAGAATCGTTTACAATAACTAATGAAACAAAGTATCACAAAACAAAAAAAAAATCGCGCAAAGAAAGCAGTTATAATTCAGAAATCACTGTTATCAGACTGGCAACAGTTTACATGCCGTTAATGAATCATGGAAATCACGACGCCCAGTCCCCTGGATATTAAAAATAGGAATTGTAAGAGTTCTTCAAAACCAGCAAAAAAGCAATCCTTATCAAACAATATAAATTCACCGACTAAAATTGCAGTTTGGACAGTTTAACATCAACGCGATGGAAACGATATGTGGTCGATTATGCGTGTAGTCTATAGTGGCGATAGATTGAGTGTGAGAAAGAGAAATGGAGCACCATATGACCGTGTCATATTAATGTGCATGCATATATGTGTATCTGGAAGTTGTAATCCACCATTGTGTTTGCGTGTCTGTGATCATGTGTGTTTGCGTGTGACCTTGAAGTGCGAACAGGGGTGTAAGGTGTAACAGACAGTGTAAGCGGTGGTCAGTGTGTGTCAGCGGCCCGCGGTGTGAGGAGGTGGTGTTATCGTGTTTGTGTGAGCGGTGGATTTTGATCGGCGGAGATCAGCAGCCAAATATTTCATCTGTTCAGTCATCTTTGATTCTTCCCCATGGCGGAGAAGAAGCAGGACTTGGAATATAATAACGATCTGCTGAATTAGCAGCTCTGTATCCAATAACTGAAAACTCCATGGCCAAACACAGCGACTGTTCCTCGATCAGTATCTGTCTAGATTTACCTGGAGATCATATTCTCACTGGACCATGTTTAATGTTTTGAGATTTTGACGACGCCAACAAAATCACTTGGTGTGAGGAGGAATTACTAATTGTAGTTGCATATGTCTAGAATGGACGCACAATGGATCATAATTGAAACGATCATTAGCTTGCCCAGAAAATCGGCCGCTATTTGTGAACATGCGTGCTGAGCAATGATGATAATGTAGCGTCCACAATGTAGCACTTTGAAGACATAAATGAATTTCACACTTCCCACGATACACAACGGCTGGCTACCATTTCTCATGCCACTTTGCTTTCATATTTTCTCTCTGTCCACTCTGTCTTGTCGTTAGTAGAGTAACGGATAGACGGACACACCTGGTCGCCTCACCGGATGCTGCGAGCAAGCTCGGCCAGAGCTGGACACATTTGAAAGCACGCACTCACTCACATATGTTCCTTCATACATGCGTGGACATTGGGAACATCCCTCAACGCCAAGTGCACACCACAATGCGTTTGTATGTTTGTCTGTGTGTAGCCAGTGGATAGACCGCCATATGACTACTGAGTCCAGTTAGTTGCGTGGTGATTGCGAGCGAGGCAGTGTGTCATTTCCTGTGCACGCCCACTGTACTACTGTATCTAGTGTACTTGTGCGACGACGGCTAGTTCCTGAGCTGCGAGCCGTTTGGCAGTGGTTGACAGCAAATGCTGGTCTTCCAGTGAATCACGCTCAAGGCCAACGTGAAAAATGTCTACAGGAAGAATTAGTCTAGCAACGGCGCGCTGAAATGACAACTTGAACAAAACGACAGGCAAACAGGAAGAAGAGGAGAAAGACACTGCACCATCATAATGTGATAAAACAATCATCTCCAATCATTGTAATAATCAGGAACGCCGTTCACTCATCGATCAGTGCATCATTTGTAATGCTGGGCATAGAAGACGGCCAAATTGCGCTTCCTGCAGTCGCCTATAGATTGATTGCAGGACCATTCCACTGACCAATGTTAGCGATCAATCTAACAGGTGAGATCTAGCAATCATACTCGCTAACGTGTGGATTTCTGTCGCGGACAATTAATACGGCATTTTGATGTGATGTATCCTGTGGCTCGCGACAAAACAGCACACGAACTTGACATTCTGTTCAGTTTCGTGTTGTTGAGATGATATGAGTTCGCGTTCATTGAGCACGGACACGTCAGCTTGAACAAGTACTCGTGAACCAGCGTGACCAAAGTTTGCAGCAATGAGCAGTGCAAAGGTGCGCTTGCCACAGGCGTTCATCGTCAAGTATCTTGGCAAGCGACCAGTTGCTGAACTGTGGGGGATCGAGCACACCCGACGTCCCGTCGACGACATGGTGCAGGCCGCCAAGAGGCTCGCTCCAGGCCACACACTGCCTCTGCTGCAACTGCTCGTGTCCAACAGCGGCATCAACATTGCCGAAATGAAGCAGAACTTGAACAAGGACTTCGAGTCGGGCCACTACCCGGTCGACGCCGTGTCTTATGGAGTGCAGGATGTCACCTACACGCGCGTCTTCGCCATGATTGTGGTGCGCGATAGTCATACGGCAGCCGGGTCGAGCAGGCCAAGTGACACCGACTGTCGACCGCATTCTGAATCCTCACCGATGCTCGAGTGCCACGCGTTCGTTTGCGACCGTTGCGAGAGTGCGAGAAGACTGACCCACGCTCTGGCCGCCGTGTTCAACGAGTACTCAGAGAGACTGCGTGATGGAAGCAGAGGACGGCTGGCCATTGACCTACGCCCGATCGCCGGAGAACAACTTGAAAACGGGCACACGACCACTGAAGACTCGGAAGCATAACACGACCAATTTATGCGTGTTGGACGATGCAGTGTAAAGGCTTTTTGAACTGTATGATGAATTAAAAACCAATATATCTGGAACACGTCGCCAGTCTATTTAATATATTTCCAATGACACGATAGAACCAAATGTCAGTTTCAATTCCACGATCTTCTCATAATTATCGATACGACAAAAACCAAATGATTGCCAAATTCCAAGACACTAACTGCCGGCGGCTTGAACGAAACTATGTAAGCGTATGAGGTCTGTCGCAAATGTCACCACAATAAGTATCAGATTGTGTTTTATTAAAATCAATTTCCCCACAAAAGTAGGGAATAAAATGATGAGGAGACACAAATGCAAAATGAGTTTTTGTAAAATTTGACATTGCAGTTCATGTTTTGGTGCTGCTCTAACTAGTATACAATATACATTTGTGGTTTTGGAATGTATTCGGCGCTACCACCTGATGGTATGCTGTGTTCGTGGTGTTTGTTTATAGCGTGCAATATGCTGTCTTGATTGATATATTTCGTGGATCAGCCGACTATCAAATATGGTACGTTTCCAGTCGACACTAGATCTAATGTTAGTGTGAATATGCACGGTATCGGTTGTGTGTTCATACTTTAGCCGGCTTAGGTATTTGCCACAATTTGTATTTGTGTGAGTTGCATGTGAAAATTATGCAACATATATAATGATTATGCTATATAGTAAACCTATAATAATCAGTTAATATGTTTGTTGATGTTGTCAGTTGTTGATCTGTGTCGTGTGTTGTTCCAGATATAACTGTTGTTATATAGTAATCCTATAATAATCAGTTAATATGTTTGTTGATGTTGATCTGCATCGTGTGTTGTTGCAGAGTTTCTTCGGTTTTCGCCAGTCTGCCGAGCTGGACATTGTGCTGGACGGCGGGGAATCTCGTCGCATGACCGAGATCAGAACCGAGGACGGCAAGAAGGAGCGCTTCTTCCTCTTCTACGACGGCGAGAGTGTCACGGGCAAGGTCGGCGGTGCACAGGCGCTGTTCTCATAATAGCACCGCTACGATCGATGTGTCACATGCTTTACTCATAGTAGTACTCCCTCAGCTTCAAATGTCTCATCTAACAATGCATTTCCTCTTATGTTTCATTGGCTCTTCTGCATTTATTCATTCATACAGCGTGTTTATTGTTCAATGCATGTGCGTTTTATTTTCAGAGCTACGTGTTGTTTGTGGTCGTTTAGTTCTGTTGTTGACTGTATATGGTGTCAGGTGAACGTGACATTGAGGAAGCCGGGTGCGCGCTTGGAACACCACGGCATCAAGATCGAGTTTATTGGTCAGATTGAGATGTACTACGATCGAGGCAACCACCACGAGTTTCTGTCGCTGGTCAAGGAGCTGGCGCGGCCCGGAGAACTGCAGCAGAATGTCAGCTATCCGTTCGAGTTCAACCAGGTGGAGAAACCGTACGAGTCGTACACCGGCTCCAACGTTCGCCTGCGGTCAGTCATTTGGCGCGTGCGCTCAGTAAAAGGCTCCTCGTAGCCACCTAACTCAAACACGCTTTATACGCGAGTGATTTGGGTTTGATTGTGGCCAAGTGCAACGTTCAGCTTGTCGTTATTTGCCTTGTGGCGCCTGGCTTGTGTGTGTATTGCTGCAATAAGCCGTGTCGTGGCTGAGCACACAGTTTGTGTCTGTTGACATTCTGTGCTCAATGTCGTAACTGCCGTCAATTCACTGGCAAAATGCACTATGGCTGTCATTGTTGGCACATTGTTTGCACGTGCACAGGTACTTGTTGCGCGTGACTGTGGTGCGTCGGTTGTCTGACCTGGTGCGCGAGATGGAGGTGGCGGTGCACGCGCTGTCCCAGTACCCCGACCTCAACACCAGCATCAAAATGGAGGTCGGCATTGATGACAGTCTGCACATCGAGTTCGAGTACAATAAGTCCAAGTGAGTCCTGTCTGTCTGTCTGTCTGTCTGTGACCAGTGTTTGTTGGACTCCGTGGTGTAGTGGTGGCACATCCGCCTCACAAGCAGGAGGTCCGTGGTTCAAAACCCGGCGGAGAATTTCTTTGGGCAAATTCTATAATCCAACAGCCCCTGTCCACCCAGCAGTAAATGATGGTACCAGATATCAGTCATGTGTTGTGCCATGTATTATGGGGAGGCGGCCCTCTATAATACATATTCCGTCCTTGTGGCGTCATAGCGTGGATAGAGTTGGTTCTGCGGTGGCAGCGAGCTGCACGGGGCACACCTGTGTTCACACTTGAGCCTTTAACCTTTATGTGAGAGATAATTCACAGTGAGTGCACGTTATCCCTGCCTAGTGTCAGTTCTGTCATAATCTGCACGAAATATCACGCATCCAGCCGTTGATATTGTGTTGTGTGTGTTGACGCGACAGGTACCACCTGAAAGACGTCATTGTTGGAAAAATCTACTTCCAGCTGGTGCGCATCAAAATTAACCACATGGAAATTGCCATAATCAAGCGAGAAATGACCGGTTCTGGTGAGATTCTCGAACTCACCAACATTATGCATGAATCTCGTGATTAATGTTGTTTTGCACTGTCGCGTTCAGTAATTTACATGGCGCAATTGGTGTTTATATCGCTATATCTCCACGTGAGAGATTGGCGAATATATTGTGTGTATGTGTGTGTATGTGTGTCGGCGTATTAAGGTCCTAACGCGTTCAACGAGAACGAGACAATAGCCAAATACGAGATAATGGACGGAGCGCCGGTGCGAGGCGAGAATATTCCTATCCGAGTGTTTCTGGCTGGCTATGAGCTCACACCCACCATGCGTGACATCAACAAGAAGTTCTCGGTTCGATATTTTCTCAACCTGGTGCTGGTCGACGAAGAGGAACGACGCTACTTCAAACAACAGGTCATACATACACACACACACACACACACACACGCCTGCATGTAATATAGTGTCGGCAATATTACAACTTACATGACAGATACACAATCAACACACATACATTTACACAGAGACGCTGGGCTTCATATGGGTTTGCTTGTTTGTATGTGGTTTTACCCTGCAAGTGTTGTCACAGTCAATGTGAAGCCCGCCAGGACGGCGGTTACTAACAGAACACTGTGTGTTTCAGGAGATAATGTTGTGGCGTAATGGAGATCATGTACGTCGCGCGTGCATGACGACTGGTGGTCAGCCATCACAACGCACCATTCACACAATACAACAACAATTGGCCGCCGGCAACATAGCAGACAGATCGACCGTCTCTCCCAGCGTCACCTCATACTCGGTGCTTGTTATGCCCCTCTTCACTCGCTTCCCATATACTCGCACATATATATATATATATATATATATGCACGCATACATCCCGATTAAATGGGTTTTAATCATAACAGACTTATGCGAAGTTAGGTTATCTAATCAAGAATTGTGTGTGTGTCAGGGGCCGACGACCCCGTGTGGTGATGATGATCCTGGCGTGCACAACGTGTGTCAACGTGTAAGTGAAGTAGCCATTAACTCACCGCCTCCAGTCACCACTGACATCACCAAGGATGTCACCACTGACATCACCAAGGATGTCACCACTGACATCACCAAGGATGTCACCACTGACATCACCAAGGATGTCACCACTGACATCACCAAGGATGTCACCACTGACATCACCAAGGATGTCACCACTGACATCACCAAGGATGTCACCACTGACATCACCAAGGATGTCACAAATACCACCACTGACATCACCAAGGATGTCACAAATACCACCACTGACATCACCAAGGATGTCACCAGTGAGCACGCATAATGTTGGCATATATTGTTAATTCTGCAATATGATGCCGTGTCATGCATTATTTATATTGCAGTGTGTTCGATGTGTTAACACGTAGTAAAACTGCTTATATCCCATATTAATGAGTATTGTTTATTTTGGCGTGTTATATTCAACGATATGCAGTGCTTGTGTGTGTGACATTAACTGGCCACATAATGGTCGTTGATTTGTTATACGTATTCTGTGTTAACATGTCTGCCTCTTGCGTGTACTGCTTGCACGTGTTTTCCAACATTCTAGCCAGTGTCGACATTTCCAGAGCACCAACTTGTTGGCATTATCACTGGCTGTTTGGTCTTGTTTGTGTGTGTGTGTGTGTGTGTGTGTATGTGTATGTGTGTGTGTGTGCGTATTACACGCTGGCTCATGTATCGCGGGCGTGATCTAATACACGCTCAATCTGACTGCAGTGCTCGTTACAACTTGGCGCGAGCGAGAGAACCCGAGTGACCGCCGGGTCTGCCGTGATGAATTATATATTATATCACAAACACGCGTCACTAGTCACTAATAACTGGCATATTACGAGTGTTGTGTGGCTGCCATCGTATAAGGTTCTCACGTAACAGTCGCACACACACACACACTGCTGTGTCAAACACTGTGTCGGCGAGCGTTCACTAGATGCTGCCCGACTTCGCTGAATCCAACAGAGCTAACTCATTCTCGAAGTCGCGACCATGTTTGGCGTTAATGCTGGATATTCTGTCTTCAAACATCTGACCATACATGCACATGCATGAATATGTGAGAAGGTCATAGACAATTCACTCGTCAATGTTGAGTTTCATGGATAACAAGTCTACGGTGAGAAACGATAGGGAGATACGGAAACTTAAGTGCTATTTAATACATTATAATACCAAATCAGCGGAATTTCATTAATTCTGTGATACCGCAGCCATCAAGCGAATATCATAACGAGATAGAATTGAAAACACAAGATAATCATAAACTTCGTTGTGATTGTTTTTAAACGTCATTTCATATTGTTCGTACACTTCGTCATTGTTTTTAAACGACCATTTCAGACGCACAACTGCGTAATACTGAAACAAACTGCAGTAAACGTACTCACCTTCATATTGGCAGGATCATAGTTGTAGAATTCTTTCTTCGTCTTAGCTTCAAAGTCCTTCAATACACCAAACGACATTTGGTGATAAATATAGAAAATAGACAGTGGAAAACCCAAGTATACGCCCATTCTGAAAACCTCAAGCTTCCACGTGCCCATTTCGTCGTCTGAAATAGAAGCTGGATATGAGTGAGCACCGGAAAATCTGCCAAAACAAGATACACGCGCAACGCATTGAAACAATGAAAATGTTCATCGCAACAAAGTGATATATGATCCACTATGATCGAAACTAAATTCAGCTAGGTTACCGTTGGAGCACTGCTGATACATTTTAAACGAAGAAGCACTTGAAAAATAATATTATTAGTATATTATTAAGCTATCAACACGGAAAAATACCTCCCAAACTCCACCCGCCAACCGCAATCCACCGAGTTTTGTTCTCATATATGTTTTTCTTTCTTCACTGTAGATAAGTGGTTTGATAATTAAATCTACTTGACTTTCACAATACACTAATATATGACTAGGTCTCCTCAAATATTGATTATTTTTCACTATAATTCCTCAATCCTTGTTGAATATTTTAACTTTAAAAATTATACTGTCCCAGGTAGTTTAAAAAGTTTATGGTCTTCACTAAATTATTCCTGTTTTGTGAAACATCAATAACTCAAACATACCCGAACATAGGCTATATTCAACGTTTAAGCACTGGCATAACTACCTAATGAAACAATGTTGTTGTTGTTGTTGTTATTGGTTACTGCATATAGCACAGGTTAGGCTCAGATGAGCTGATGAAACAAAACAAAACAAACACCGCAAACGTAAACATAGCGTCTTAATATAACAAAATCAAGAAACATGAAATAATAGAAATACTACGGTATGATTTTCGAGAATGTTGGGTTTTGCGTTCATATTTTCTCAATATAAAGTATGAGTATCGATTCAATTGCTGCCATGCTCAGTTTGAAATATTTGTCTCCTTTCAGTGGTTTTGGTTCAAACGTGATATCTTCAAGGCAAAAACAGCATACACAAAAGTAGGAACCATGGTTTGTTAATCGGTTGTTGAAGGTTTGTTGGATGTTTTTTGCGATTACATTCATTCTTAGATAGTATAATGTTTGCTTGTATTATTCCCTGTCCTGAGTGTGCTAAAGTTAATTTTGGTTGTGATTTGTAGGTTTTTAGTACCTGAGCAAGCGTTTTAGAGAAGTGTCGTACGATTTGCACACAGTTAGGTCAAAGTTAAGCTCTGAACTTCGAAAAAGTACTGATCGCCGTGCTGATCTGTTTCCGTCATGCTCCGAGCTCTGTCAGCAAGCTTGAAAAATTCCAGCAAAATATGTGTCAGATGCCAACAGACAGCCGGTTACGCGAGGTTAGTGAATATTTTTTGGACGGACACCTTGTATATTTGTTGTTTTTACTTATTGAAAATGTTCACTTCCATGAGAGTTCGACAACAACAATCAACAATCAACATATATTTGTAGAGCGCACATATCAACACACTCGCGAATGAAGTGAAACAAATTGCAAATAGTCAGCAAAGAGTAAATAAACACCGCAACAAGAATAAGCAGACAGGTGGCAAACACAAGTATACATACTCACACACACACACACATCTATAATTCACTTACATACACATATACACGTACACACACGTACCCATATTCAAAACATACAAACACATGTACCAATGTACATACATACATCCATGCATACACACATATACACAAATATACATATAAATACCCACATACACACATACATACATATATATACATACATACACATATATATAAATATATATATATATATATATATATATATATATATATATATATATATATATATATATACATACACATATATACATACATACACATATATATACATACATACACATATATATACATACATACACATATATACATACATACACATATATATACATACATACACATATATATACATACATACACATATATATGCATACATACACACATATATATATATATATATATATATATATATATATATATATATATATATATATATATATATATATACGCACCTAGAAACATCTATAACAATATAAAACATACACACACACATCCACAAATAGGCACATGCACACTTACACGAAAACAATATCGGAAACAAATCGGCATATCACGATAAGAATACATACAAGATCTGAACAAAGATTGTACCGAACGGGCTCAGAGCGGGGCATAGGAAGTAAGGTTATGCGAAGAATGATCGAAGGATATGTCAAAAAGATGATTGCGAAGAGAAGTAGAAAACGCAGCAAGAGATTGAGAGGAAGTCACGAGGCTACGAGGAAGGCCGTTGTAGAGACGGGGAGCATATAAGAAGAAAGATTTACTGGACCAAGAAGATTCATTGCAGGCACGAGGACAGGAAAGAGGTGAAGGATGACGAGATTTGAGGTCGCTAGAAGATGTGTGGAGATTGGATAGGTAGATAGGTTGGCGAGGGTCATATAGGATTTTGTAAATAAGACAGCAGATTTTAAAATGTATGCGAGGAATCATCGGAAGCCACCGGAGTTTGAATAGAAATGAGGAAGTGTGAAGACAAGGAGTAGGAGATAACATAAAACGACATGATTTGTTGATGATAAACTGGAGTATTTTTAATGAAGAGCGAGGAATATGTAGATATAAGGGGTTACAATAGTCAATTCTAGAGAAAATGAAAGAATGAATGAGTTTGATGGCAGAGGACTGATCAAGAAAGCGACGGATAGGATACAACGAACGAAGAATAAGATGACACGAACGCGCAACAGCAGGGACATTAACGGAAAATGAAAGAGACGAGTCAATAATGATACCTAGATCACGGACAGACACAGAAAGAAGAAAATGAAGTAAAGGAGGCACTATGCGTGGAGGATGAAGGACAGAAAACTCAGACTTAGAAATATTAAGCAGGAGATCACGAGACGCACACCAAGAGGAGATATCGGACAGGACATCAGAAAAAAATTAGAATAAGGAAGATGAAGGAGAAGAATTAGTTGGATATCATCCGCATAGATATGAAACGATAGAGAGAAGCGTCTTAGGATAGAGCATAGCGAAGACATATAAAGGTTAAATAAGAGAGGTCCAAGAACAGAGCCTTAGGGGACACCTCGAGCTAAAGGAATGGTTCTAGATTGAGAGGAATTTAAATGCACAGAGAAAGAATGATCGGACAGGTAGGAGTTAAGAAGAGCAAGGGCTGTAGAAGACACACCTAAGGAAGAGATATATTTGATAAGAATATTGTGATTAACCAGGTCAAAGGCAGATGAGAGATCAAGAAGGACAAGAAGGACAGACTTTTTGTACGAGAAATGCGAGAGGACAGTAAGCGAAACCTAAATATGGACAGACTCAGTGGAGTGTGCAGGCCTAAAACCGGAAAGATAAGGATCAAGAGATTTGAAAACAAAAGGCGCAAGTTGGGAGTAAATAGCAGATTCGAGAAGTTTGGAAGATAAGTTCAGAAGAGATATAGGACGGTAATGTTTACAGACTGAGGGATCAAGTGAAGGATTTTTGAGGATGGGGAGGATAATAGCGTGTTTAGAGTCAGGAAGAAACCGACCATGGAGGAAAGAACAATTAATCGAGTGGAGAAGAACATGGGCAAGGAGTACAATCGAGTCGGATAAGGCGCGAAAATTAATAGGATCCACAGGAGAAACAGTGGTTTTGGTAGAAGAAATCAATTTGAGAAGATCAGGGAGCTCGATATGAGAAACACTAGTGAAATGGAGGTAGGATGAAGTATGAATGAGTGGAGACGGCGAAGAAGGAATATCAGATAAGACAGCGCGAGTTTTGTTCACAAAAATCTCAGCCAAATCAGAAGCATATATGGATGAAGATAAGGAGGATTTGCGGAGACCGGTGATAGAATTAAGAGTGGGCCAAATAGCCTTGGGAGAAGGAGAGGAGCAAGGAAGCGTGACATTGTAGCAGGATTGTTTTGCCATATTAAGGGCAGATAAGTAAGAAGAGCGAGCGGAACAGAAGGACGACCAGGATTCAGGAGAAAGGGAACGTCTCCAAAGGCGCTCATGTCTACGCTGGACACGTTTGAGGGAAATTAAAGAAGAGTTAAACCAAGGGGGAGCGACTGCCGGAACGAGAGAGAGGAGAGGAAGGAGAGAGAGCGCAGAGGGAACATTAAATCATTAATGGACGACATTACATTGAACAAAGAACAGTTCAGTACAATTCAGAAGGAGGAACAGCGTAGAAGACAGATGTAATTAGTGAGGTATGCAATAAAAACGCGAATTTAGCAGGATCGAAATTTGTATAGCAACAGCGACAGAGGAACATTATCCATTATATATTTGAATGCCAAACGTTAACACTTGATAATAATTCAATGAATATAATTTCTACTTTGCAAATTCAGTGAGATATAATGTATATATATATATACATATACGAGTATCGTATGTGTATATATATATATATATAAATATATGTATAGTGTGTCATTTGTCGAAATGCATTTCAAATGCATTGGAGATTTAGTTTAATTAGCAGGTGCCAATTTGTGTTTATTTCACGCATTGGTCAATATAATCACATTTGATGAAATCTCGTGCTTGTGTGTTGATGTATATTTGAGGCTGGCCGAGGTAGGCAGGCTGGCGGCGCCTCGAGTGCAGGGCGATTATAACACGGGTCAAATGTTCCTGCACCGCGTGTTCGGTTACCGGGGCGTCATCCTGTTCCCCTGGCTGGCTCGTGTGTTTGATCGAGACAACCAGGATTTGTCAGCGTCCAGGCGAGTGCTGCTGTTCTTCTCAATGAGTGAATGTTCTCGACTACGGTGTATGTTCATTGTTTAAACATATTTCCAGCTCCACTCCTCCAAAGCAGCAACTATCGTTCTCGACTAGGATGTTTTTGTCTCGTGTGTTGCACGTTCTTTTGTGTGTTTATCTACAACAAACAGCCGAATTGAAATACCGGCAATTTCCCTGCCATGATACAAATAATATACTGAAAATATTGGTATGAGAATTATGGAGATCCAGCAATATTTAGAATGTTTTCAGCCTTGCGGTCATTCATGGCGAATATTGAGCACTTGAGACACCATAATAATTAATAATAATATAATTACGCATTTAAACACAGCAGTAGAGAAGGCTGTGTTCTCATGTAATTTTGCGGAGACAAAGTGTCGCACGGTCCCGGCTGGCACACCGCAGGTCCGGCCTCCACACACGGGTTATCTCGCAGTCACCGCCAGCACAGAATACTGCAACACTACAAGCACACATGAAACCCGCCTTGCGGCAATTGGGCTATCCCTTTAAGAAACGAACCGAGCCGTTTCATCTCGCCCGGCGGTGTGGTGGAAATGGGCTGTGTTACTGGCCGGCGGTTCATCAAGATGATGATGATGATGTATTGTTGCAGTGATGACGCTGCTGATGAGAGTGATGACGCGGACGCCAGGTGTTCTGACAAGCACGTGCAACACAAGACTCACACCTACTATCAGGTGTTGATCGACTCTCGCGACTGTCCCTATGTGGTGAGTGATAACTGGTGTGTTGCAACTTGCAATATCACTGTGCTTGCAGACTGCCTATGTGTTGCATGTCAACAGTGACGCCTCTCAATATGTGGACTCGTGACAATCACCACCTTCGAGCTGTAACACCACAGACAGCCATGAACGCGTGATAAATACAATGAGAAACACAATACAATACGACATAGTGTAATATACAGAAGCTGTGTTTATTCACCGCCGCCTTGCTAGCGGTAGTGTTTGCCGGAATTAATACCAACTTGTATGTGTGTGTGTGTGGCAGTGTTCTCAGACTGAGTCGGTCACGTTTCTCGGCAACCACGAGAACAGTCGATCTTTATACGCTATTCCCGGTCTTGACTACGTGTCACATGATGATGTTCTGCCCTACCTGGCCACTGAACGTATTCCCATCTTCCACGAGCTCTTCGACAAGTTCCTCGTGCAAGACTCTGAACGAGGTGAATGTCGCGTGTGCACGACAAATTGACAATTACTGACTGACAATTACTGACTGACAGACAATTACTGACAGATGGACAATTACTGACTGGCAGACAATTACTGACAAACAGGCAATTACTGACTGATAGATAATTACTGACAAACACAATTACTGACAGATAGACAATTACTGACATATAGACAATTACTGACAGATAGACAATTACTGACAGATGGTCAATTACTGACAGATGGACAATTACTGACAGATAGATAATTACTGACAGATAGAAAATTACTGACAGATAGATAATTACTGACATATAGACAATTACTGACTGACAATTACTGACAGATGGACAATTACTGACAGATGGACAATTACTGACAGATGGTCAATTACTGACAGATGGACAATTACTGACAGATAGATAATTACTGACATATAGACAATTACTGACATATAGGCAATTACTGACTGGTAGAAAATTACTGACAGATAGACAATTACTGACAGATAGATAATTACTAAAAGATAGACAATTACTGACAGATGGACAATTACTGACATACAGACAATTACTGACAGATAGATAATTACTGACAGATAGATAATTACTGACAGATATACAATTACTGACAGATGGACAATTACTGACATATAGACAATTACTGACTGACAATTACTGACAGATAGACAATTACTGACAGATAGATAATTACTGACAGATAGACAATTACTGACAGATGGATAATTACTGACATATAGACAATTACTGACAGACAGACAATTACTGACAGATAATTACTGACATATAGATAATTACTGACAGATAGATAATTACTGACAGATAGACAATTACTGACAGATAGATAATTACTAAAAGATAGACAATTACTGACAGATGGACAATTACTGACATACAGACAATTACTGACAGATAGATAATTACTGACAGATAGATAATTACTGACAGATATACAATTACTGACAGATGGACAATTACTGACATATAGACAATTACTGACTGACAATTACTGACAGATAGACAATTACTGACAGATAGATAATTACTGACAGATAGACAATTACTGACAGATGGATAATTACTGACATATAGACAATTACTGACAGACAGACAATTACTGACAGATAATTACTGACATATAGATAATTACTGACAGATAGATAATTACTGACATATAGATAATTACTGACAGATAGACAATTACTGACAGATGGACAATTACTGACATATAGACAATTACTGACTGACAATTACTGACAGATAGATAATTACTGGCATATAGATAATTACTGACGCAGATAATTACTGACAGATGGACAATTACTTGAAAGATTTGCAGATTCAACTTGCATTTCACGTATCCTCTCATGTGTGTGTGTGTGTGTGTGTGTGTGTATGTGCACGTGTCTGTTAGACCCGCCGTTCAGTGCTCGCAGCACGTTGCGCACGTGGCAGAAGAAGAATCACCCGTGGCTCGAGTTATCCGACGTTCATCGCGAGACCACCGAGCACGTGCGAGTCACTGCCATCCCGTTCTACATGGGCTCCAGGGAGGCACAGGGCAGCTCCGTCTATTGGGTTCGTCCCGCCTGCCTGCTTCTCAAATGTTGTCTTCTCATATGATTTGACACAACGGCTTCAGAGCGTAACGTTCTCAAAATAAGAGGTATTGAGAATAAGCACCACTCTAGCGGGTGTGCATGTATGTTTGTGTGTTGGCTTAGTGGCGCTACTGTATCCGGCTTGAGAATATGGGAGAGAAGACGGTACAGCTGCGCGAGCGAAACTGGCGCATATTCTCGGTGTCTGGCACGCTGGAGACAGTGCGAGGACGAGGTGTAGTGGGTCACGAGCCAGTTTTATCACCACGTCGTCCCGCCTTCCAGTACAGCAGTCACGTCAGTCTACAAGCTCCCTCGGGACACATGTGGTGCGCTATACTCACTCACTCATTCATTCACTGGTTCACTCACTGATTCATTCACTCGTTCACTGATTCACTCGTTCACTGATTCACTCGTTCACTGATTCACTCGTTCACTGATTCACTCGTTCACTGATTCAATCGTTCACTGATTCACTCGTTCACTGATTCACTCGTTCACTGATTCACTCGTTCATTCACTGATTCATTCACTCGTTCACTGATTCATTCACTGGTTCACTGATTCATTCACTCGTTCACTGATTCATTCACTCATTCACTCGTTCATTCACTCGTTCACTCGTTCATTCACTCGTTCACTCGTTCATTCACTCGTTCACTGATTCATTCACTCATTCACTGATTCATTCACCCATTCACTGATTCATTCACTCATTCACTCGTTTATTCACTCTTTCACTGATTCATTCACTCTTTCACTGATTCATTCACTCGTTCACTCGTTCATTCACTCGTTCACTGATTCATTCACTCGTTCACTGATTCATTCACTCATTCACTGATTCATTCACTCATTCACTCGTTCATTCACTCGTTCACTGATTCATTCACTCATTCACTGATTCATTCACTCATTCACTGATTCATTCACTCGTTTATTCACTCTTTCACTGATTCATTCACTCTTTCACTGATTCATTCACTCGTTCACTCGTTCATTCACTGATTCATTCACTCTTTCACTGATTCATTCATTCATTCACTCTTTCACTGATTCATTCACTCTTTCACTGATTCATTCACTCGTTCACTGATTCATTCACTCAGCCAGTCACTCACTGGTTCACAGCAAATTGGTATGAGACTCAGGCAGTGGATGAACACTTGTTGATAACATCTCTCATTAATTATTAATATTTGTTGCGACAGTAGCTGTTATATTGCGTGCTTGTCGACAATGACAGGGGCACATTCAGAATGACGCGGGCGGACGGACACTCGTTTGACTGTCGTATTCCTCCGTTCAAGTTGGAGAGCAAACACACCGCCAGTCCTGCCCCGTCCTCATCAACGCCTGACTCGACCGAGCACACCTGATTATACACGTGCCGATGCAGCAGGGAGTGAATTACTGCGTGATATGGCGAGTATGTTGTGGGCCAGCCGGACACACACACACACACACACACACACATGATATGTCACGCAGTGTGTTGATTGATCTGTGTTCTCACTGAACTGGCGAGAGGCGGGTCAGCTTGTCTGTGTGTATGTGTGTCAGCTGCTTTCACGTGCTAAATGCACTTGTTGATTAACTGTAATGTATGAGACGAGACGGAGTGTTTATTGTAGTGAGATACACGTGACTAATTGCGCCATACTCCTGCACCCATGTGCCAGTGTTCTGATTTAACATCACAAGATGCACACTGTTCTATACCACTGGTTCTCAACCTTTTCCCCTGATTCCTCACTCCTTAATTTCCTTACTGCTTTGAGTCCATTTTTCATTTTCCACAAAAGCGCTGATAAATTCAATAAATTCAGTTGATACATCAAAGTAAATTGTCAAGATAGAATAAGATAGAAAGTCAAGAGGTCATTAGTAACAAAAATAAACTAATTTGACTACTAAACACACATAGTTGTCCTGTTCTGTCCGACCTTTAGCTTCCCACTTGGTAAATTTTCCATTCCCCACCAGACAGGGAAATTCCCCACACAGGTTAAGAACCACTGATATAGCGAGAGTTTGTGTTAAGCCAGTGTTAGGTGTTTGTTACGAGTGTCCATGATGCAGCTTCATACTGAACTTTCTTTATAAAACTCGTGTTTTTCAGCCGCTGAGAGATGCACGCGACTCATTGTCTCGCGGGTGATTTTATTAATTGCTTTCTCTTTTTCTGCTCTGGTTTTTCGTTGGTGTCTTGTTTGTTTTGCTGCATATGTGGTTTCATGTTATGTCGCCCTGCTGAAATAAAACGTATATTGGTCACATTGATGTCAGTTATGTTGGCAATTACACGCATGCAGTGATTTATTGCACAACACGTGCCTTGATCTGCTCGGCATCCTCTTGCTATGAGATATATTTGTCCACATCCTGAGTGAGCTGAAATTATATATTTTACAGATGAGAAAAACTCGCAATTCAGCGAAAACTTTCATGAAATGACACATACATAGGAAGCAGTGCGAAACAGGGCTCAGCAAACAGGCACAATACCAACAATATTCAACGACAACAAACACAGATCAGCGGCGGTTATTAAGTCACAGCCAAGCACAGCAAACAGGGGTCATTTCGACCTCGACGCCACCTCATTCCACCACCTGCAAGGGAACACACTGACACACACACACACACACACACACACAGTTCATGTGGTGTACACGAAATCACCTGTGTCATGGACCGAACTACTCACTGAAAATGTGTGTGTGTGTGTGTGTGTGTTCAAATGAAGCAAGTTTGGTGTAGGATGCACAATGCAAGGTCCAATATTGAACATCGCTTAATTTCACAGCTAATGTTCTGTGTTCGTTTCATTTTATTCATTACTCATTTACTAAAACATACATAAAGCGCGATTCATGCTTTACATCTCTAGTGTGCTAATACATTGCAAAAACACATACAATCATTCACATACACACACATACAGTGAGAGAGAGAGCGAGTGAGATGTGGGTGTCGCTCACAAAAAACTCGACGAAACACAGTGCGCCGTCATCACAACGCATCATGAACTGCAGACACAACAGATGCTGACTGTCAATACGCAGTGATACCTTGTGCGCGTGCGCCAGCGGTCGCGCCGCCATTTTTATCAGCGAGTGCCGGTAGATGGCGGTAGTGGGCGCTGCACAGTCCAACACTTCGATCATTTCACTGCTACCACCGATGCGCACCTAAACACACACAAACATTTTCAAAGTCCCCTCACAACCCGTAGAAGCACTGCGTAATATTACAACCCCACCTTTTAGAACTGGCCTCTTCAAAAATTCAATATTGCACTTGGGTTCTGAAATGTGGAATTATTTTCCATTTGCAATTAAATCCCAATCAATCAATATGTCGATTAGCACTTATAAATTAAAAATTAAAAATTATTTGAACTCCCTGAATTTATTACCTATATAATATGCGCTTGAAATATCATGATTTCCCCTTTTTTCTCGATATAATATAACTTGTTGCGCTAATATTGACTGCCTTTGTTGCATGTTATCTCATAATTGCATGTGAATGTGTATGGGCAATAAACACTAAATAACACACACAAACACACACACACACACATACATACACTGACACACACACACAAACACTGACACACACACACACACACACACTGACAGACACACACACAAACACTGACACACTGACTGACACACATTGACACATACACTGACACACACACACACTGACACACTGACACACATACACTGACACACACACACACTGACACACACACACTGACACATACACTGACACACACGCTGAAATACTATCGCTCGGTAGAAGGTGGTTGAATTGGCCGTGTGTTCGACCACAATTATGAACATTCTCGTCTTATTGAGAGCGGTACCTGAGAAGTGATTTTCGTGTCTTTCACGGCAAACTCGATGAAGGCGGGCGATGCGCTGAAAGAAATGGACATTGTATCTCCGTCAATATCCACATCACTGAACGCCTCCTTCAAACACTCACACCTGACACACACACACACCGCACACTGTAATTGTGTGTGGCGAACTGTGTATCATTCGGACAATTACGGTGTTTTACAATAGCAATAACACGACCAAACTAGCATTTCAACCAGTGGTTCTCAACCTTTTCTCTCACTGATTCCCCACTTCTTAATGAGCCATCTCTCCATTTTCCACAGCAGCGCTGATAAATTCAGTTGTTACATCAAAGTAAAAGCCATTAGAGGCCAATAAAAACAAAAATAGACGAATTTGAATTGATAAAAACACACATAGTTGTCCTGTTCTGTCCGACCTTTAGCTTCCCACTTGGCAACTCTTCCATTCCCCACCAGTGGGCAATTCCCCACACAGGTTAAGAACCACTGATTTAGACCATCCATATATTGTATATTAATATAACTGTGTTTATCAAACACTATCATAATTATTATCTGACTCATTATTTTGTTGTTTGTACGGTATGTGTGTATTTGTGTATATATTAGTGTGTGGCCGTGAGAAGGATCACCTGATGATAGCCTTGTTGAGGCAGTCGTGAGCAGTAATACTGAAGTCCATCACGTGTTCGCTCACCATGGTCTCAATAGAACAATCTGTTATTGCATCGTTATCCTCCAGTCTCCATCAACACACGCACACACACACACACTGATAAACAGCATTGTCATGGCTGAATTGTCGGAATATCCCGCAATATAACGTGACAAGTTGCAGGAGATACCCCCACTCACACAGCCACTAATTCACGTCATAAATCAGCAGATATTGCAGCGTAACACCACTGCGTGTCTGTGACAGAACTCACACAAGTACCAGTGGTCGACCCAGTCCTGAGTAGCGCATCTCCAGCGCGGTGGTGCCCGCCACTGACTGACCCGAGCCAAACACAGTCAAACAGTCCAGCCACACGGACAAGTTGATTTTGAAACCGACAAACTCCGCCGACAATACGTACACCTCAACACACACACACACACACACACACACATATAATAACATCTTGAGACTGTTTACACAATATCACATTTGAGACTCGGTTTGAAGCAATGGTGTCACATAGACTAATATATAATTCCACACCGAGCACTCAATGTGAGCAATTTCCATGTTAGTTAGTGGAGTGAGTATGATTGAATGATGGCAGTGGCTGACTCGAAACAGTTCGGCCTGAATGAAGGCGTTTAGTTGCACGCACTTGGTGTCCTCCACCGTCACCTTGATACCATCATTGGTCGCTGCAAACACAGCTGTCTGAAAACAACGGCCCACACACACATTGTCACCACAAACACCGAAAAACAGTCGAATAAAAGTGTGATCGCTTCATTCCTGAGACTATTACTCTGATTTCATTCTCTCTCACAAAATTGTCCCGTGTGACATTTTAGTGAGTTTTGTTTAAATTAATTTAACACAGCATTGGTTACTCTATGAAGCAGAAAAAACAAAATAGCGCAACAATATGACACTGAGCGGATTACCTCGCGCAGCGAAACAGCCTTCAACAAAGTGACAATACTTTTCACATTGTCAATTTTCGCCAACAAAAGTTGTTGTTCAGCGTCGCCGGACATAATATGCAATCGAACTAGAGCAGCTCATACACAATTAAACCCCGGGAGAAGCATTGAATCACGTTATAATTACGGGGATGACAATCAACCACTTAACAGAAGTCATCCCTTAGTTGATCTACAAATTAATAGAATGGATGAAACCTTCACTTTGCACAGGCAATATCATAAAAAACTGAAAAACGTCAATTAAAACCCTAACACACGGCAGCCGACAACACAACACGCATTCCACCGGTGTTTGGCAGTTTTTGAACTGGCAGCGCAGCCAAAGTGACGCACGTAAGTGCAAAGTGGTGTGTGCCGTGTGTGTGTGTATATATTTCACGTTTTTTCTTTAACGTTCCGAAACTCGTTTTGAAATATAATGTCAGATTGAGAATTCACGAGAGATTCACACACAGAAAGCGACGGGTGTGTTTCTGACATGTATTATAATAGGTGTTGCTGTTATGTGGAATGCTTGGATTGCAATATATGTTGTGAAGTATGCTCTTAACTTGTGTAATGTTGGATTTTCCATAAGTTTTATGTGTGTATGTGCTGTGCATGTTTGTGTGTGTGACAGTTGAGGTTGCGATGCTGCGATACTGGCGTGCTGGGCTCGTGACAGTCTTGAGTCACGTCATTCTCATACTGGCCGGCTGCACGCATGATCATCGCGGTCAATATGACTCCTGTCATCCGTGCGATGACCGCATGCTTGCTAACAGAATGTGCCGCGTCAGTGCACGATGATATGCGTTTCTTTACCTCTGTTTCTTATCGCTTCTGGTGTGCACTGTATTCTGCCTATCCTTTGCTTTATGTTTGCATTTGAACCTGCAATTTTCTATATCCTCTACATATGCACTCAGTATCAGGCAGCAGCTTATGTATGTATCTGTGTGTGTTTGTGCATGCGCAGGGTGATTCATGGATGAAAACCGTTGATGAGAGTGGATTATGTGGTTACGAGTGTGGGGGTCGTATTTGCAACCATCAAGTGAGTGCTTCTATGTGATAACACAACCTATATATTGCGTGCACACACACAAATACACACACACACACACAGGTACACAGGAATACACACACAACAATACACCAATCTCGCACCAAAGCTCACTCAAGCTACACACATACACAAACTACACAGTCTAATCGCTTCACAGCAGTAGATACAATTTTTAATTTTGTATTTAAACGGCCACTTTTAAACAAAGTACAGGCGAATATATAAAGACAATGGTAATCGAGGTATAGAATTTATCACATAATATTGGAAACAGCATTCACGCATGGTTATGTTTCACGGTAACAACGCAGGAGATGTTCACGCAGCTTAGAGGAGAATGAGCTGTAATGGCTTAATATGTTTTGTTCAACACATGCCCATTATCACATGTGTAGGTGTTAAATTCTGATTTTTCATATTTATTTTTGGCAATTCAATATTGGTTTATTTTTGCGTATTTTGTTTTTCAGTTGAAATCATCGGATTATTCGTGCGTGATCGAGCGCGTGAACGGTGAATGACACTAATACTTCCTCAAATATCTACTATACTGACACTACTACTTCCTCAAATATCTACTATACTGACACTAATACTTCCTCAAATATCTACTATACTGACACTAATACTTCCTCAAATATCTACTATACTGACACTACTATTTCCTCAAATATCTACTATACTGACACTAATACTTCCTCAAATATCTACTATACTGACACTACTACTTCCTCAAATATCTACTATACTGACACTACTACTTCCTCAAATATCCACTATACTGACACTACTACTTCCTCAAATATCTACTATACTGACACTACTAGCTCCTCAAATATCTACTATACTGACACTACTACTTCCTCAAATATCTACTATACTGACACTACTACTTCCTCAAATATCTACTATACTGACACTACTACTTCCTCAAATATCTACTATAGTGACACTACTACTTCCTCAAATATCTACTATAGTGACACTACTACTTCCTCAAATATCTACTATACTGACACTACTACTTCCTCAAATATCTACTAAAGTGACACTACTACTTCCTCAAATATCTACTATACTGACACTACTACTTCCTCAAATATCTACTATACTTATCTTATTATTTATTTGGCTTCGTTTTTGAGAAAAAATTATGATTATAAATCTAAAATGTATTTTAAAACGTTCGTTGTTGCTCTTATTTTAATTTTCTCTGTAATTCTTGCATTCACAAATAGCTTGTTCAACTCCAATTGATAAAATATCAAGTGTTATTTTATGAAGTTCTTGGTTGGTCCTCACTTGACAACATCGAGCACGTGATACGTTGTGTGCAGCACTTTCACTTTGCTTGTGTGTTTGTTAGATTGTGCAGCGAGCAGGCGTGAAAGCTCACAAACACCTGATTCAGTGCTCGTTGACTCACAGTCAAAATGTAGCTGCTCAGGTGCTCATTGTGCTTCTCATCTGCTGCTCGTGGCTCGCTCTGCCTCCTCATTGCTCTCTCTTCATTGTCTGTTTATGAGTGCTCATGTACGAATCAGTTTAATACAAGTGTATGTGGTATTTATTGCATTTGCTGGGATGTTAAATGTGGTATTTATTTTCTCGCCAGTGAATACTTCATGCCACATATGTGTGTGAATATGTGTTGTTTATCTTTGTGTGTGAATGTATGTTGTGTATGTTTGTGTGTGAATGTATGTTGTGTATATTTGTGTGTGAATGTGTGTTGTATATGTTTGTGTGTGAATGTATGTTGTGTATGTTTGTGTGTGAATGTATGTTGTGTATGTTTGTGTGTGAATGTATGTTGTGTATGTTTGTGTGTGAATGTGTGTAAATTATGGTTGTATGTTGTTTGTGTGTGTTAGTGTATATGTTGTGTTTGTATATGTGTGTTGTTTGTGTGTGTGTGTATGTTGTGTATGTTTGTGTATGTTAGTGTGTTTGTGTGTGTGTGTGTTGTTTGTATATTGTGTGTGTGTGTGTGTGTGTGTTTTTGTGTGTTGTGTGTATGTGTGTATGTTGTTTGTGTTAGTGTGTATGTTGTGTGTGTTGTGTGTATGTTGTGTGTGTGTGTTGTAGGAGAGAGTGAGGATGAGGGTGAATGGCAGAGTGGCGGGGTCAACGCCCTGATGACAGAGTCAATGAGCCAGCAGGTGGTGGTCACAGCTTATCCGTGGCAGTGTAACTGCGAGCGTTCTCCCGGCTATGTTACGCTAGATATCCACGTGTTGTTCTCGGGCTGGCACAGTGAGATCCTGCTCCTGTTCTTGCTTCACCCTGTCTCTCCCTGTCTCTGTTTCTGCGGGTCTGCGTTTAATATTCCTGCGTCGTTTCATGGCGTTCATGCGCCAGTTTGGTTTGTCTTTTTTACTGTGTGGTTTGTCTTTTTTACTGTGTGATTTGTCTTTTTTACTGTGTGGTTTGTCTTTTTTACTGTGTGGTTTGTCTTTTTTACTGTCTTGTTTGTCTGCTTCGGTTCTTGATACTGCGTGTGTTCGCTTGTGAATTTGGCAGCTTTCGGTTTTGTGTTGGAGCAGGGTGAAGAACAAGTGTGCCGACAATTTCGCGTCACAAAACGTCTCAACTCCACCACTGACACAATCACTGACACCATCACTGACACCATCACTGACACCATCACTGACACCACCACTGACACAATCACTGACACAATCACTGACACCATCACTGACACCATCACTGACACCATCACTGACACCACCACTGACACCACCACTGACACCACCACTGACACCATCACTGACACCATCACTGACACCATCACTGACACCATCACTGACACCACCACCGACACCATCACTGACACCACCACTGACACCATCACTGACACCTCCACCACTAACACTTGGCTGCAGTTTGATTGTCTGCCCATAAGGCCGGCAGATTATGGGTCCATGTTGTCGCTGAGTTTGTGCGGCGCAGGACGTCGCATGCAGCTGGCCTTCAAGGTGCCATCGCTGGAAAATATGAGTGAGTGCTGAAAATGACCCCACAACGTGTTTGTATGTCTGTCTGTCTGCCTGCTTTCTTACATATGAGCGAGTGAAGGGAGTTTAAGTGGGTTTGTATTCGCAGGTGACATTGATGTGCTGATGTCTGAGTATGTTTCTTCAATAACACAATGCACACAGTATATGTGAGCGTTTATATGTGTAACATCAGGGAGCAGCTCGCTGTTGTCCTGGCAACCACTCGTGCTGCACCACGCGCACCGTTCTGACGTCATTGTGTTCAGTATTCAGCGACCGCCGGCACCACACATGTGCGTGTCTCAGTATGTGGTGGCGCTGGGAGTGTGTCAGAATGCGGCCTGCTCTCGCGCTGATAAAATACCCGCCACTGAAACCAGCGTGCCTGTGAGTGTTGCCAGGTCGCTGACGAACGCGTGACTGTGTGGCATGTACACTTTCACTAGATCCACGCCCGCCTGTGTTTTGTGTGTGAGGCACCGCTATTATCTCTGTGTACTTAATACCGTGGTGAATCATTTATGTGTCTGTGTGTGTGTATACTCACCTATTTGTTTAGCACAGGAGATGAGCTGTGCTCGTACTGTCCTGTCTCCAACCTACCCTCTAGTAACCTATCTTCCTTGAAATTCCCAATATTTCACACTATCCAGTCTTTCTTTAAATGCTCCTACGCTTTTAGCTCCTACAATATTCTCCCCTAACTGATTCCAGACATCAACACACCGTGTTCGTGTATGCGTGTGTGCTCGTGTATGTGTGTATGTGCGTGTGTGTAATAATTGTGTTTATTGCAATCGCCCGTATTGCGTTTTTTTGTGCAATTTCATCCACACTTCACACACACACACACACACACACTCATTCACTCATGGATACATACACTTTCACACAATGACAGGCATATACATAGAAACAAACACATGTGTGTGTGTGTGTGTGTGTGTGTGTGTGTGTGTGTGTGTGTGTGTGTGTGTGTGTGTGTGTGTAGGTGGATTGTGTGAGCGAGTCGCCGGCGGCGTTGTCTGTGATGGTGCAGTTTGCGGTGCCGTACAGTACGGCCAACTACACTGATGTTGAGAAGACCTGATGGCTCATATTACTTGTCAACTGTCGTCAGCTACCGTGCGTGTTGCTCTCTTACTCTGTCCTATCACTGCTCTCATGCTCTGTACACGCACGCTGTGTGGTCTCGAGTGATTGGTCGCTGCTGCATGTCTAGGCTATATTTGTAAGGATTCAAGAACATTAAAAACGCTAATTTATTTAAAACGCACAAAAACGTTTATATATTTTTCATAGATTTTAGGTTAGGCTAGGTTAGGACTGAACGAAATTCGTTAAGTCAAATTTTCTGAATCTAAATGTTCTTGATTCCAGACACATATAGCTTCAACCTTGTGTATGTCGGTGTGCGCGTGTTTACAGGCAGTGATCGGACGTTGATATGGGCGGCGTGTGCAGTGCTAGTTTTGTTTGTATTGATTTGTGCTGCTTTCTGGCTGGCTTTTATTCTGCACAGACGCGTGTGTGAGTATTTCAAACACACACACAAACACACACACACACACGCTCATATCATCAGTGTGTGTCAGTTGTAATGGACTGTTTGGGCGCGGTGTTGGTGATTATTAATTGGTTAAATACACACACACAAAACTTCACGCATAAGCCTGGCTGTAAGAGCTCGGATTCGGCTGTTACATACGATCTGTTTCTGTTACAACTTTCTGTTTACTGTTACAACTTGTGATCTGTACCAACTTTTGTCTATTGTCACAACGTCTATTGTCTATTGTCTATTGACTATTGTCACAATGCTAGCTGCAATCACACTTGCTAATATGTGCACGTGCGGGTGATCATATGTGCGTCTGTTTGAGCACTGGCGTGTCATGTTTGTGTCGTGTTTGTGTCATGTTTGTGTCGTGTTTGTGTGTCGTGTGTGTGTGTCGTGTTTGTGTGTGTGTTTGTGTCATGTTTGTGTGTCGTGTTTGGTGTTTGTGGCAGCCAAACAGCGGCCGTTCTGTGTTGACACGCTGGTTCTGTACAACAGCGAGGCCAACTTACTGTGTCATTTATGCGAGTATCTGTGTCGTTATTGTCAGGTCACATGCCGACTCGATATCGTCGACATTCCCGCCATGCAGTCACAGGTGACAAACTGACAGTGTTGCCAGGGCGATAAAATAGACAACCTCGTAGTGAAAAAGACAAAGTCTGATATAATTACCTCACACACAGTGTCTGACAGACAAGATCAAGTCGTGTGGCGTGTACAAACATTTCTTGAACAAAAACTTGTTGAATAACACGGCTAGAATTCACTCTGCAACAGTCTAAATTAATATCCAAGTAATCCAGTTAATATACCAGCAAGTATTAACATTTACTTTCAACACTTTTCATGTCAGTCGGGCCAGAAATAAGCAATATTGTGACTATTGTGTTGTGTATGACGGCGTGTGTGTGTGTGATTGTCAGGATCCGATGCAGTGGTTGTGTCAGTGTGTGTCAGCGTGTGACAGTGTTATTATAGCGTGGATGCCGAAGTCGCACGCGCCTCCAATCTACAGGTACTTCTACTCGGCCGTGCGCTATTTGCTCACCGTTGTCAAAGAGAAAAACGTGCGTATTACTCACACAATCTCCTGACAATTATAAAATAATGATAATAGTGAGTGTTGACTCGCGGCGAATTTGATCGTCTTTCTTGTTGTTGTTGTTGTTAGGTGGTAGTGGTGGTACGCGAGGGAAGTGGTAAATTACCACGTGAACTGGTGCAGTTTAGGAGACTGCATCTTCCTCGACAATTACCAGCTCTGGTGCGTCACATTCGCCACCGTCGAGGCAACAGCGCCGACGACTACGGAGGATGTTTGGCTCGACTGACCCGCCATCTGGTGTCGGTGGCTGAAAGCAGGCGAATATCGCGCCACCTGGCGATGACGGATGAAGGTCGGCGCCTGGTTGATATGCTGCTCGCTGCTGTCAACACGGCGCCTGTGTCCAGTTCACTGGCGCACCTCAGCAATCAGATGTACTGCCACGACACTGCTGATAACAGCAATGATGATGATCGTGTGAGACTGGCTCGAGCACCGCCACCTCGCTGCTCCAACATGCTGCTCACTGTGGCTCCATCCGCCGCCAGTTTATGCGAGCAAACAGACGCTACACCACCGTCTCCTGCTCCACTTCAAACACCCGCCAGCACGTGCAGTCACGAACAGGACGAGCCGTTCTGTGATGTTGACTGGTACTAGCTAACACTGACTGCAATGTGTACATGCATGTGTGTGTGTTGATATTTGTGAGAACGTGATTATGTGAATGACTCGAGCTGTGATTGGCTGTTGGTTTGTACGTCTATGTGTGTGTGTGCATGTACAGTGCGATGACATGTTTAGCATGTAGGTGGCTGATAACTTCGCTTCTTTCTGAAATATTATCTTCTATAGGAAGTTTGAACTAGTGGTGAATGAAGGGTAATTTTTAATATGTTCATAAGCCAGTCATTTTGTGAATTTGTTTTCAAGATGTGAATAAGCCAGTCATTTTGTATGCGAGCTTTTGCGGTTGGTTTGCGTGTTCTGTTTTTGTGATTTCATAACCAATTATCATTGACTGTACTGCCCTGTATTGTGAAGATTTCGACTAGCAATATTCCTCATCGAGAGCGATTTCACCCAGTTATTTTCACCAGCAGTAAACTGAGTATTAGCTGGTTTGTGAGCGTCCCCGTACGAGGGTTCTGTCAATAATTCCACATTCACTAGCTCGCCAATCGCGTAATGAGGCGGCTATTTGAATTGTTCTGTGACGAGAAAACAGTGATTTCGTGCAATAAAATATCCTCTTTCAAACCATCTCACCTTCGTTTTATTTTTTAACATTGTTCAGCAATGTTTCTGTAATCGAACTTACATGTAACAATTCATCCAAACACGAACACATTGAAAAATATCCTGATAAAAATATCCGCAATTATCACACACTGAACACAGGCACCACTTAATCATTTGCTCGCGAATAACAAATACACAGCCACTAGATAAAACCTAAAAAACACAACTCATGATAGTGGTGCCTGCAACAAAACTGCACGAGAAATGGTGCAATTATTGCAGAATCATTGTTGATCAGGCAGTTCGTGGTAGGTGCATGTGATGTCGTAGAAAGGCTTGATAGATTTGGTGCGCGAGTTGACGTACTTGGTGAATTTCACCGTGTCAGTGTCGCGGTACACCAGACACAAGCGATTGGCGACAGGGTGCATACACAACAACTACACACAAACATACAAACACACCAATACCAGGCAGTGTTAGGACGATGTAAAAAGGAATTGATCGGCCCGTATTGAGCGTTCAATGATGCCAGCACGCCACAATACAAATAATAACAGTCAGCAGTGAATAAGAGTACCAATATAACTTGACACTGAAAGTAGAGAATTAACTGTACATAATATAACAAAATTAACTGACATACACACATGTGTATGTGTGTGTACGTACACACATGTGTATGTACCTCTTCGTCTTCATTGCGAGCGATATACGAGGTGGCGCCCCCTGGTGACAAATCTTGCAAGCTGTGCCAGTGTTCACAGTCAATACACAGTCTTGCGTCCAGGGCTGCCGCCGCTGATGACGTCAACATGTCGGACACGAGAGTGTAGCAGCCCTGTGTCCAGCGTAACACGTCACACTCACACAACGGCAACTCTGACACACACACACACACACATACATTGTGAATATGACAGATATGATACATTTTCAAGCACGTGCGACCAGGAAAACAGTGTGAAAGGTGATAGCAGAGAGAGAGAGAGAGAGAGAGAGAGAGCATGGGGAGAGAGAGAGGGACAAAATGACCACATACCTGTTGTGTCATCTGTTACGACTGATTGATGTTGTGTCGGTTCAAGCAGTACATCAGTCTCGTCCGCTTCATCAGTGGAATTATCATCGACAATGCTGGAAGTCGTCTCGGTGCTGGTTTCAGCGCCGCTCAAAGCATAACTGGATGAACCAGTCGCGACCGGGTCATTGACCTCTTCACCGTCTTCGTCATCGCTGCTGCTGCTGGTAGAGTCATGATCAGACGAGTTGTCGCAGCTGAACATGGGGTGCAGTCGCAGACCTGTCAGTTGACTGAGAACCAGCAACATCGCCTGAGAACTGAACAATAAGCGAGCCTCACGCACCACACGACCAGCCTTGCCATCCGCCTGGCTCCGCCCACCAGCCGCCGTCGACCAATCAGCGACGTCCGCGTCAGCGTCGGCTGAGCGAAACAGCGAATCAACGCGCCGCCTGTCTGCCGGTCCCTGATTGGTCCAGCGCAGATTCTCACTTCGTAAAGAACGACGCAGCTGACGATACTTGGCCGGTCGCAGAAATTTCGCCAGCTCAATTTCGGAGCGTCGAGCAAACTGACGTCTAATATCAGCCTGAATCTCCTCGGTCAGATAGATCGGGTTGAGCCAGTCAAACAAGACGCCTTGCTGTCGTATCATAGCAGCACGCGAGACAAACACACAAACGTCACTTGGTCACGTGATTTAGACAAAAACCGGCTTAAATGCTAGTTTTATTGAGTTGTTGCACCATTGTCAACCTGTACACGCTGACACTGTGTTAAATGATATGGCATTCCTCCCAGGAAAAATTTGCCTTTTTTCAAACGAAACGAACTGCCTCATACACAGAGAGAATCAGGTTGGTTAAGTCGGGCTAAATGGCCCGTATGATGGACATTTGTCATGTAAAATAACGAGACAGTTTGACCAAAGCAGCGTACAAATAACACGAAACAGAAAACACTGTGCCTGTTCCAGCATACTCGCACCTTGATGTGACAGATGCGACACGAGGCTGATGACGTCACACTTGCCGGTAGGGGGGGCTGAGGTGGTGGCGATGAGGGGGGCGCGTGGAACCAGCCGTTGATAGACAATCGCAATTTGTCTGACAGAACCTCAGTCACCTGTGTCGACAATCACGACACACACACACACATTGCGTGCATGTGTGATTGCAAGCACGGACAACATTAACAGCCAATAGAAACAACACTACAGACAGCAATAAAGGCGCACATGCTTGACAAAATAACGCACGAGATTTGCGAGATAAAACGAGTTATTGATAAATCTCCTACAGTGCAAAACATCATTATTAAAACTAATGTAGATAACATGACCAGCGAGGTTCGAATCAGGAAGAAAATCTGGCCAAACACACACTTGATAACACAGAACAACTCACCTGATGAAACGATACAGGTGAGACTTCAAAAAGTGTCATACTGTTGTACAGTGGCAACAGTGACTGTTGCACAGTACAGGGACGACCAGCGTCTGTTACAACAATCAACAGACAGACAATTACATAACTCATCAGTTTATATCAGTGGTTCCCAACCGTTTCTAGTTTGCGGCAGCCTTGGCAATCCTTTCAAAGGTTCCGGCACCCTTGAGGAAATACATATTCAAAATGGCCGTTGGTCTTATTATATTTTCTTCATTTCGACATTTTGCATCAGTGTAACAACACGTTATACATTGATATGAATTTTCTTTACACTGATCCTGCTATTACAAGAACTGTTATTATAATACAAATATGCAATTTCCCTGAATTTTGGCGGCATCCTCATAAGATCTCGCGGCACAGCGGTCAGGAATCACTGGTTTACATACAGCTGCCAAGAATAAAGCCCACTAAACTACAACCTGGCACAATATCATCGTTTATCATACAGATTAGCTGTCCTTGACACAAACAAACACACACACACACACCGTCTGTGTTGAACAACTGAAGCAGTCCTCCGTCCTCGTGTGTCCAGGCAGGAGTCAGATAGATAACGTAGGCCACACGTCTGCCCTCCAACTGGTCGTCATGACACAACAAAGTGTCTGCTCACACACACACACACATACACATACACACATACAGACAGTGAGTGTGCATTAACGTGTGTGTGGTGTTTTACAGCGAATCCAGTCAGAATATTGCAGGTTCACGTCATTTGTGTGCGGAAGCTAATAATTGTGTTCACCTGTTTCACTATACTGCGAGCAGCCCATATCGATCTCATCAGACAACTGTATGTTCGACACTTTTCTCAGCAGATTGGCAACCCTGCCTTGCAGCGCGCGCTTCAAAGCCTGAACGTGCGTCAGCTGCATGTTGATGAGGCTGTCTGTCTGGCGAAACTGGTAGAGATCGTTGTTTTTCTCGATGACGTCGAGTTGTAGCACTTCGCCGCGCAAGCCGGACAAAAACTTCTCGTCGCTGAAGAAATTCTTCAACTGGAAGCATTTGAAAGGTTTGGAGACACACGCTAACGATGTACCTGTTGTACAAAAAATAAAACCATGTGAATTACGGCATAAAACAAAAACGTGCATTCTAAATGGAAATGAAACCCCCAGCAAAGTATCACCACCATGAAATAAGCACAATGAAGGTGAAAAATAAAACAAATATTTTTCGCGTCCATAAAGATATTGGCATACTGAACAAAATGATACATTTAAGAATTACAAAGAGACGTACGCAGTACGCGAAAAATAAAATCAATTGACAGGTAACGACACTTACAAGATGATTCACCAGCCTCGTCGCCAGAAATCCACGCTGAACGAAAACATTCCTTGAACTCAGGAGTAGAAAAATCTGGGTTCAGCGGACACTCAACGTGATCGTCATATTCAGCAGTTTTCTGGAACTTATTTGATCCCGATTTGTTATCGGAAGACGATCTTTTACGTGTCATTCCCAACTTCTGGCACTGACGAAACACACACACAACAAAACAGACTGAAAACAACTCGAATACACAAAAACGTGCTCCTGCAAAGCGAACACGTGCGTAAAATATATTGTTAGCGTTGCCACGTAGCACACCTCGACTTGGCATCACTGAAGCTTATCTGCTGTCAAAAGAGGCGTAGTAGAGCTGCTGAGGAGCGTTGTGGTTTTTCTGTTCTTGTGAACTTCGTTTATTCAGTGAATATTTATTATCACGGTGATTGTGTGTAAAACTTAGTCTTGGGTGAATAACTTTTGTCTGCTGAAAAACTTGCAGGAGCGCCAGTGTACATCAAGTGGTTGAGATGTGTTGATTATTTCGTGGTACTGAATTCGACCTGGCTGTTCTTCATGTGATTTTTGAACATCATGCCTGAGTTCAAGGTTTGTGACTTTTTGATGCTTCATTTAGAGTGTCTTTGTATGTCTGTTTTTCATATCAGTTTCTGTGTTCATTACTTCGTCTCACTTGATTACGTTGATTGCTGGAAGCGGTTCAATACTTATTTTCCCGTTTAGTCTCAATTACCTATCATAACTTATAACGTTACTGACTGAATGATCTGCTGCATGATAATAATCAAGATAACCAGTTGTATTTTGCTCTGTGCGGCTCCTAAACCACAACTAAAACAACGTATATATTTTGTATTTATAGCGCATATAATTAACACACACGCGAGCCAAGCACAAATCCAGATATGACGGCAATGACTGTCATGTTTTTTATTTGCTTTTTTGGTGTGTTGTGTCGATTTCCTCGGGCGAAAATAGAATTAAAATTATTAAAAGAAGTTTAAAAGTATACATTGATAAACGCACAAATACAGACATTGGCTTTTTATGTTTAAAAATGTGATATATAAAATAAACCAAATAATTAGAGCAGAATATAAATTATATCTATTTTTATTGATGAGAGGTGTTTGTTATTGTGATCATCTCACTTAATCACTGCAGAACAGCCGTGTAAGTGTGAGAATGTTTGTTATCACTATGATCACTCTGATCACTTGATGGAGGCGTGACTGGTGATTATGACAGGCCAAGTGCGTGTACGACTTCGAGCCTCAGCCTGGCTCGTGTGAGGTGGCGCTGCGTTGTGGGGAAGTGGTGCGTGTGGTGCGTTGTGACGTGGGAGATGGCTGGTGGGAAGGGTACAATGCCAGCAATCAGTGTGGTCTCTTCCCCGAGGCCTACGTCGAGGTGAGGGGGCGCTGGAGGGGGACAGTGTTGATTTATAATCTGCTCAATACTCATACACGCGCTGTCAGTTTGTATGCGCGTGTGTGTGTGTGTGTGATTCACACTGTCATTGACTAATTAATATGGTGCATCGTTTCACCGTGTATGTGTGTGTGTGCATGAGTCATACATATAGCCACAAGGTGTGCATGTTTCCGCGTGTGTATGCGTGTGTGTACAGATTAATGAGTATGTATGTTTATATTATTATTATTCATTACAGGCAAATCCAGTAGCATAGCAGTAGCATCCGGAAGCGCCCAAATATGTATGAGTATTTGGTGTTTATTTGTGTATGCGTGCATGCATGTGTAGGTGTTTGTATATATGGGTATAAGTACGCGTGTGTGTTTGTGTACATGTAGCGCATGGATGCCCAGCCCCCCATGCCCCCACCTGCTCCCCCTGTACCCCCAGCAGCCCCGCCACTGCCGCCTGCTTCATTGACGTCATCATTTTCAGCACCGCCGAGTCATCCTCCTCCTGTACTGCCAGCCACCAATCCGCCGTCATCGTCAGGCCGAGGCTGGAACACTGTCGACAACAGCACTGCCACCACCACTACTGATCCCAATGACCCGTGGAACCTGCCACAACCGCCGCGAGCGCCCTCTATCGGCTCGCCAGTCAATCACTCGAGCAAGGTATGCGTGTGACAGACATACTCGCATGTCACTGTATTTCTATGTCTATTTGAAGCTGGTGTAGACAGGCGGAATATTTTCTTACAAATACAAGATATATTAAATTGATAGCGCATTGCCAGCTAACAATGCTATTTCTCTTTGTCCCGATGTTCGTGGCGAGTTTTTTCAAGTCTGTATCAAGTCTTCTCACAGCAATTGACCGATGTTGTGTTTCTGAGTTGATTATCTCTTACTCTCTGGTTGTATGCTTATTTGTGTACTCTCTTTCTTTCTCTCTCACTGTATATTTATCTCTATGTGTCGGCATGTGTGTGTGTGTGTGTGTGTGTGCGTGTGTGTGTGTGCATTGAAGACGTCGACGGTGTCGGATGACTGGGACGATGATGACTGGGATGATAGTGATGCTGACACGGTGGCTGATGAGCCCACGTTTGTGGTATCTGGTCGATCAGGCAAGACAGGTTCCGCAGCCTCTGCGACGGCAGGTTATTATCACTAGCACAGTGTATCTGTCTGTCTGTCTGTCTGTCTGTGATGTGTCATCTACTGTATCTGTCTGTTTGTCTGGTACAGTGATGTGTGATCTACTGTATCTGTCTGTTTGTCTCGTACAGTGATGTGTGATCTACTGTATCTGTCTGTCTGTCTGGTACGGTGATGTGTGATCTACTGTATCTGTCTGTCTGTCTGGTACGGTGATGTGTGATCTACTGTATCTGTCTGTCTGTCTGTCTGGTACAGTGATGTGTGATCTACTATATCTGTCTGTTTGTCTGGTACAGTGATGTGTGATCTACTGTATCTGTCTGTCTGTCTGGTACAGTGATGTGTGATCTACTGTATCTGTCTGTTTGTCTCGTACAGTGATGTGTGATCTACTGTATCTGTCTGTTTGTCTCGTACAGTGATGTGTGATCTACTGTATCTGTCTGTCTGTCTGGTACGGTGATGTGTGATCTACTGTATCTGTCTGTCTGTCTGGTACGGTGATGTGTGATCTACTGTATCTGTCTGTCTGTCTGTCTGGTACAGTGATGTGTGATCTACTGTATCTGTCTGTTTGTCTGGTACAGTGATGTGTGATCTACTGTATCTGTCTGTTTGTCTCTATGTCTGATTCTCCACTTCTCAATGAGTCAACTCTGCATTTTCTACAACAACACCGATAAATCCACCAAGTTATCCCTATAACGCCGGAATTTTGATAGGTTCTTACAACAAAAAAACACTGTTATTTCATTGTTCATCTCGATGTCGTTGAATCTACTGCCACAAAACAAAATTACCGCCCTTCTTCCACTATGATCGGTACATGGTGTAGAAGTCGTGACAGTAGACACTTGCTGTTACTTACTGGATATTATCAGCAGTCAGCTAATGAATCAAACGTCACAACATCCACACGCTCGGCGTTATAGGGTTAAAAGCCACAACAATAGCCATGGATAGCAAAATATAAATGTTATAACACGTGAACTCCCTGAACACACGCTGTCACATAAGCCTGACTAGAATGTGTGTACACAGCGTGTTCGTATGAGTGATAAATTAGCAATGGCCTGAATCCTCACTCATTTTCCGAACCGGGGCTTTGCTTATAGGGTTAAAAGCCACCGCGCCAAAATGAAATGTCAATCACTGTGTCGTACTGCTGCTGGTATATATGTGTATGTTTGTGTGTGTGTGTCGGACACTGGTGCAGGGCGACGGCCTGAACAGCGCGCCACTATTCGTCGCAATTTGAACCGTTTCTCGACGTTTGTCAAGTCTGGCGGCGAGGACTACATCCTGGGCGTGACCAAGATGACCATCTCAGACGCTGACAAGATCAAAGTGATTGTGAGTGGTCTCTCACACTGACACACACACACACACACACACATACACATTCTCTCTCCTTGCTGGTATTGTTCACACAGGGACAGACGGGGTTGACAGATGAAACGGCTGGCTGCAAATACTGTGCTAATAACATAACTTGCGCTAATGTAATTTATCCGTATATAATGCAAACATTAATTAACCTTATTCTCATTAGGCCAATCGCTCAAATTGTCTATGTGTGTGTTTGTGTTCAGGAGACGGAGAGAGGGTATGAATGGGACGCATTTGCACCGTACACTTGCACGGTGACATCACCGAAGAAGGAGAGCAAGTTGAAAGGTCTCAAGAGTTTCATAGTCTACCAACTGGTGCCGTCTTTCAGCAGTATTCAGGTTCGTGTCTGTGTCAGTGTGTGTGTCTGTGTGTCAGTGTGTGTGTGTGTCAGTGTGTGTGTCAGTGTGTGTGTGTGTCAGTGTCAGTGTGTGTGTGTGTGTGTGTGTGTGTGTGTGTGTATGTGTGTGTCAGTGTCAGTGTGTGTGTGTGTGTGTGTGTGTGTGTCTGTGTCAGTGTGTGTGTGTGTCAGTGTGTGCCTGTGTCTGTGCCAGTGTCTGTGTGTGTGTGTGTGTGTCTGTGTCTGTGTGTGTGTGTGTCTCTGTCTGTGTCAGTGTGTGTGTGTGTGTGTGTGTGTGTGTGTGTGTGTGTGTATGTCAGTGCCTGTGTGTATGTGTGTGTGTGTGTGTGTGTGTGTGTCAATGTATAAGTACATAGTCACAATGATGAGGTGATGATGCAGGTGTCAATGTATAAGTACATAGTTACAATGATATGATGATGATGCAGGTGTCAATGTATAAGTACATAGTTACAATGATGAGGTGATGATGCAGGTGTCAATGTATAAGTACATAGTTACAATGATATGATGATGACGCAGGTGTCAATGTATAAGTACATAGTCACAATGATATGATGATGATGACGCAGGTGTCAATGTATAAGTACATAGTTACAATGATATGATGATGACGCAGGTGTCAATGTATAAGTACATAGTCACAATGATGAGGTGATGATGCAGGTGTCAATGTATAAGTACATAGTTACAATGATATGATGATGACGCAGGTGTCAATGTATAAGTAGATAGTCACAATGATATGGTGATGACGCAGGTGTTAATGTATAAGTACATAGTCACAATGATGAGGTGATGACGCAGGTGTTAATGTATAAGTACATAGTCACAATGATGAGGTGATGACGCAGGTGTTAATGTATAAGTACATAGTCACAATGATGAGGTGATGACGCAGGTGTCAATGTATAAGTACATAGTTACAATGATATGGTGATGATGCAGGTGTCAATGTATAAGTACATAGTCACAATGATATGATGATGACGCAGGTGTCAATGTATAAGTACATAGTTACAATGATATGGTGATGACACAGGTTTAAATGTATAAGTACATAGTCACAATGATATGGTGATGATGCAGGTGTCAATGTATAAGTACATAATCACAATGATATGATGATGACGCAGGTGTCAATGTATAAGTACATAGTCACAATGATGAGGTGATGAGGCAGGTGTCAATGTATAAGTACATAGTTACAATGATGAGTTGATGAGGCAGGTGTCAATGTATAAGTACATAGTTACAATGATATGATGATGACGCAGGTGTCAATGTATAAGTACATAGTCACAATGATGTGGTGATGAGGCAGGTGTCGCGAAGATACAAACATTTTGACTGGCTGCACGAGCGACTCGAGGAGAAGTTCATTTTGGTGCCGGTGGCTCCGCTGCCCGACAAGCAAGTGACCGGACGCTATGAGGAGAATTTCATTGAACATCGCATGCTCATGCTGCAACAATGGGTCAATCGTATCTGCCGTCATCCAGTACTCAGTCGCTGCGAGGTGACAAACACACTGACTCACATACTGACTCACACTGACACACACACTGACACACACACACACACTGACACACATACAAACAAACACTGACACACACACTGACACACACACACACTGACACACACACTGACACACACACACATCCACACACACACACACTGACACATACACACAGTGACACACACACACACACTGACACACACACAAACACACACAGTGACACACACTGACACACACAAACACACACAAACACTGACACACACAAACAAACACTGACACACACACAATGACACACACTGACAGACACACATCCACACGCACACACACATGCCTACAAACTCATATCAACACTAAAGATACAATTTTTACAATCCTTCTTTTACATAACAATACTGGATAAACTTTTCATGGATAATGAGGAAATTTGACGTATCGTTGTCATTTGATTACAAACAAACGCTCTGCAATTTTCTGAAAAATTACTTGATTTAAATGAAACCCATAGGCAGATGTATTTATTTACGTTCAGGCATTTATTGTGTGTAGGTGTGGAATCATTTTGTCACGTGTACGGATGAGAAGCGCTGGAAGACAGGCAAGAGACGGGCTGAGAGAGATGAACTGGTCGGAGCCAATTTCTTCTTCTCACTGAGTGTGCCTGATAAACCCCTGCCACCGGGCCGCATGTCAGTGTGCCACATATTTTGTGTGTGTCAGTGTGTCATTGTGTCATTGTGGGTGTCAATGTGTCAATCTGTCATTGTGGGTGTCAATATGCGACATATTGTGTCAGTGTGCGACATATATTGTGTCAGTGTGTCATTGTGTGTGTCAGTGTGTCATAGTGTGTGGGCGTCAGTGTGCGACATATTGTGGGTGTCAATGTGTAATTGTGGGTGTCATTGTATCATATTGTGTGTCAATGTATCACTGTATGTATATCAATCAGTGTGTGTATCTATGCCGTTGTGTGTATCACTGTATGTGTGTGTATATGTGTGTGTATGTATGTGTATGTGTGTTTGTGTGTCAGTGAGACGGAAATAGACCAGTTCTCCAAGTTCTCACAGCAGATGGACCTGGCTGTGAAGAACCTGCAGACAACGGCACTGGAGGAGATCAAGCGCTACCAGGGCAGTGTGAAGCGACGCTACTGCAAGATGGCGCACAGTTTCAAGACTCTGTCAGCCGCCTTCCTCACAGACTCTCACTCGTGTACGTCCCCCTTTCTGCCCGTCTCTCTCTCTCTCTCTCTCTCTCTCTCTCAGCCGCCTTCCTCACAGACTCTCACTCTTGTACGTCCGCCTTTCTGCCCGTCTCTCTCCCTCTCTCTGTGTGTGTTTGTGTGTGTGTGTGTGTGTGTTCACTTACAGACAGTAATATCCTGTAGTAGCATATGCTTGTGTGTGCGTATAGTTCAAGTGTGTGTGTGTGTGTGTGTTAGATTGTCCGTCGTTGACTGAGGCCGTGTCTCACACTGCCGACACGTACAGTTCACTTGGTGTATTGTGCGAGCAACAGCCCAAGTATGACTGGGAGAGGTTCAGTGATCTTCTGCATGAATATCGCGGCATGCTCACCAGCTTTCCCGAAATGCTCACCATTCACAAGGCAAGTGCTCACTGACATGCTCACTGTTCATTCACTGACACACACTGACACACACTGACATACTTATGTAGACAGTTCAAATTGACAGAAATGAGAGAGCATTACAAGTGGAAAAGAATCAGAGATTGAAGAGAGTTGATGGTGTAAATGATGACACATGTGTTGTTTTCAATACAAGACACTCAGTTTTGACTGTGTGTGTGTGTGTGTCGGGACAGGGTTCAATGCAGAAGCGTCGTGAGTACGAGCGATGTGGAGGCGAGGGTCGGCTGGATAGTTCCACAGTGCAGCTGGTATGTCAGCGTACCGACGTCGTGTCATACGCTCTCATGGCTGAAATGAGCCACTTTCAGAATGAACGAGTAGCCGATTTCTCGGAGGCAATGCGCGGCTTTCTGCGCAACCAAGTGTCCTTCTATCGCCAGGTCACACACACACACACACACACACACTCACACATGTGTTGATAGGTCATGCGTGGTATGGTCACTGGTATATACATGGTATTGTATGGTCACACACACACACACGTGTAGTATGGTCATGTTCGTTATGTGTAGCATCAGCTAATATATGTGTGTATTTGACTGATTTATATGTGTGTT